>OY751544.1:1319063-1750443 GCA_963572205.1 Caenorhabditis imperialis | reverse complement strand
AGGACACCATCTTTCGGGTTTAGGACACCCATCTTTCTGGTTTAGGACACCTTATTTGAAGCATAGTAGGAAACTTTGACTTTAGGGACACCATCTTTCGGTTTTAGGACACCTTATTTAAAGCATAGTAGGAAACTTTGACTTTAGGACCACCACTCTTTCGGTTTTAGGACACCTTATTTGAAGCATATTAGGAAATTTTGACTTTAGGACACCATCTTTCGGTTTTAGGACACCATCTTTCGGGTTTAGGACACCATCTTTCTGGTTTAGGGACACCTTATTTGAAGCATAGTAGGAAACTTTGACTTTAGGACACCATCTTTCGGTTTTAGGACACCTTATTTGAAGCATAGTAGGAAACTTTGACTTTAGGACACCATCTTTCGGTTTTAGGACACCTTATTTGAAAGCATAGTAGGAAACTTTGACTTTAGGACACCATCTTTCGGTTTTAGGACACCTTATTTGAAGCATATTAGGAAATTTTGACTTTAGGACACCATCTTTCGGTTTTAGGACACCATCGTTCGGGTTTAGGACACCATCTTTCGGGTAGGCCTTATTGAAGCAAGTAGGAAACTTTGACTTTAGGACACCATCTTTCGGTTTTAGGACACCTTATTTGAAGCATAGTAGGAAACTTTGACTTTAGGACACCATCTTTCGGTTTTAGGACACCTTATTTGAAGCATAGTAGGAAACTTTGACTTTAGGACACCATCTTTCGGTTTTAGGACACCTTATTTGAAGCATACTTCAGGAAATTTTGACTTTAGGACACCATCTTTCGGTTTTAGGACACCCTTATCTTGAAGCATAGTAGGAAACTTTGACTTAGGACACCATCTTTCGGTTTTAGGACACCTTATTTAAGCATAGTAGGAAACTTTGACTTTAGGACACCATCTTTCGGTTTTAGGACACCTTATTTGAAGCATAGTAGGAAACTTTTGACTTTAGGACACCATCTTACGGTTTTAGGACACCTTATTTGAAGCATATTAGGGAAATTTTGACTTTAGGACACCATCTTTCGGTTTTAGGACACCATCTTTCGGGTTTAGGACACCATCTTTCTGGTTTAGGACACCTTATTTGAAGCATAGTAGGAAACTTTGACTTTAGGACACCATCTTTCGGTTTAGGACCCTTATTTAAAGCATAGTAGGAAACTTTGACTTTAGGACACCATTCTTTCGGTTTTAGGACACCTTATTGAAGCATATTAGGAAATTTTGACTTTAGGACACCATCTTTCGGTTTTAGGACACCATCTTTCGGGTTTAGGACACCATCTTTCTGGTTTAGGACACCTTATTTGAAGCATAGTAGGAAACTTTGACTTTAGGACACCATCTTTCGGTTTTAGGACACCTTATTTGAAGCATAGTAGGAAACTTTGACTTTAGGACACCATCTTTCGGTTTTAGGACACCTTATTTGAAGCATAGTAGGAAACTTTGACTTTAGGACACCATCTTTCGGTTTTAGGACACCTTATTTGAGCATAGTAGGAAACTTTGACTTTAGGACACCATCTTTCGGTTTTAGGACACCTTATTTGAAGCATAGTAGGAAACTTTGACTTTAGGACACCATCTTTCGGTTTTAGGACACCTTATTTGAAGCATAGTAGGAAACTTTGACTTTAGGACACCCATCTTTCGTTTTAGGACACCTTATTTAAAGCATAGTAGGAAACTTTGACTTTAGGACACCATCTTTCGGTTTTAGGACACCTTATTTGAAGCATAGTAGGAAACTTTGACTTTAGGACACCATCTTTCGGTTTTAGGACACCTTATTTGAAGCATAGTAGGAAACTTGACTTTAGGACACCATCTTTCGGTTTTAGGACACCCTTAATTGAAGCATATTAGGAAACTTTTGACTTTAGGACACCATCTTTCGGTTTTAGGGACACCATCTTTCGGGTTTAGGACACCATCTTTCGGTTTAGGACACACTTATTTGAAGCATAGTAGGAAACTTTGACTTTAGGACACCATCATTCGGTTTTAGGACACCTTATTTAAAGCATAGTAGGAAACTTTGACTTTAGGACACCATCTTTCGGTTTTAGGACACCTTATTTGAAGCATATTAGGAAATTTTGACTTTAGGACACCATCTTTTCGGTTTTAGGACACCATCTTTCGGGTTTAGGACACCATCTTTCTGGTTTAGGACACTTATTTGAAGCATAGTAGGAAACTTTGACTTTAGGACACCATCTTTCGGTTTTAGGACACCTTATTTGAAGCATAGTAGGGAAACTTTGACTTTAGGACACCATCTTTCGGTTTAGGACACCTTATTTGAAGCATAGTAGGAAACTTTGACTTTAGGACACCATCTGTTCGTTTTAGGACACCTTATTTGAAGCATATTAGGAAATTTTGACTTTAGGACACCATCTTTCGGTTTTAGGACACATCTTTCGGGTTTAGGACACCATCTTTCGGGTTTAGGACACCTTATTTAAAGCATAGTAGGAAACTTTGACTTTAGGACACCATCTTTCGGTTTTAGGACACCTTATTTGAAGCATAGTAGGAAACTTTGACTTTAGGACACCATCTTTCGGTTTTAGGACACCTTATTTGAAGCATAGTAGGAAACTTTGACTTTAGGACACCATCTTTCGGTTTTAGGACACCTTATTTGAAGCATAGTAGGAAACTTTGACTTTAGGACACCATCTTTCGGTTTTAGACACCTTATTTGAAGCATAGTAGGAAACTTTGACTTTAGGACACCATCTTTCGGTTTTAGGACACCTTATTTAAAGCATAGTAGGAAACTTTGACTTTAGGACACCATCTTTCGGTTTTAGGACACCTTATTTGAAGCATAGTAGGAAACTTTGACTTTAGGAGACACCATCTTTCGGTTTTAGGACACCTTATTTGAAGCATAGTAGGAAACTTTGACTTTAGGACACCATCTTTCGGTTTTAGGACACCTTATTTGAAGCATATTAGGAAATTTTGACTTTAGGACACCATCTTTCGGTTTTAGGACACCATCTTTCGGGTTTAGGACACCATCTTTCGGTTTAGGACACCTTATTTGAAGCATAGTAGGAAACTTTTGACTTTAGGACACCATCTTTCGGTTTTAGGGACACCTTATTTGAAGCATAGTAGGAAACTTTGACTTTAGGACACCATCTTTCGGTTTAGGACACCTTATTTGAAGCATAGTAGGAAACTTTGACTTTAGGACACCATCTTTCGGTTTTAGGACACCTTATTGAAGCATATTAGGAAATTTGACTTCAGGACACCATCTTTCGGGTTTAGGACACCATCTTTCGGGTTTAGGACACCATCTTTCGGGTTAGGACACCATCTTTCGGTTTTAGGACACCTTATTTGAAGCATAGTAGGAAACTTTGACTTTAGGACACCATCTTTCGGTTTTAGGACACCTTATTTGAAGCATAGTAGGAAATTTTGACTTCAGGACACCATCTTTCGGGGTTTAGGGACACCATCTTTCGGGTTTAGGACACCATCTTTCGGGTTTAGGACACCATCTTTCGGGTTTAGGACACCATCTTTCGGGTTTAGGACACCATCTTTCGGTTTTAGGACACCTTATTTGAAGCATAGTAGGAAACTTTGACTTTAGGACACCATCTTTCGGTTTTAGGACACCATCTTCGGGTTTAGGACACCATCTTTCGGGTTTAGGACACCATCTTTCGGTTTTAGGACACCTTATTTGAAGCATAGTAGGAAACTTTGACTTTAGGACACCATCTTTCGGTTTTTAGGACACCTTATTTGAAGCATATTAGGAAATTTTGACTTCAGGACACCATCTTTCGGTTTAGGACACCATCTTTCGGGTTTAGGACACCATCTTCGGGTTTAGGACACCATCTTTCGGGTTTAGGACACCATCTTTCGGGTTTAGGACACCATCTTTCGGGTTTAGGGACACCATCTTTCGGGTTTAGGACACCATCTTTCGGTTTTAGGACACCTTATTTGAAGCCATAGTAGGAAACTTTGACTTTAGGACACCATCTTTCGGTTTTAGGACACCTTATTGAAGCATAGTAGGAAACTTTGACTTCAGGACACCATCTTTCGGTTTTAGGACACCTTATTTGAAGCATAGTAGGAAACTTTGACTTCAGGACACCATCTTTCGGTTTTAGGACACCTTATTTGAAGCATAGTAGGAAAGTTTGACTTCAGGACACCATCTTTCGGGTTTAGGACACCATCTTTTCGGGTTTAGGACACCATCTTTCGGGTTTAGGACACCATCTTTCGGTTTAGGACACCATCTTCGGGTTTATAGGACCACCATCTTTCGGGTTTAGGACACCATCTTTGACGATTCGGGATTTAGGACACCAGCTTTCGGTTTAGGACACCCATCTTCGTTTGACACAGCTTCGGTTAGGACACCTTCGTTACACCTCTTTCGACTTGACTTTAGGACACCATCTTTCGGTTTTAGGACACCATCTTTCGGTTTTAGGACACCTTATTTGAAGCATAGTAGGAAACTTTGACTTTAGGACACCATCTTTCGGTTTAGGACACCATATTTCGGGTTAGAACACCTTATTTGAAGCAAATTAGGAAACTTTGACTTTAGGACACCATCTTTCGGTTTTAGGACACCTTATTTGAAGCATATTAGGAAACTTTGACTTTAGGACACCATCTTTCGGTTTTAGGACACCATACTTTCGGTTTTAGGACACCTTTATTTGAAGCATAGTAGGAAAACTTTGACTTTAGGACACCATCTTTCGGTTTTAGGACACCATCTTTCGGGTTTTAGGCACCATATTGCTTTCGGGTTTAGAACACCTTATTTGAAGCATATTAGGAAACTTTGACTTTAGGGACACCATCTTTCGGTTTTAGGACACCATCTTTCGGTTTTAGGACACCTTATTTGAAGCATAGCAGGAAACTTTGACTTTAGGACACATCTTTCGGTTTTAGGGACACCATCTTTCGGGTTTAGGACACCATCTTTCTGGTTTAGGACACCTTATTTGAAGCATAGTAGGAAACTTTGACTTTAGGGACACCATCTTTCGGTTTTTAGGACACCTTATTTGAAGCATAGTAGGAAACTTTGACTTAAGGACACCATCTTTCGGTTTTAGGACACCTTATTTGAAGCATAGTAGGAAACTTTGACTTTAGGACACCATCTTTCGGTTTTAGGACACCTTATTTGAAGCATATTAGGAAATTTTGACTTTAGGACACCATCTTTCGGGTTTAGGACACCATCTTTCGGGTTTAGGACACCATCTTTCGGGTTTAGACACCATCTTTCGGGTTTAGGACACCTTATTTGAAGCATAGTAGGAAAGTTTGACTTCAGGACACCATCTTTTCGGGTTTAGGACACCATCTTTCGGGTTAGGACACCATCTTTCGGGTTTAGGACCACCATCTTCGGGTTAGGACACCCATCTTTCGGGTTTAGGACACCTTATTTGAAGCATATTAGGAAAGTTTGACTTCAGGACACCATCTTTCGGGTTTAGGACACCATCTTCGGGTTTAGGACACATCTTTCGGGTTTAGGACACCATCTTTCGGGGTTTAGGAACACCATCTTTCGGTTTTAGGACACCTTATTTGAAGCATAGTAGGAAAGTTTGACTTCAGGACACCATCTTTCGGGTTTAGGACACCATCTTCGGGTTAGGGACACCATCTTTCGGGTTTAGGACACCATCTTTCGGGTTTAGGACACCATCTTTCGGGTTTAGGACACCATCCTTTCGGGTTTAGGACACCATCTTTCGGGTTTAGGACACCATCTTTCGGGTTTAGGACACCATCTTTCGGTTTTAGGACACCTTATTTGAAGCATAGTAGGAAACTTTGACTTAAGGACACCATCTTTCGGTTTTAGGACACCTTATTTGAAGCATAGTAGGAAACTTTGACTTTAGGACACCATCTTTTCGGTTTTAGGACACCATCTTTCGGTTTAGGACACCCTTATTTGAAGCATAGTAGGAAACTTTGACCTTAGGACAACCATCTTTCGGTTATAGGACACCATCTTTCGGTTTAGGACACCATCTTCGGGTTTAGAACACCTTATTTGAAGCATATTAGGAAACTTTGACTTTAGGACACCATCTTTCGGTTTTAGGACACCATCTTTCGGGTTTAGGACACCATCTTTTCGGGTTTAGAACACCTTATTTGAAGCATAGTAGGGAAACTTTGACTTTAGGACACCATCTTTCGGTTTTAGGACACCATCTTTCGGTTTTAGGACACCTTATTTGAAGCATAGTAGGAAACTTTGACTTTAGGACACCATCTTTCGGTTTTAGGACACCATCTTTCGGGTTTAGGGACACCATCTTTCGGGTTTAGAACACCTTATTTGAAGCATATTAGGAAACTTTGACTTTAGGACACCATTCTTTCGGTTTTAGGACACACATCTTTCGGTTTTAGGACACCTTATTTTGAAGCATAGCAGGAAACTTTGACTTAGGACACCATCTTTCGGTTTTAGGACACCTTATTTAAAGCAAGTAGGAAACTTTGCCTTTAGGACACCCATCTTACGGTGTTTAGGACACCATCTTTCGGGTTTAGGACACCATCTTTCGGTTTTAGGGACACCTTATTTGAAGCATAGCAGCGAAACTTTGACTTTAGGACACCATCTTTCGGTTTTAGGACACCATCTTTCGGTTTAGGACACCATCTTTCGGTTAGAACACCTTATTTGAAGCATATTAGGAAACTTTGACTTTAGGACACCATCTTTCGGTTTTAGGACACCATCTTTCGGTTTTAGGACACCTTATTTGAAGCATAGCAGGAAACTTTGACTTTAGGACACCATCTTTCGGTTTTAGGACACCTTATTTAAAGCATAGTAGGAAACTTTGACTTTAGGACACCATCTTTCGGTTTTAGGACACCATCTTTCGGGTTTAGGACACCATCTTTCGGTTTTAGGACACCTTATTTGAAGCATAGCAGGAAACTTTGACTTTAGGACACCATCTTTCGGTTTTAGGACACCTTATTTGAAGCATATTAGGAAATTTTGACTTTAGGACACCATCTTTCGGTTTTAGGACACCATCTTTCGGGTTTAGGACACCATCTTTCTGGTTTAGGACACCTTATTTGAAGCATAGTAGGAAACTTTGACTTTAGGACACCATCTTTCGGTTTTAGGACACCTTATTTGAAGCATAGTAGGAAACTTTGACTTTAGGACACCATCTTTCGGTTTTAGGACACCTTATTTGAAGCATAGTAGGAAACTTTGACTTTAGGACACCATCTTTCGGTTTTAGGACACCTTATTTAAAGCATAGTAGGAAACTTTGACTTTAGGACACCATCTTTCGGGTTTAGGACACCATCTTTCGGTTTTAGGACACCATCTTTCGGGTTTAGGACACCATCTTTCGGTTTTAGGACACCTTATTTGAAGCATAGCAGGAAACTTTGACTTTAGGACACCATCTTTCGGTTTTAGGACACCTTATTTGAAGCATATTAGGAAATTTTGACTTTAGGACACCATCTTTCGGTTTTAGGACACCATCTTTCGGGTTTAGGACACCATCTTTCTGGTTTAGGACACCTTATTTGAAGCATAGTAGGAAACTTTGACTTTAGGACACCATCTTTCGGTTTTAGGACACCTTATTTGAAGCATAGTAGGAAACTTTGACTTTAGGACACCATCTTTCGGTTTTAGGACACCTTATTTGAAGCATAGTAGGAAACTTTGACTTTAGGACACCATCTTTCGGTTTTAGGACACCATCTTTCGGGTTTAGGACACCATCTTTCGGGTTTAGGACACCTTATTTAAAGCATAGTAGGAAACTTTGACTTTAGGACACCATCTTTCGGTTTTAGGACACCTTATTTGAAGCATAGTAGGAAACTTTGACTTTAGGACACCATCTTTCGGTTTTAGGACACCTTATTTGAAGCATAGTAGGAAACTTTGACTTTAGGACACCATCTTTCGGTTTTAGGACACCTTATTTGAAGCATAGTAGGAAACTTTGACTTTAGGACACCATCTTTCGGTTTTAGGACACCTTATTTGAAGCATAGTAGGAAACTTTGACTTTAGGACACCATCTTTCGGTTTTAGGACACCATCTTTCGGTTTTAGGACACCTTATTTGAAGCATAGCAGGAAACTTTGACTTTAGGACACCATCTTTCGGTTTTAGGACACCTTATTTAAAGCATAGTAGGAAACTTTGACTTTAGGACACCATCTTTCGGTTTTAGGACACCATCTTTCGGGTTTAGGACACCATCTTTCGGTTTTAGGACACCTTATTTGAAGCATAGCAGGAAACTTTGACTTTAGGACACCATCTTTCGGTTTTAGGACACCTTATTTGAAGCATATTAGGAAATTTTGACTTTAGGACACCATCTTTCGGTTTTAGGACACCATCTTTCGGGTTTAGGACACCATCTTTCTGGTTTAGGACACCTTATTTGAAGCATAGTAGGAAACTTTGACTTTAGGACACCATCTTTCGGTTTTAGGACACCTTATTTGAAGCATAGTAGGAAACTTTGACTTTAGGACACCATCTTTCGGTTTTAGGACACCTTATTTGAAGCATAGTAGGAAACTTTGACTTTAGGACACCATCTTTCGGTTTTAGGACACCTTATTTAAAGCATAGTAGGAAACTTTGACTTTAGGACACCATCTTTCGGGTTTAGGACACCATCTTTCGGTTTTAGGACACCATCTTTCGGGTTTAGGACACCATCTTTCGGTTTTAGGACACCTTATTTGAAGCATAGCAGGAAACTTTGACTTTAGGACACCATCTTTCGGTTTTAGGACACCTTATTTGAAGCATATTAGGAAATTTTGACTTTAGGACACCATCTTTCGGTTTTAGGACACCATCTTTCGGGTTTAGGACACCATCTTTCTGGTTTAGGACACCTTATTTGAAGCATAGTAGGAAACTTTGACTTTAGGACACCATCTTTCGGTTTTAGGACACCTTATTTGAAGCATAGTAGGAAACTTTGACTTTAGGACACCATCTTTCGGTTTTAGGACACCTTATTTGAAGCATAGTAGGAAACTTTGACTTTAGGACACCATCTTTCGGTTTTAGGACACCATCTTTCGGGTTTAGGACACCATCTTTCGGGTTTAGGACACCTTATTTAAAGCATAGTAGGAAACTTTGACTTTAGGACACCATCTTTCGGTTTTAGGACACCTTATTTGAAGCATAGTAGGAAACTTTGACTTTAGGACACCATCTTTCGGTTTTAGGACACCTTATTTGAAGCATAGTAGGAAACTTTGACTTTAGGACACCATCTTTCGGTTTTAGGACACCTTATTTGAAGCATAGTAGGAAACTTTGACTTTAGGACACCATCTTTCGGTTTTAGGACACCTTATTTGAAGCATAGTAGGAAACTTTGACTTTAGGACACCATCTTTCGGTTTTAGGACACCTTATTTAAAGCATAGTAGGAAACTTTGACTTTAGGACACCATCTTTCGGTTTTAGGACACCTTATTTGAAGCATAGTAGGAAACTTTGACTTTAGGACACCATCTTTCGGTTTTAGGACACCTTATTTGAAGCATAGTAGGAAACTTTGACTTTAGGACACCATCTTTCGGTTTTAGGACACCTTATTTGAAGCATATTAGGAAATTTTGACTTTAGGACACCATCTTTCGGTTTTAGGACACCATCTTTCGGGTTTAGGACACCATCTTTCTGGTTTAGGACACCTTATTTGAAGCATAGTAGGAAACTTTGACTTTAGGACACCATCTTTCGGTTTTAGGACACCTTATTTAAAGCATAGTAGGAAACTTTGACTTTAGGACACCATCTTTCGGTTTTAGGACACCTTATTTGAAGCATATTAGGAAATTTTGACTTTAGGACACCATCTTTCGGTTTTAGGACACCATCTTTCGGGTTTAGGACACCATCTTTCTGGTTTAGGACACCTTATTTGAAGCATAGTAGGAAACTTTGACTTTAGGACACCATCTTTCGGTTTTAGGACACCTTATTTGAAGCATAGTAGGAAACTTTGACTTTAGGACACCATCTTTCGGTTTTAGGACACCTTATTTGAAGCATAGTAGGAAACTTTGACTTTAGGACACCATCTTTCGGTTTTAGGACACCTTATTTGAAGCATAGCAGGAAACTTTGACTTTAGGACACCATCTTTCGGTTTTAGGACACCTTATTTAAAGCATAGTAGGAAACTTTGACTTTAGGACACCATCTTTCGGTTTTAGGACACCTTATTTGAAGCATATTAGGAAATTTTGACTTTAGGACACCATCTTTCGGTTTTAGGACACCATCTTTCGGGTTTAGGACACCATCTTTCTGGTTTAGGACACCTTATTTGAAGCATAGTAGGAAACTTTGACTTTAGGACACCATCTTTCGGTTTTAGGACACCTTATTTGAAGCATAGTAGGAAACTTTGACTTTAGGACACCATCTTTCGGTTTTAGGACACCTTATTTGAAGCATAGTAGGAAACTTTGACTTTAGGACACCATCTTTCGGTTTTAGGACACCTTATTTGAAGCATATTAGGAAATTTTGACTTTAGGACACCATCTTTCGGTTTTAGGACACCATCTTTCGGGTTTAGGACACCATCTTTCGGGTTTAGGACACCTTATTTAAAGCATAGTAGGAAACTTTGACTTTAGGACACCATCTTTCGGTTTTAGGACACCTTATTTGAAGCATAGTAGGAAACTTTGACTTTAGGACACCATCTTTCGGTTTTAGGACACCTTATTTGAAGCATAGTAGGAAACTTTGACTTTAGGACACCATCTTTCGGTTTTAGGACACCTTATTTGAAGCATAGTAGGAAACTTTGACTTTAGGACACCATCTTTCGGTTTTAGGACACCTTATTTGAAGCATAGTAGGAAACTTTGACTTTAGGACACCATCTTTCGGTTTTAGGACACCTTATTTAAAGCATAGTAGGAAACTTTGACTTTAGGACACCATCTTTCGGTTTTAGGACACCTTATTTGAAGCATAGTAGGAAACTTTGACTTTAGGACACCATCTTTCGGTTTTAGGACACCTTATTTGAAGCATAGTAGGAAACTTTGACTTTAGGACACCATCTTTCGGTTTTAGGACACCTTATTTGAAGCATATTAGGAAATTTTGACTTTAGGACACCATCTTTCGGTTTTAGGACACCATCTTTCGGGTTTAGGACACCATCTTTCTGGTTTAGGACACCTTATTTGAAGCATAGTAGGAAACTTTGACTTTAGGACACCATCTTTCGGTTTTAGGACACCTTATTTAAAGCATAGTAGGAAACTTTGACTTTAGGACACCATCTTTCGGTTTTAGGACACCTTATTTGAAGCATATTAGGAAATTTTGACTTTAGGACACCATCTTTCGGTTTTAGGACACCTTATTTGAAGCATAGTAGGAAACTTTGACTTTAGGACACCATCTTTCGGTTTTAGGACACCTTATTTGAAGCATATTAGGAAATTTTGACTTTAGGACACCATCTTTCGGTTTTAGGACACCATCTTTCGGGTTTAGGACACCATCTTTCTGGTTTAGGACACCTTATTTGAAGCATAGTAGGAAACTTTGACTTTAGGACACCATCTTTCGGTTTTAGGACACCTTATTTGAAGCATAGTAGGAAACTTTGACTTTAGGACACCATCTTTCGGTTTTAGGACACCTTATTTGAAGCATAGTAGGAAACTTTGACTTTAGGACACCATCTTTCGGTTTTAGGACACCTTATTTGAAGCATATTAGGAAATTTTGACTTCAGGACACCATCTTTCGGGTTTAGGACACCATCTTTCGGGTTTAGGACACCATCTTTCGGGTTTAGGACACCATCTTTCGGTTTTAGGACACCTTATTTGAAGCATAGTAGGAAAGTTTGACTTCAGGACACCATCTTTCGGGTTTAGGACACCATCTTTCGGGTTTAGGACACCATCTTTCGGGTTTAGGACACCATCTTTCGGGTTTAGGACACCATCTTTCGGGTTTAGGACACCATCTTTCGGGTTTAGGACACCATCTTTCGGGTTTAGGACACCATCTTTCGGTTTTAGGACACCTTATTTGAAGCATAGTAGGAAACTTTGACTTTAGGACACCATCTTTCGGTTTTAGGACACCTTATTTGAAGCATAGTAGGAAACTTTGACTTCAGGACACCATCTTTCGGTTTTAGGACACCTTATTTGAAGCATAGTAGGAAACTTTGACTTCAGGACACCATCTTTCGGTTTTAGGACACCTTATTTGAAGCATAGTAGGAAAGTTTGACTTCAGGACACCATCTTTCGGGTTTAGGACACCATCTTTCGGGTTTAGGACACCATCTTTCGGGTTTAGGACACCATCTTTCGGGTTTAGGACACCATCTTTCGGGTTTAGGACACCATCTTTCGGGTTTAGGACACCATCTTTCGGGTTTAGGACACCATCTTTCGGGTTTAGAACACCTTATTTGAAGCATATTAGGAAATTTTGACTTTAGGACACCATCTTTCGGTTTTAGGACACCTTATTTGAAGCATATTAGGAAACTTTGACTTTAGGACACCATCTTTCGGTTTTAGGACACCATCTTTCGGTTTTAGGACACCTTATTTGAAGCATAGTAGGAAACTTTGACTTTAGGACACCATCTTTCGGTTTTAGGACACCATCTTTCGGGTTTAGAACACCTTATTTGAAGCATAGTAGGAAACTTTGACTTTAGGACACCATCTTTCGGTTTTAGGACACCTTATTTGAAGCATATTAGGAAACTTTGACTTTAGGACACCATCTTTCGGTTTTAGGACACCATCTTTCGGTTTTAGGACACCTTATTTGAAGCATAGTAGGAAACTTTGACTTTAGGACACCATCTTTCGGTTTTAGGACACCATCTTTCGGGTTTAGGACACCATCTTTCGGGTTTAGAACACCTTATTTGAAGCATATTAGGAAACTTTGACTTTAGGACACCATCTTTCGGTTTTAGGACACCATCTTTCGGTTTTAGGACACCTTATTTGAAGCATAGCAGGAAACTTTGACTTTAGGACACCATCTTTCGGTTTTAGGACACCATCTTTCGGGTTTAGGACACCATCTTTCTGGTTTAGGACACCTTATTTGAAGCATAGTAGGAAACTTTGACTTTAGGACACCATCTTTCGGTTTTAGGACACCTTATTTGAAGCATAGTAGGAAACTTTGACTTTAGGACACCATCTTTCGGTTTTAGGACACCTTATTTGAAGCATAGTAGGAAACTTTGACTTTAGGACACCATCTTTCGGTTTTAGGACACCTTATTTGAAGCATATTAGGAAATTTTGACTTTAGGACACCATCTTTCGGTTTTAGGACACCATCTTTCGGGTTTAGGACACCATCTTTCTGGTTTAGGACACCTTATTTGAAGCATAGTAGGAAACTTTGACTTTAGGACACCATCTTTCGGTTTTAGGACACCTTATTTGAAGCATAGTAGGAAACTTTGACTTTAGGACACCATCTTTCGGTTTTAGGACACCTTATTTGAAGCATATTAGGAAATTTTGACTTTAGGACACCATCTTTCGGTTTTAGGACACCATCTTTCGGGTTTAGGACACCATCTTTCTGGTTTAGGACACCTTATTTGAAGCATAGTAGGAAACTTTGACTTCAGGACACCATCTTTCGGTTTTAGGACACCTTATTTGAAGCATAGTAGGAAACTTTGACTTTAGGACACCATCTTTCGGTTTTAGGACACCTTATTTGAAGCATAGTAGGAAACTTTGACTTTAGGACACCATCTTTCGGTTTTAGGACACCTTATTTGAAGCATAGTAGGAAACTTTGACTTTAGGACACCATCTTTCGGTTTTAGGACACCTTATTTGAAGCATAGTAGGAAACTTTGACTTTAGGACACCATCTTTCGGTTTTAGGACACCTTATTTGAAGCATAGTAGGAAACTTTGACTTTAGGACACCATCTTTCGGTTTTAGGACACCTTATTTGAAGCATATTCGGAAATTTTGACTTTAGGACACCATCTTTCGGTTTTAGGACACCATCTTTCGGGTTTAGGACACCATCTTTCGGGTTTAGGACACCATCTTTCGGTTTTAGGACACCATCTTTCGGGTTTAGGACACCATCTTTCGGGTTTAGGACACCATTTTTCTGGTTTTAGGACTTTGAGTTTCCGGATGAGCCGTCCGGTTAATAAAGTGCTGGGTCAGTGAGTAATACTAATAAAAATATTAATACCCTCTACCCAGAAAATGACGAAAAAATAAGAAATTGCTAGTATTAAAAAAAAAAAGTTCAAACCCACCTCATAAGATCAATCCGCCGCTTCCTCCTCTTCCATGCACTATCGGCGCTTGACCATTGCTGTACGGGCTCCACGGGGCACCATCCTTCGAGAAACTGGATGGCCTGTCCATGGTGAATATAGGTTTCGGTCTGTAACAACGGATCAAATAAACGGTAAGATCAACGGATGAAAGGTGAGGAAACGGGGGCAAAAGGAAAATGTAGAGGGAAAGCGGTGAATGCGGTGCATTTTTCAATTTTGTGAAAATTAATGGGAGGGGCAAGCGCGTTTTAAGTCTCACAGAAAGATAAAAATGAAAAAAAAAATTTCTAACGGAGCAATGAAAAAAGAGTCACCATCCACAATAAGAATAAACTGTGAAGAATGAGATATTGATGGTGGGAGGGTCAAGAGAGAGAGAGAGAAAGAGTGTGTCGATGGAGAGACGCAGAAATCAATATCTTCAAGCCACGCCCCTTTTAGGTTGGCGAAGGGAGGGATGTGTCGATGGAGAGAGAACGAGACGCAGAGATAGAAAGTAGGTCAGTACGATGCTATAAAATCAAACGGGGGTAAGTAAGTAAGTAAATGCAGTAACTATGAGCAATATTTTATAAACGTTACAAGCTTTTTTTGACGGGATAAGGGGCCAAAACTGTTGGCCAGGTGAAAAAGTGAGCAGAAATTGTTAAAGGTATGAATGGAAACTAAGAAAAATTTCAAAAGAAAGAGATTTTTGAAATTTTAACCGTAACTTTTGTGCAAAAATTGAAAAGTAGAGTATAAGCACGCTTAGAGCTAATGGGAAGCTGGATGAACTGACAGAAATTTGGGTAAATTAAAAATTGTTAAAAAAAATCCGGAGCAAAGAAAAAAGGTCACCGTCCACCATGAGGCAAAATGTGAAGAATGAGCCATAGGTTGGGGGGAGAGGAGGGTCAAGAGAGTGTGTCGATGGAGAGACGCAGAAATCGATACCTTACAAGCCACGCCCCCTTTTAGGTTGGTGAATTGAGAGATGTGTCGATGGAGAGAGCACGAGACGCAAAGATAGAATGTAGGTCAGTGCGATGCTAAAAAATCGAACGGGGGTAGGTAAGTAAGTAAATGTAGTGACTATGAGCAATATTTTTTATTTGTACGCGCGTTCAAGTTATTCTGCAGAAGTCACCAGTTGAATTTAATTGATTAATATGAATTCGATCAAATTGCACTTCAAATTTTATCCAAAAACCTTTTTTCTTCATGAAAAACGCTCAAAAAACCGTCTTTCTCCCCTTTCCGGTCCATTAAGCTCCGCCCCTTTGCACAGCCAGCATAGTGGCGGTCGGAACCCGCGAGGTGTCGGAACATAGAAAAGATGGCATGCGGGGCGCGCGCTAAAAATAGCTGATAAGTGGTATTAAAGTCTACATATCCAAAAAAAAAGTAACTCGACGAACTGATGTTCGGAAAGTGAGCTTACGTTCACTTTTCCATTTATTGGTGGTGCGGGGCCCCTTTGGGTCACTCCAAGGGTTTTTTTTAAAGCGAATTCATGTCGGTTCGATATCTGATTTTTAGAACAATACAAATTCTGATTTATTTTTATTTTGAAAACCAATTAATACATAAATAATGTAGACAAGAGATCGAGTTGAAAATATGACATGTAAAACACATTAAACTTTGGTATCCTCATTTTGTATCATTTCTTCAGTCCAGCCTTCTGTCTTTTTCTCCATCACCGGAGATTCAGTTTTTACTTTTGTCTCATGTGCCTCAAGTTTTCCTGAGCACCTTCCAGTTCCCATCAGCGCTTCTATCAACATTTTTTCCAATCTGAAGACGTATGGTGAGTCTATATAACATAATCCTATGGCTCACTTTAAAATTGGAATTTCGAACAAGCAACTCCAGAAGAACGCGCAAATGTATGAAAGAAATGTGGCGGGGATGGATGTGTAGAGGAACTGAAACATACCATGAAGCATTTTATGATAGAAGTATAAGCTTACCGTCTCCCATGCAGAGTAATAATGAAGTGGTCGTCCACCAACATTCAGGTAGTAGAAAAGCACTACCCAGTGAACAATATACGCGCAGTAGGAGAGTCTTCCAAATGGTTGCCAAATGGGATGAGACATGAAGTTGTCAATGGGTCCACCCCATCCCATATGGTTCGCTGATACCACCCAGCATATGAAGAAGGCCCATCCCAAACGATGAAAGTTGTAGAAAGTTGCTCTTGTGAAGACACTCCAGTGAGATCCTTTGTCGTAATCGTAGGTTGCGAATAGGCAGAATCCAGCAATGACGAATGCAACAAGCCATCCGGATACTTGGATGGCCCAGTTTAATTTGACTTTTTTGCTGCCATAAGTGCCAAGAAGGTATCCAGTAAGAAGTCCAACAAGATAGGGTGGACATCTAATCCATGGTTTCTCATAAGCAATTGTGAAAAACTGTTGAACATCGCCATTTCCAAACATATCCGCAGGAAGATTGTTGATACTATACAAGATATAAGTTGTGATGATGCTTCCCACACATCCCGCAACAATCAGTCCAGTTCCCGCGGCAAAGGAGAAGTACAAAGCAATGAGAATGATAGGAGCAACCAGGTAGAGTTGTGTGTCCACAGCCAGGTACCAGGTAGGGCCATAGCATCCCATGTCATTGCCGCTTTGGAAGTTGTTGATGTAGAGAAGGTTCTGCCACCAGGAAGTTTTACAAGCATCTGCTTGCATTGAGAGCATGTCTGGAATTTGGTTGGCTATATTGTTGTCAAGGTTTCACAAGCTTACTCAATTCAGAAGCTGCAAATGGGCCTTGAATATAAGCCGCATAGACCGTGAAAAAGCCAATGAACAGCATGATCGGTGGAGTCAAGCGGAGGTAGCGATGAATATAGAACATGATCCACGTCACTGGACTCGTCACCATCCTCTTCTTGGGCCTAGTTTTGAAGAACAGATAAGAAACTACGATTCCTGAGAGCACAAAGAACGTGTCCACAGAAACAAAGGCGTTGAGCAGGAGATGATTCCAAAAATGTTTCGGAAAGTTGATGACCGGCATGAAGGTATCGGATAGGATCAGGTAGATGAAGGAGTGGCCTGTGACTACCCAGCACATTGAGAATAATCGGATGCAGTCCAGGGATTTGATGAATCCAGGCTTTTGCTCCTTTACTGATAGTAGCAGCTCAGCGTTTGTCCAGAATGAGAATGTTAGTAGAATTCGCATGAACAAGTTGCGTTCCTTGCTGTTTTTGATCCCGTAAACAGTGTCTCTGAGGTAGTCAACAGATGATGCAAGGATTGCAATAGCTACCATCACCATCAGGAAAATTCTGCAAGCTTATTACCGTATTATATCGTTGATTAAAGTTAAAATCACTACTTACGAGAATCCCCAGAACGCCGTATCCTTCTCGATCTCATTTTTGACGCAATAGACTTGACAAGCAGTGAATGGGTAGGGAGAAAGCTGGTTGAAAATGTTCAGCATATCCTGATGGTCGCAAGACTTTGGCAAGCATACTGCCATTCTCAAAGGTAGCATTGAAGCAGCACTGGAACCTCCAGCAGCACAAGAGACGTTCTTTCCAGGTTTCATAACCACGTAGCAGTAATTTGTCTCGTATTTTTGGCCATTGACTCGTTGGCATTCTTGGTAGGATCCATCGTAAAGAGTTGCAACCTCCAGCATTCCGGGTACTGGGAAATGACCAAATGCGTCAAGTTCTGAAAGGATTCTCATTCTGATTATGAGGTGGACTTAGTGATTCTTACCTTGTACAGCATAGAGGTTGTCTTCCAGAATTTTGACATCCTTCAAACTGCATTCTTTCTTGAGTAGGCATTCCTCTGCGACAGTTGCAATGGTTGCGAAGGACTGAATCCAGGTGTTGGTATCATTTGCACATTGCTGGGTCAAATTGTTCACTGCTTTTGGCTTGAAAGCATCGGTCCATCCACAAAGCGCCGGTGAGAATGTCAGATAAAGGGCAATTAGCACCCTGATTGTCTTCATTTTCAGAATAAAATATGGAAGTGAGCAACTCGATCATTTTATAGTGCATCGTTAAACAACACAGATTACCGTTACACAATGATAAGCGTATCGCATCTGTGATTTGAGCGGCAGACGTGCTCTGTGCTAGTGGTAAATGTGACTTATGAGCACAGAGTGTCGTAGAAAATGATGTGAATCACACGGAGAGGAGCATGAATTATTGCTTTCCGGGGCACTTGGTGCAAAGTCTACTTGTAGGCAGCAAAGAACAAATGGTATGGGGGAACGAATTGTGAATTTTAAGGTTCGCTAATGCCAATGTAAGCTTTTCGTAGGGTAGAAGAACAGAGCTATCTCTGTTTGGCTCTTTGGCTTGACTGTTTTGAATTTGCTTTTTGATGTTTCCCTAGAAATTGATGATTTTAACGGTTAAAAATAGGATGGACCCATTTTTATAGTAGAGCACGGAAAGAATTTTATGTTTGCAGTCTGCAGCACCGCTGACAATAGTTGTTATTAAACATAGCTTTAAATGCTAACAGTATCCATCTTCTTTTCATTCTCCCACACTTGAACTTCTTTTCCCCTTCCAACCTTCCCAACCTTTTGTATTTTTGATGTTGTACTTTCAACTGAACCCAGCACACTTTTTGAGCACAACCCATGGTATTACGATATTATTAGAATACATCATACTTTTGAATTATGATAGCAACTTCTCTTTCTTATCAGTGGGTTTCCTCAAATGATGTCAGACGGTGAGTGGGTGTGAAACTGAACTTGTGATATTTCTTTTTGCTCTTTTCAAGGTCATCAGTGTTATTGAAGACGTGTGATTGGGTGAAACATGTATTGGCATTTGCTGATGGTTTGTGGAGGAAGCGGTTTCGATTGGTAAATTGCTAATAGTAAATGTTTGAATTGTCATTTAATGAGAGATGAAATTCGAATAAACTGAAATCCCTGATAAACTTATTTACAAGTTCTAGAATTTGAAAATGATAAAAAAGCAACAAAATCTGCACTTCTGATCAATCCTGGCCAGCTCCAAAAAAAGTTACCCCCTGAAAAGAAAATGTTAATGTTTCCAGTAGTTATCAACCATATTTTATCTTTATCTTGAACTAAAGGATTTTATAGCTGCTACACATTCTTGTAATCGTGGGTGGTAAGCTGCTGTCGTTCGTGCGAATGGAATTTCTGACATTTTGCTTTTAGCTCTAGTTTTTTTTCTATTTTATACTGATGTTTTGCTACCTATGCTTGAAAGTTCCTATCAACTTGAAACTTTCATTTCAAATTTAAACTCTCAAAACCACCTCTTGCTCTCCATACTTAAAAATAACCACATTTTCCCTGAAAAAAATGTATTGACTTAATGACTACATTCTAATTGAGGCCAGGGGCAGTAAAAAACAAACACGAGCGAGCGGATAAGAGTCTCAATGACCGGACTCAAGTGCATCTCGATATTCGCAATCTTCTGGTGTATCAAGTGTTTCGCCTCTGTCCCCCTTCCATCGCGTTTCTTACATTTTAATCTTCGCCTCATGTCAATTGGATGGGGGCCCAATTGGCCGCATCAAATTGCTCACTTTTTGCGCCCTTTTTTATTGCCCCACCAACCTCTTGCCGTTTCTAAAGATAGTTCAGGCTTCGGCAGGGTTGAACAGATACGAGTGGGGAGAGGGAGTAGGAGTTTAGGTTACACAACACTTATCAATGGTATGTGGGATGGGGGAGGGCTGACATGTTCCTTTCTTTTATTTATTTTCCAGGGTTTTTCTCTCTCTAGAGCAGACGTGTCTGTTTTTAAGATTGGAGTCCAGATATTTTCTGTGATTCATTACGAACACCTCTGTAAATGACGACTTCCGGAAAAACAGCTCTAAATCCTTGATCTATGATGATTTCGTCTAAAGTTAAATTAAACTTTAAAACTAACATGAGACCGTTAAGCTTGCAAGCTCTCTTTTTTCCTCCTATAATAAAAAGTAATCTCCAAGAGAAAAAAATAATGGTTAAGATTCTATAGAATCTATTTACGGATCAGGATCAGAATCAGGATCAGGATGAGACCACCTTTTTTTAGGTAATAGTTATTCTTCCTTTTTTTCAACTTTTCAGTTGCTCAGGAGCATTCCTATGACTCGATTGCTCTAATGTTTTCTTTTTATTTCCAATAGATATCAAAAACAAACCAATTTTTCGGTGGGGGGGGGCGGAAGTTGGCGCCTCTTGTCAAACTCAGCAATGATTCAGTTTTTTACGAGGAAAATATAAATTGAAAATAGTTCTTGACCACATGATAATTTTTGAGATTTGAGCCGATCTCAGACTAAATTTGTCTCAACAATAGGGTTAATCCGGTCAGAAACCCAGGAGAATATTTCATGTTTTTCATTTTCATTCATCAACTATTTTATCTGATAATTTGTCATCTCGTTTTTTTTTCAAAAAAAAGGTTCTTTTTCCAATCCTAGCCCTTACCCAATGATCCGTCACATTCATCTCACCATTAATCGTCAAGGAAAAATGAAATAAAATGAAATGCCATCTGCATAATCTGTCAGTCTTATTTTGGTGTGGCCGCCAAAACCATTTCATTAAGAACCTTCATTAACATACGGACGGCGGGGTCGGCGGTTCCCGGAAAAAAAAAAGCGCGGATATTGAAAAATGTGAAGTAGAAAAATGGGGCGATTCTTTCATTTCCGTCAGGTCATTTTCATTGTCAGATTTTTCATGGGTTACGGTAGATTCTTTTTTTCTCACAATTGAATGGTCTGATGAGTCTTGGGAGTTTCCTAATAAGACCTATATCGTTCGAAAGCTTTTGTTTTAACGAGTTCAGAACTGTGATCCATTTTTCCTACCAAGCTCTGTGAGCCGAGATACAGCCGTCCAAAGTTCAAAAAAATGTGATTTTTGTAAAACTTTGAGCGTTCATAACTTTATTCAGAATCAACTTTGTGAAAATTTAACTATACATACACTTTCGTCATAAAATTCTAAATTGACTATTAAGAATATGAGCCTTTCATTAGTAGCAAAACTCCTGTCTTAATCATGTGAATGTATCCAACTTTAACATACTCATAAAATGTTTCACTTTTTTCAAATCTTTCGATTGTTGCATCAATCGATTTAAAATTTCAAATTTCAAATATATGATTCAATTTTTACAAAATTGTTTCCGAAAAAAGTTATGAACGCTCAAAGTTTCACAAAAATCACATTTTTTGAGTTATAGACGATTGTATCTCGGCTGACAGAACTTGGTAGGAAAAAAGATTACAGTTTTCAACTTGTTAAAACAAGAGCTTTCGAATGATATAGGTCTTATTAGGAAACTTCGGGGACTCATCAGACCATTTCCTTGCTAAAAATGGAACAACGATGAACCAGTTATGAGCTCTCAAAGTAGGACAAGTTTGCCAAGTTTGCCCTACTTTGAAAGCTCATAACTCGTTCATCGTTGATTTTCATCATTTTTATCAGTAAAAACTTTGCTTCTTACCATTTTCCGAGTTGATCCATGTAAAAATGTTACCACTTCAATATGATTCAGTTTTCTCACATTTGTTCGGACATATTATGTATTTCCATAACGTCCCCACCAAAAATTGTATTCCACATACAATATTCTTCCAATTTTTCCTTCCTCAATGTTTTGCACATTTCAAATAATAGTCCACGTACTTCGAATAGCAATCTAATGAGATGCTACGTGCTAGAGGACATATTGGCGCGTTTCTTCCGGCGCCGCCGTCGTGAACTTTCAAACTGCGCCTCAGAGAATGACGAGCTTTGAAAGGTGTTCGGTCGGCTTCCAGTTGTCTTTTTCGTCTGCTTATTTGCTTTTTCCTATTGGATGGAATACCAATTTGTCTCAAGATCTTTTTTCTGCTCATCAGTTTTGAGAGCGATTTTCGTGTGGGTGGTTTTGTTGTGAAATACTTCTTGTTGGTTGACAACACTTCCGATTTATGACATGTTTTTTCTTGTACTTTTTTGAATTCCTTTTTGCTTCCTCAAAAAGATTTTTCATTTCAAATGTCAACGTCACCTTCTAGCTTCCTCATTACATCCCCCAGATTTGTTCCCCCCATTTCTGTTTCGTATAGCAATAAAATGACAGTATCCTGCCACTAATAGGCCACTGGCACTTGACGTCTGTCCGAAAAAGGAGGCGTGTCCTCGAAGTCAGTAGCGTTTCCATCCGTTTCCATCCATTCATTCATTCCTGGTGTTCCTATGAATTGTATGCTGGTGCTTCTGGTGCTGTGCCAAGCGTATGGCTACGCTGGCATGCAGTTTCCAAAGGTTCAGTTCGCTGAGCTCGACTATGACTATGTAGATCCTTTCACAACTGTGGTTAGTTTGTTTTAAATTGTCAAAATAGATGAAAAAAGAGGCTGGAGAACACAGTATCCGATTTTTCAGATGGGTCCAAAGCTTCTCTCAAGACGAACTACTCTTTCAAATCACAGCAAGCAAGGGGTACTGTAGTTTTTACGACTGATTGGTTCTGATCAAAAATACATAATTTTGTACGAGAACCACAAAAAAAAAACGAGGAAAAACTATAAAAATTTGCATGATTCAGTGCTGTGCTGGTAGATCAAAGAACTTGTCTCTAGTGATCTACCATTTGCAGTGATAAAGATTGTAGATCAAAAAGCTTTTTTACTGTTTTGTTACAGTAATTCTTATGTTCCTTGTAAGAACCTTACAAGTAATGTGTTTTTGGTTAAGCTTTGAGTATTTTCTATAAATTTGGTCACTGATAGTTTCGACATCGCTGATTCTGAATCTGAAGTCAGAATTTCTGTAATTGATCTCATTTTTGAGAAAAGATGTGTCAAAGCCATTTTCAGTGCTATTTTCTCCCCTATTTCTGAACTATCGAAAATGTCGACACGTAAGCACGTGAAAACATAGAGGGAAATAGCACTGAAAATGGCTTTGACACATTTTTTCTCAAAAATGAGATCAATTACAGAAATTCTGACTTCAGATTCAGAATCAGCGACGTCAAAACGATCAGTGACCAAATTTATAGAAAATTCTCAAAGCCTGACCAAAAACACATTACTTGTTAGAACTCCTGAAGTCCTCAAAATGTTGCAAATAGCTCCAAATTTTTCTCTACTTTATCATTTTTTCCTCAAATTTTGCGTGGGTTTACTCAAAAATTCCCTCCATTTTTCACACTCCCACGCTTTTCTTGGACTCGAATTTTTAGTATTTTCAATTCTTCGACCCAGCCTAGACAAGATCAGTTCAACCTAAAAGAATTGCATATTTTCCTGGAAAGCATGTGCAAAAAAAGAGAGAAGCTAGCTGCAAAATTCGTGAATTTTGTACTGCTGATATCATGTTTGTGCTGTGGACCTTGAAACCAAAAAAAAATATTTTGCGCAGAGGTATACGGTAGCAGTTAAGCGTGTCAGAATAATGTGACAAATTGACAGCGAAATGACGTTTTTTTGTTCTCTTTTCGTTTCTTCCTGAAACGGAACTAATATTGTTCTTGTTGTTTTATGCCTTTTGCCGAAAAAATGCACATTTTCGGTGAAAAAAGGTAACATCTAAAAATAAAATTGTTCAGATGCAAATAAGTTCTCTCACTTTCACCCCTTTTCTCCTCTTTCATATTCACCTGCAACTTTCAATACCTTGAAGGAACTCTCGGTACTTTTCTATCCGGATTGTTTTCTGAACAATGTACTTTTTTTCCTTTTTTCCCGAAAAACAATGAAAAGTCAAGTCAAGAAACGAACGAGAAAAAAAGAGGTTCAGTCTCTGAAAGACTTTTATTTTTATTTCCGCCCGTCTCGAAAAAACTGAAAAGTCTGGAAAAGTCAGTCTTCTTGACTTTTCTTCTGTCCAAGAAAAGGCGCCATCCAAATAAAGTTTCAAAGAAGGAGTGTAATCAAATTGAGTGGATGAATGTTGGTCCACAGATGACACCTTCTTCCTTTTTCCACCCCGATATTCTTTTGCCTCTTGGGGGGACAAAATCATCGAAAATGCGTGTGAGTGCATGCATGATTCATTATGAAACATACACTTCCCACCTCCTTTGTGTTGTTTTTTCCGCTTTTTCTGGTTTTTTGGAAATGTTTCCACTTCCAGAAAAGGGTACTTCGTGGTTGACGTTTAATGTTTTTGTTTTTCTTTTTTTTCTCCTCGTGGGCTAGAAATGCCGAAATTCCGAAAATTTGGCTCATAAACAGAGTCCATAAAACATAAAAGCGTTCTTCATTCTTCTTTTTTGGAATGGCACAAGTTTTGAATTTTCAAGACAATGTTCCAGTTCTAGTTCTTGATTAAAAATGAATAAACTGAGTCAGACTGGAAGAATTGAAAATATTGACGATTTTAATTTTATGGTTTCATTTCCGTGTCTTTAAATATTTCCTAAATCATAAATCGTTCCGTCTATAAAATTGTCTTCAAAAATCTAGTTTTTTTTCCAATTTCCAGTTGACTTTTTCTCGAAAATTCAGCTATTCAAAATATTAGCTTCAATGATATCCAATTGCAACGTACCCAGCACCTCCAAAATCCTTCGGTCCCTTCCGTTATGAATAATAGAAAAGTAGAGCCAGTGGTGTGAAAAGAACAAAAACCGACTGGAGGAAAATTTGAGAAAATTGAGGCCGTTCTTCTTATTTTCCACATATTTTTCTTAAGAAAGACCGGGTGTGCGAATGTCTATAATTTACGAAAATTCTTGATTGATAGTGCGTTCTTTTGTGGCTTTCTTTCTCTTTCCCAGATTTAGACCAAACCATTCATCTTCCACGCTTGAATCGGCTTTTTTTCATTCTACGAAATAGGACTTTGAAAACTCGGAATGTCGTTTTTCTTTTTTGCGATCCGAACAGGCAGAATTTTAAATTTTAAATTTTAAGACAACTCTATGAAACTGCACTTCATGTTTTTATTCCATTCCATGATAAATGGCAGCCGTTCGTCATTTTCTCTCCCAGCTCATTAATGTTCCTCAATCAACTTTCATTTCAGAGCAGTTCTTTTTTCAGTTGTTTCTCAAAGTTTCATTAATCAAAGAAAAAAGCATCCAAACCTCTCCTATATCATAGTTCGTATCGTTTGTTATTGTGATGTGACAAAGGGCACTTCCGTAAATTAAGCTTTACGTCTGTTTTTCCTCGAAATTTGCCAAGTTAACTTCAAAACCAACATTAGTTTTTATTTGATCTACCGTACTCTTTTTGATCTATCTCTGTTCGAGCAAAGAACAAG
The DNA here is from genome assembly GCA_963572205.1 of Caenorhabditis imperialis. NCBI lineage: Eukaryota > Metazoa > Nematoda > Chromadorea > Rhabditida > Rhabditidae > Caenorhabditis > Caenorhabditis imperialis. The sequence continues at coordinate 1,724,775 of OY751544.1, read as the reverse complement.
TGGAGGTGTTAATGCTAATCCAGTTAACTTATCTTTATAAAAAAAATGTATCTATTTCCTGAGTTTTTGAATCAAATCACTTCCTATCTTCCTTTTTTTTTCAATGATATCATCAAATAGGATCTCTATATCATAGTTACTCTTTCTACAATTGTGTTTACAAAAATTATCCCATTCTAATCACTAGCCGAATTCTCAGAACCGAAAGATAATTGCTTTTTTCCAATGAAGTAAAGAAGTGAAACAAATGTAATAAGATTCATCAGAAACAGGGGATTCGTAGTGGTTTCAAAAGAGATTATCTCTCAATGAGCGAGGTGGTGACGTATCTCCATTATCATACCAGACTTGATACACTTTTATTGAACTCGATATCCCCCCATCAAAGTCTCCATTTCCTCATTTTCACTCATTTCGAAAAGCTTATCCGTCCTCTCAGAAATGTTTACTTTTTGGCGCAACGTTTCTTCTTCCACCTTCCCCCCTTCTGCCCATTTTTCTTCTCGAAATTCAATTTCCGCGCGATGTCGGGAGTCAAATTTCAGATATTGAACCTATCCAAGAAATAGTCTTGTTCTATTTCTGATAGAAAGGTCACTTTCGATAATGGGATCTTGTATGAATGTTTCACTAGTGGCCGGCCATTTTGAGATTAAATCCCCTCTTCATTTGCGGGGATGTTGCGGGGAGAGGGTGGTGCACATTATCTTTTGGTTCTTCTTCTTCTCCGTTTCTTCGCCAATATGTATATTCATCATCTTTTTTTTGCAGTAAGAAGGGTTTTGCACTTGAGGAAATAAAAAATTTGAATGGATTCATAATTCAAGTTCATTGAGATCCCTTTAAGAAGTATCAAAAATCATATATAATTCCAACCTATGTTTTGCAAGGTTTAAAATTCAAAAATCCCCCGAAAATGCAAACATTTTCAGGGCAAATGCATGATTTATTAGATACATAAATCAACCTTCTGTGTTCTGATGCCCTCTCATTTCTACCACATCCAATTCCAGTCCTTCTTCCCCTTTTCAAAATCGGCTTTCAAAGTGTAGTATACTCTGAAGAGGTTTCCCACAGTGTCCCTAAAAGTTTGTGCTTCAACGCCTCCAAAGGATCCCCTTTTTCACAAATCTGGAGGCAGAAAAAGATGACACGGCTCACAGGAATCATTAAAATTTCATGACTGACTACACCTTTTTATTTTCATTTTCCATCTCGAAAACTTTCAAGAGTGCTCGAAATATACGTGTCTCCCATCTGTGGCATCCGTTTGAGCCTTTCATCCGGGTTCACTTCCTGTAAACGGGGGATAATTTTTTCGACTTGGCACGTCAGACGTTAATTTGTTTGGGATGGTGGTATAAAAGGGTGCACGTACATTTTTGATGAATCATTTTGTCACTATTTCCGTGGTTTTGAAATTTCGTGAGTCAATTCTGATACAGTCTCAGATGGAGAACGGGGTGATCACTTCGGCGCTTGCGAACATCTCGGCGACACAGCCAACCTATCAAAACACATGCAAGATCACATATGTAAGTGGAATTTTCCATATGGTCTGTAGAATCTAAAATCTAAAACCTTTTCAGAACCCTATGGAAATGGACTACTTCCGACCATTCTTCATTACCATGTACTGTGCAATCTTCTTGGTGGCAAGCTCTGGAAACTTTTTGGTATCTCTTTCAGAATCCGTTCTTTTCAAAAGCACATTGTTCTAGGTGGTGTACGTTGTCATGACCAACAAGCGGATGCAAACAATCACCAACATCTTCATAACCAACCTGGCCATTTCTGATCTCATGGTTAATTTCACGTGAGTACCAGTGTTTGAGCATTGAATCCCAATTCTATGTTTAGATCCCTCTGGCTGACTCCCACCTATACCTCCATAGGCCATTGGATCTTTGGCGGGGGCTTGTGTCACGGACTGCCCCTGTTCCAAGGTATTGTCTTACAGGAAGTGGTGTTGATCAAGTCTCAAACTCTACAGGTACCAGCATCTTCATCTCTACATGGACACTCACCGCAATTGCCATTGATCGGTACATTGTCATTGTGCACAACTCATCGAACATTAATATCAACGATAGAATGTCTATGAGGGTACGGTAGCCGCCGAATTGGCATGTACAAAGTCGGAAAATTTTTAGACTTGCCTCTCGTTCATCGTGCTCATTTGGCTGTGCTCATTGCTGCTCGTTACACCGTATGCTGTGAACATGAAGTTGAACTATATCAGTGAGCCGTGCGACTTTTTGATCTGCAGTGAGGATTGGAGCAATTCAGAGATGCGTTCTACCTTTGGATTGGTTGTGATGTTCTTGCAGGTTTTTGCAATCAAATCTGACTATCTTAAACAAACTTTTTTAGTTCATCCTCCCCTTCGTGCTCATTGCGGTGAGCTACACCAAGATCTGGCTCTTCCTGCACAGCCGTCAATCCATGACGGAGAGAAAGTCGGACATCAAGCGAAAGAAGCGCCTTTTGCGGATGTTAATCGTCATGGTGGTGATTTTCGCCATCTGCTGGTTCCCATTCAACCTGCTCAATTGCCTGCGCGACCTCAAACTGGACTATTTCATGAAGGGCTTCTTCAGCTTTGTCTTCCTCTCCGTTCACCTCATGAGTATGACGGCGACCGCGTGGAACCCGATTCTCTACGCCTTCATGAATGAGACCTTCCGGTAAGTCGGCAAACTGGGTTTATAGGATTTGCATAATGACGGATTTCTCTCCGTTTTTTTTTCTCTTCCGCATCGCGAATTCGAAATGAAACAAGAGAAAAATAGAGTGTGAGTCATGAGCTATCTGTTTCAGAGAGGAATTCGCAAAGGTTGTGCCGTGCCTCTTCGCAAGACGCCCTGGAACCGGACCCATTAGAACCATCACTGGTAAAACACCCATTAAACCATTGCTCAAGTAACTTTCACTGTTTAAGAGCGAGCTGCTTCCATGACTAACCCCTTCCGCCGCACTAACCGCAAAACCACAATCGCCGAGGAGTCTCATCCAACCACTGTTATTTCCGGTAGGTGCCCATCGCTCTGCTGCTTCGCAAAGCCTGTGTAGAAGTTGCAGAATGCCCAGCGCAAGCCACCGAGCCGCAGCGGAGCATTGTCTACTTGGATGAGCCCGAGAATGGATCCAGCTGCCAAACCCTATTGCTTTGAATCATCATAATGATTTTTTGAACAAAAAAGAATACTACTCAAAATCTCAAATTCCGCTTTACAGCTTATGTAACTTGCCTTCACCCCACCCCAGCTATACCCAACCCCTATATCTTTTGGTCCAAATGGTATTACTGTATTTATGCACCGCTTTTCTCTCTCCTCCTTTTTCTTCTGTTAATTTTTTCCCGCTGCATAAAAATAAAACATTCCACTTTTAACTTTTTAAATGTAAATTTCATTCAACTGGAATGGGGTTGGTAAGATCAGATATAACTTTTTTGTGAAACAAGTTTGAGCAAAAGTATGAAAAAGTAGAATAGAAATCATGACAGCGAAAATCAGGATTGTTAGTTGGGTGAGATTGTGCAAATTTTCTTCTCAAAAGTCTGGTATAGTAGAAAATCTTTTTTCCAAGTGTGAGGAAAATGTTTTTAACGTTTTGAAAGTGTTTGAATTTGAAATTGAAATAGTATAGATTAAAAAATTATATTTTAATATCTCTCGATGACAGTTTCACTGCGATATTCGGAGTATGTCTTGGGGCGTGCCGCGTATATAGTTTCGTCCACATTGTCACCGTTCATGTAGCTTTTTTCAAAGTTTTTCTCGACCGCCGGTGCGTCCTGTAATTTGTGATAGTTATATCTAGTCCATCAGGTTCATATACCTTGTTAGTAAGCAAAAACATAACATTAGCCGATTAAGCCTTTACCTGTGGTCTGTACTCGGAAAGGCACTTAGATCCGACGAGGTTCAGGAGAATGTCAAAGATTGGGGCTGTCACCAGGACCGAGATGATAGCGGCTTTCATGATGAGCGCGGCATCTTGAGCCATAGCTGGGAAGGGAGCCGCCAAGAGCATGAGAGTTGGTGCCAGGTCAGCCTATACACAAATTGGATCAAGATTTATAAAATGAAAATAGGTAACCTGGAAAGTGGCTCTTGGCAACAAGCTCAAAGCCACCACGACTTGTTCCTTGAAGTTGATATGGGAAGAAAGGGTGACCAGCATGGTGAGAATGGTTCTGACGAGCAATCCAATGGCGATCACGGCAATGCAGAGGAACACAATTTCCCACGTGAGCTATACTTTCTCTTTTCAGACCATTTTCAGTGTGACACTTACCGTAGAGCAATCAAATTTCAATCCGAGGCAAATGAAGAGGAGTGGAAGAGCAAATGAGTCCCAGACATACTTATAAGTAGACTCCACACACTCCAACTTGTCCTTGTTATCAGTCTTCCATTGCATCGCACACATCGCACTCATAATCAAAGCGGCTACAAATCCAGAGCAGGAATACTTGATCAAATAAGTTCCAATCATAAGAGCGATAGAAATAGCACCCAGCAGAGTAATTCTAGCGAATTGAGTGTGCGGGGCATCGGATCTGGGGAACCTCCAGAGCAGCCATCCCAGAATTCCTCCTCCGATGACTCCAAACACAATTGTTCCCGCGTTCAAGAGGATGGTGGTAGCGATAGGGGCGTCGGTGAAGATGATAGAGGAGAGAACCATGAAGACAATCACACAGAAGAGGTTGTCGACGCAGCAGACAGCGAGGATGTTCTCTGGGATGCGTTTCAAAGCGCCCTTGTTCTTTTCCTTGAATTGGATCATGGCGGGCACTGTGACAGCTGGGGAGACGGTAACAAGGATCAATCTGAAATTGAAATTATCAGTTTGAAAAGTAGAATTTGAAGGATTCTAACTTACGAGCAGAAAATTGACATAACGAAAGAGGTATTCAGGATGAAGTAAGAAGCAATAGTGACCGCAATGATTTCTCCGATCGCTGTGACAAGTCCAATAGTAACCGGCATTACCTTAACTTGTTCATTACCAAAAAACAATCAGTTATCTATAATTTACCGCATTTTCATAAAGAAACTGCACATCAGTGGCAAGTCCCCATCGGATGACAATGTTCACCAAGGCAACTTTCCTGATCATGGTTTCCAGGAATGGTGGGATGGTGAAAAACTGCTCGAATACTGTGATGTTGCGGATGACAATTCCCAGCGCAAGGCATCCTGAGAACCATATTAGGTCATTATAAATGTGATGAAAGTTCAAGCATCCTTACCAAAAAGTGGAGGAATTCTCAGTAGTTTCGAAAGTTTAGCGGCGAAGATACCGACAACCAGGAGGATAAAGATGATGAATATGGATCGGACCGTCACGTCTTCTGTAGTCGTGACTGGTCCATGATCAGCAAGGGGGTTCACTGAACCGAGATAATTAGGAAAATATGAGAATGATAGGTGCTTACAAAAGTTCTCTCCAAGTAAGGTGATAATTGAGATGTATAATGAGATGAATATTAAAATTGATGTTGTTATCGAGTTGATCTGTAATATAATAAGTTGGTTTCAAAAAATTTACAAGAAAAAATAAGGAAAAACAACAAAAATAGAGCAGCTTACCTCTCGATTATTAAAAAAGTTGTGAAGCGTGTTGTGCAATCTTGCCACGCAGTGCATTTTGTGTTTCGGATCACCGCAGACTTGTTTGATAGCTGGAAAAACACCCATTAATAAAGACCGGTTAATCAGAATCAATAAAATAAGGAAGTGAACGACAAATCACAACAATATAATGATGATAGCTGTCAAAAGTGAGCCTTCCATTGAGGGGGGAGCGCTGTTTGCAAACGTTTCCTCGGGAATATGGGGGCCCCCGCCGCTTAATCTGTTGCAACTTATTCCTCCTCTTTCGCCTTTGCATATTGTATTATATACTATTATACTCTCTCTCTCTCTTCATCAAAATGTTGCTGTTTCAACTCTTTATGCTAATCCTCTAGCAGCGATGACGCATTGGCGGCGACGACTTCTAGTTTTTCTTGTTTCTAGAGGTTTAAAGAGGAGACAACGTGCATTTGAGTCAACGGATACTGTGATAAGGGGACATGGAAAAAGGGGGCGAAAAAAAGAGCTCACTGAAATATCCAACTGAATAAAAAAGAGAAATATTGTTGTCCCTTTTAGCTTCAGCTCTGTTCTCTGCTCAGCTCAAAGGAACGGAAAAACAAGAAAAAACACGTCTCTCAAACTCCACTGACACTTTTATAAGTCTACACTTAGAGTGCATCTCAACGTCACTTTCATTACTGGGGAGTGAGAAGTTTGTTGCCATGCGGTAAACATATATATCAACAACAAGTTCTTTTTTGTAGTGATTGTGTGGTGTTATCACAAGGTCTTGATCAACTGTAAAATTTCGCAATACAAGAGACAGTACTGTAGTTGGATTCAAAAGACAGATTGAAAAACGTATATTTTATTTCGTTATCAAAGAAAATCAAAGAAAAATGAACAAACAATTAAAAAAGTCGTCTGAAATATTCAGACTTTTTTCAAAATTTTCATCATGGTCTCAAATACTGTGTACTTCCATTTTGGTACTTATCCGTATTGTTGGAGTGATGATAGAAAGGCCTTGCGTAGTTATGTTGTGGATTGATCGGTACAAAGTTAGGGTTGAGCTCGTAGATTATTCGATTCTCATGGGCGTGTGACTTTTTCAGCTCGATCTCATCTTTTGGGCATACAATTTCATCGAGTATAGTTGAGTTTGTGATGTTCCGGTTGTATGTCTTAAGTTTCCACTTTGATATTCATCAACCATTCATTAACTCACCGAAGTGCCTTCTCTAATCTTCAATATCCTCGGTGCCAAAATCCCGAGCAAAATCTCGACCACCGGACTTGTCACCATAACAGCGATAATGCAAATGTTGATGATCTGCAAACAGCAACAAAAACGGATTAAACAAATAGATCGCTTCTTGCCAGTTTAGTCTGCTCGCGGAGCTCTGGGAAGCCGGGTGTGAGTGTGATGAGTGACGGGGCAAGTGCGCATTGCACGGTGGCTTTTGGCATCAAGGTTAGGGCCAGGATCAGTTGCTCGTAGATGTTGTAGTGTCCGGCGAAGGCGAGAATCATGGCGGAGAAGAAGCGGAATGAGCAGCCGATTGCGATGAGGGTGAAGGCGCATTTGAGGTCAGAAGATGAGATCTGGAATAGTTGTCTCGTATTCCGAATGTTCTACTTCGAAAAAGAAACTGTTTAGGGCTTCTAAAACGTGTCATACTTGAAGTAGACTAACTATCTGAATATGTGAAGTGCTGGGAAAATATAATTCTACAATTCAGAATCTAATTGGTGTTATATCTTAACAAAAACAAACTCTATTTCCAACCCCTAGCTAGTTCAACATACCAGAGTAGTTTGATTCAATTCCAACATGTTCCTAGCTAACCACAAACTTTATCTCTTACAATCCACAAAACTCTTACACCGGAAAAATCAAACGTGTATCCAACGAGCGCAAACAGCACAGGAACCGCCACAAAGTACCAGAAGTTGTCGTACTGGTGGACCAGTACTTTAATCTAAAATAGGACCTTGAATAAAAGCAGCAGTAGTGCGTAGTACCCCTCGTTCATTATCCTCTCTCCAGCGGGTGGTGCTCACACAGCAGAGGCATAGTCCTGCAACAATGCCCGGGAAGGGGTATCCGAGGATCAGCATGCCTGGAATGTCATTTTTTGTGTGATGTGTTTCATAATGAAACTTTGAACTTCTATCAATCAAATTCTTCTCAACAATCTAATAATAACTTGACCATCCAAATCAACTACGTTATTTCCACTTTCATCTTTGTCTCCAGTTTCCATTCCCCAGTTCACAATTCATGACAAATCAAGAAATTGCAAAAATGCGACCCCTTCTCTGTGGTCGATCTCTTTTTCAATTTCAATGAACGCCTACTCGTTATAACGGCGTAAGTGAAAGAGGCAATAACAAGAAACCGTGCCAAATGCGTGTGTCGGTTGTCGTTTTTGGGGAACCAGCGGAGTAGCCATCCAATGACGCATCCAATTATCGCCGCTAGTACTATGGCACCAATGGACTTGACGAGCGTTGGGAATGCGCCATCTGAATTGCGTTTTTGGATAAGCTCTTTAGACTAGAACTTCTGAAGCAATACCATGTGTAAAAGTGATAGAAGATGTCAATGAGAAGATCAGAAGAGAAGTCACATTGTCACAACAGCAAGCAGCTGGGACTATATCTGGGATGTGCTGAAAATCAAGTGTTCATTGAAAAATTACTAGAAGCTATTTACTTTTATAGTCCCGATCCCCTTCTCCTTGCATTTCAGCATAGTCGGCATTCCAACAGCTGGTGAAACAGTGGCCACCACAAATCCACAGATTATACTTAGTGACGGTGGGAAATTAAAGAAAAAGCAGGCGGTGAAGGCAATCGCAAAAGCTTCAGCAAATGCGGATCCAATTCCCAGTACTGGAGGGAAAATCTGGAAGAAATCAACATCGAAAATCCCTTCTTCTCCGTTCCGATTTGTTTCACTTTGTTAATATGTTTGGCTGTTTGCTTGTCTTTTCATTTTTCTTCATTTCTTTCCTTTCATCCTCCCCAAACTCACATAATTCTTTTTGATAAATTTCACATTGATCGAGATCCCCCATCGAATGATTATAACCACCAATGCCATTTTTCTCAGTATAAACTGCCAGTATTCGTTGATATAGAATAATTCGCCGAATTGTGGTATGTTCCTCATTGCTATTCCGACCGCCATACATCCTGCGGGGGTTATTTTTACATGTAGCCTCAAAATAGCGCTCAATTCGTACCAATTAGAGAAGGGATATGGAAAAACTTGACAAGTTTTCCGGCGGCTACTGCTAGTACGGCCATCATGAAGCAGGAGATGACCGAGTGGAGGATTTCATTGGCGGCGTTTGCCAGGTTCAGTGACTTTGCTGTTACAGGGGATAGTGGGTGTACTGTAACAGAGGATTGAGGGTGATGAAGTGATAGTTTGTTTACAAAAGTTCTGCCCTGTAATTGAAACCATAGACACGTAAAAGCCAGCGACAATGATGAGAAATGTGACGATTTGGTTTACCTAAAACGTATTAAGTATTGAAAAACCATAAAAAACTCACATGATTATTATGGAAAAACGCAATGGTATGTGCTTTGGCGCCAGGCCACACACTCCCAGTCATTCTGAAAGAAAAATAATATAAAAAGGATAAAATCCAATTTTCAAAAGGTGTCCTTCTGGTAAACAATGTCTAATCAGTGTCAGCATCTACTCCACATAGATAACTATCAACTATGATTTACGAACTCGTCATCACAGCGGGTTCTATGAAAAGGTGGCGGGAGTCGGGACCAATTTGCATAATCGTTTTATAGTTTTTTCGTTTTTTATAGGGTTTCAAAAACGAAAGCGCAGAAAATGAACCGTAAACGTCGACACGAAAAGTGCAGACGATCAGACTGCTTTTAAAGTTGTGTGCGTTCAAAAATCGAATTTAATTCGGTTTTGGTGGAAAAATGGAAAAATAAACATGATACAGGTTAGTGAACTGATTGATTCAATTATCACAAGGCAAATAGGTACAGAATTGTAAATATAATACGTGATTTTCAAAAGGAACTTGGGGAAACGGTTCAAGGGGTCAGATCAAAAGGTTAAGCAACATTGTTTAATAGAAAATTGTGGATTTTTTGAGATGTAGTGATGATTTTCTAGATGTTCAACATTCTACAGCTCAGTTATAAAGATCCAAATGCATTTTTATCTTACCAAATTGTTCAAAATTAACAGTTAAGTAAAGTCTAACATCTCTTTCACTACATTTTACAGTTCTACTCTCATCATCTCTTTCAGAATGACTCTTTAAGTAGTCTGAGCGCCCTTCTTAGTAACTTCCTTCTGTTTAGTGATCTTCCAGTTTCCCCAATACCAACATCTGCTACAAATTTTCAGCTTCATTGCATGCTGCTTCTGACATTACCATTGTCACGGTGGCATCTCTTCCAACTTTCCCGTCTTCTATGTCGTTTGATGACGCAATAACTTTGACCAACTTGGCCTGACCATTGTCATTTAAAGTAGCATCTTCGCTGAAGTGTCGAGACGCAACAGTCACAAAAGTCATCAAAACCTGATTGTTCAATGATATCATTATTTGGGTTAGGTGCGAACAGGACAGGACGTCTTCATAATTTTCACGTATATTCTAAGAATAGCTCTTTCCCTGTTGCTTTATCTTTTGTAGGTTTATATCGTCCCTCAATATTTTTCATTTTGTTTTATGACGGTGGGGGCTAAATTTGATCCTTACAAACTTCAAGAACACGAGGTGTTTTAAAAAATGTACTTGTGATTTATAAAGGATCATCAGCCATGAATGGTGTTACTTTAGTATATTACTTTTTGATTTGGACTTTTATAAACTTTCACTATAATTTATTAATGATAACGTGAAATAAAACTAAACATTTCTAATATAAAAGTACAAATTCACTCAAAAACAGTCAAGTATTCTATTAGAATCACAAAATTGACATAAATCATATACAAGGTTGCTTCTCATTCGCCCCCCCCCCTCCTTAAGTTGGAAATCGTTCCAATAAATTCCAAAGTGTTTTTGTGTCTTTCTGACTTAAAATCTCCAGCCTACTTTGCAGCTTAAAAACTACAAAAGCATTAGCCGAATGTCTGTGCCAACGCTTCAAAGCATTTGAGTTCACGAGTATCAGAATTTCGTAGTTTTAGTGTGATCTGTTCTTACAAAAATCAGATTAAATTTTTTTTTATTGAAACGGGAGTCGGGGAGAGAATTTAAGAGACTAGTGCATTTCACTCATATGCGCCCGGGGCTCTTTGCAAAAAGTCTGCAGAGAGTCGTTCCGCTCAATTAGTCATTCTCCAAAAATGGTCCCATCCTTCCACCCACCACGCTTCTATTTCGAAATACCATTCATCTATATTGGGCGGTGGTGGCACGTCACAAATCTTTCACTAACCAAATTTGGTTCCTCATCCATCACATCTGACTCATCGTGGTCCCCCCCCCCCCCCCCCCCCAATCTCATGGCCTCTCGCCCACACCCGTTTTTTGCTCCGAGAACTGGTGTAATTTTAACTTCTCCTGTGTTCCTGGGAGAAAAGGGGGCGTGAGTGCTAATAGGCGGTTCAAATGGGTTGGGCTTTTTCGTATAGTTTGAAATTTGTAGGGATAATGTGTAACGCTGCAGCTATTGTCGGTCAGAAGCAAAATGGTATAAAAAGCTGGCTTCACTTTTTGGAAGCTAAGTTTCAGTATAATTACTTAAATGTTAGACTTCTCATAGGCTAGGCTGGACTTTTTCATGGAAGTGTACTTTTTCACCATTTCTAAAGATTACTGTACCCCTTCTACCTTTCAAAATCTCTAGTTTGTGCTCAATTCATTAAAAAAAAGCCAAAAAACAATGATGGTCATAATCCACACATTGTACTTCCGCATGTTCTCTCCTAATCCCCCTCTATAATATAATTTTTGGTTTTTCATTACCTCACAATGGTTGGTTGTAAAAAAAGTCCATTCAAGAATCAGAAAATCTCATTGATCCTCGTTCAAATCATCATCCTCTTAAAATCTCCTACGCAATACACCAGTCTGCTCAATTACTGAGCGGATTGAAACGTTATTTCGTTGCTCAGAACGTGTTAGTCATACTGGATACCATCATAAGCAAAAGAGCTTTTCTAGCTTTGTGAATAAAGCGGGATTTTTCGTAAATATGAATGATTATATGCCTTACCTTTTTTCACATGACCTATGTATGAACGTTCTCACGATCAGAAGGAGAACATGTCGTGTTAGGTTTTGTAGTATCTAGAGTGATAAAGTCCATCTGTGACTGTCTGATGTACCTGTACTTAACTTTTGGTACTTGCTTGTTTTTGGCAGGCTTGTTTATCTTGCCAAAAGCTGATCATTTCCTTCCTAAAGATCATAATTTACCCAAATCCAGGATGTTCTTGAGTCATAGGATGGTTTTTTGGTGAGTTCGGGATTACTGTAGGTGATTGAGAGGTATTGGGAGGAAATACTAGTTCAGAAATCGGAAGTGTGAGATCTAGTTGTTAAGATTAATTATGTCTGAAACCTACTGACCTTATTTTGAATTATAGTTTCTTGGAAGCTGGAAAATGATGTTAAAATTTAGTATTTACAGTATGAAAATGCTGATAATTGGTAGATCAAAAGTTGTAATCGAGAAACTGTAGATTGAAACACATCGTAGTTGAGATGTAACTTTCGTAGCTTGATTTTTTGAAATTCAGTTATCAAATCAACAAATTACACTGACCCATCCATTGATACTAGTATAGAAACCGAAAAATCAAGAATCTAATTCAAAAAATCTAGTCTGAACACTTCGCCTACAGTGTTTCTTGCAATACCCAATTCCTTCCTATCAAGATCCCTCTTTTGATTTTTTATAGGATGGACACATTTGTGACACGGATAAGTGCAGTGGATTGTCTGCTCTGAAAACCACTCAGTCGCAATTAATCCTTCCTTTTTCGGAAAATCCCCCCTGTTCTTCCAACTTTTACTCTTCGGAGATTGGTAGCCATCTATGCAGAGATGTGAGCCGTTGATCCTCATCTCTTCATCTATGAATTCTGGTTCTTGGTACCAGTTTTGATTTTCAATTTTTTTTTCCTTGCCTGGTATCAGAAAACCATATTGCAAAACAAACAGTTGCTGGAAGAAGCTTCTTTTCTGCAAGAGATGATTGATGTTAGGTGTTATTTCCCGAGTCCAATTAAGACCAAGGGGGGGGGGGGTCCAGGACCCCCCACGTCATTATTTTTCGCGATCTTTTGAACATTAATTTTTGCTATTTGGATAGACCAGACACCCTTTTCTTGAAAATTACGAATTTTTTATTTCTTCCTGAAGACCTTTCTGATCTTTTTGTTTGGTAATGGCAGGAGGTTTTAAATTTTAAAGAACAGAGCGGAATGTCAGTTCATATCTTTTCAGGTATCTGATTCCATCTGATTCTTGGGTCTCCTCTTAAATAAGTAAGTAAGAACGCATTTTAGCATTTCAGAATATCAGGAGTCCTTTAGAAATGTAAATTTAGCCTGCAAAACTAGGTCAATTCTCCACGTCACTTCCTGAAACGTTCCATCCTCCCTCCCGCCCAGACGTTTGACATTTCGCTGCAATTTCAACTATTTGCAACTCTCTTCCCTGACTCATTAACACCGTATTTTCTACGATCTCATAAATAAAAAGTAAGCGAGTGCAGACATCGCTTAATCCGTTCTTTTCTCCGCGTCAATAGTTTCAGTTTCAAAAGAGGGCTCAGCGTTCTTATGGTAGAATTGGGCACTCACTCTTGTTATCTGCAAACTTCCATAACGTTCTCGATCTTACTACAGCGTAAAAATTCCAATCCAGAACAAATATATTATTTGGTTTTTTTTCAGCCGTCCTACATTACTAATTATCCACCACTACCACTACTGCATCTTACTACGAAAGGTGAGAAAATGATCAGAATGTTATGGATCTTTGTATTTGATTTGTTCCATGATTCATAACTGTTGTTCTGTTCTGTCTATTCGTTCTGTTTTGTGAGCTGAGTAATCTTAACCATTTGCTTGGGTATTCCGTTAGCTCTCGGAACCCCCCTTTGTAGCACTTGATACCATAAATCCGCATGATTCTGAGCATAATGCCACCCTCGCAAATTAGGTGAATGTCAAGCCCTTTAATCCACCGGATTTAAAACCGGATTTGAAAACTATTTATTATTTATTTCCTTTTTATAATTTGTTGTTTACACTCTCGACACCAAAGGGTAGTCTTGCTATCATCACCACCCCTCCAGATCTCTGCGTGAACTTTAAAAGACGTGCATCGCACCGGAATTGACTCACGCGTTAGTGGCGAGCACATAGTTCGCTTCAATTTTCCAAGAAGTTTCTTGCGAGATGACGAGGGGGGAGAGCAAATTATGAAGCACGTTGTCAAATGGCGAGGAAATAACAGATGTGTAGGGAGATGCATGGTGTAGTCTACGTACTTATCCGATCATGATGTGTACTTCCTTTTTACGCATCCCTCGTAATCATGGATAAACATTTAAGTGTTTCAAAATTCACTATCTCTTCATTCTGAGCGTCTCTTCAGTTGCTACAGTACCCCCAAGGCTTCCCAGAGTTCGATCACACTAAGGAGTATCAAAAGAATCATTCATAACCCATGATTCACCTAGGACTACGGTAGTCTCTAGACTCCTTAAGATTGCATGATGTGATCTCACCCTGATTGGTCCCATTGTCCATTTTTTTCCACCTCCAAAAAAAAAGTATGAAATGTCTTTTCATCCACCCCCTATTTCCCTATTCAATTCTGAATTCAATAACCAGAGAGTTGTACTCGGAATTATTAATCCTTGAAAGCAGAGAATAGACGACGTGGTTAACCGATCTGAGGCCACCCACATGTAATTGTGGGGCTGCAAAGGTGTGACCTTGGGCGTGTTTTTATCTATTAGGAAAGGAAACTTTGGTTTTTCTTGTTTCATCAGTATCAAAATCAAAACCGGGGGACGTTTTTCATTTTCATTTTTCCTAATGGTTACTCGGGTTCATACTAGAGTTTTGAGCCTGTTTTTGAGCATAATAAGGAAGGGGAAAAATATTCTAATTCGGTGAGGTTTACTGTAAGGGGGGTTATCAGCTGCCAGTGATCTGAAATCGCATTTGAGCTGTGCATATGTCAAGCGGATTATTTCGGATTTCAGATCAAGCAAACATCCTGTTACAAGTAGATCCGCTGACTCGAATCAAACGTTGCATTTTTCCACTAGTAATTTGCAACTTCCTTGGCACATCAACCACATCTTTCTACGCTTTCACATCATCTCATTTCTACTATTTTAGATTACCAGAGTTCTTCTGAAAAAATCCACAAATTTTTTCACTCTTCTAATATTCCACCTGTTCATCTCCCTTCTATTTTCAATCTGTTTCCAAAGAGAACCTTCTGATTCTGCCCTGATAGGGCTTTGGTGTCGAGACCCCTGCTGAAAATAGGCAAAGTTTCATAAACTATTTATCAGCCGGCATTTATCATTTGCCCATTGCTCACTTATCAAATTTATCGCCCCCTTAACGTTTTTTTGTCGTCATATCGTGCACCTGCAGGTCTTTTTTTCTCAATTCGGTGTGGTATCGGTGTGAACTTTGACTTCTACAGTCGTCTATTAAATGTTTGCAGGTGGAAAAGGGTTGAAAATAATAAACATGTGGAAAAAAAATAATAAAACAGGGGGAAAATACATTTCTTTATAGGATAATTAGTTTTTTCGCCTGTTTCCGGGTATATCAGGTTTACTTTCCAGGAACCAAAGATTTCCAGATTTGTGTAGGTGTGCCTATAGTAAGTACAACTATCTTTTTTCAAGATTTCAAATTCGTCTGATCGGCTTAAGAGCCTTTATTTATCTCGTTGAAAGTCAAACCACGTATGGGAATTAAAATTGTAGACTTTAAAGATTAGGGGAATTTGAAATGTCTCATTGAAGCCGATTGTTTGGTTCGGGATTATCGTGTGTGCCAGGTACTAGGTAGACGTTCGCTTTAAGTAGCTTTTGAAACAAGATTTCACTCTCAAATCTACCGTATCCCTGGCTTCCTAGATTTCCTCCAAGCGTTCCACCCTCACCAAACACTTCCGATTAGTTTATTTTCTTTACGTAGCAATTTTGTTTTTGATTCTTTGAGTTTCTGCGATTTTGAAGATTGCATTTAGCACGAGGATCTTCGATACATCATGGAGACCCCTGATTTGTGCCACCCCGTTTATTCGGAACGTTGACGTGGTGATTAACCACCTGCAGGTGCAAATGTAGTCGTTGACGTGATCTTTATGCACCTGCCTGCGAGCCCTCCAATTACTCTCTTTGATTCGATCATCATGACGCTAGGATGTATCCCGACCCACTCACACACCTGACCTAGAGGAGCGAGTCAAGTCCAATTTCAGTCTGAGGGTGATAACAAATGTGTGATCAGTTGACCCGCACTCATCAAAAATCAAGATCGCGGTCGGGATTGGCGGAATGTACTCTGACTTGTGTAATCAAGAAACTTGATTACACACATTTCTTTGGTCATTTTTTGGGGGCGCATTTTCAGAACCGAACCCGACACATCAAACGCGATAAGCAGAACTGATTATGAACTGAATCAAGATCAAATGTGCATCTGATTTGGACCAATAACATCAAGTCTGCTGATTCCTTTGTTTCACGCTGCGCTGCTTCTGCTTGTTGTTGTCGGAGAGAGACTAAAGAGTGAAGGCTTACTGTATTTTGACCAGTGAAAATTTCTGTGATGACACAAATCAGATTAACCTTATTATGGTTTCTATGGCTTGCGAGTTTATTTTTAAATTTTCAAATTTCTCGAAATATCCGAGTCAAAATCAGGAAAAAATAACCACGTGTTGAGCCAAATTTGTCTAACAATGAGCTGGATTATGAGCTGCGTATGGATAAAAAAAAACGAACCAGGAATTAAAATAGGAATTCGTAGGTGTTTGTAATTCAAAATCCACAGACGGATGAATGATTCGCTTTGTTTTCAAGCTAGCAGTTTACAGTCATCTGCTTTTAACTTTATTTTTAACTTTAAAGCGATGAGGAATGTAGCATCACGTATTCCTCCATTCAGTATAAGCTGCTCATCATATGACGAACAGATATGATATAGTAAGGAATTCATTGTTGATTTCGTGCTTGTTTCTTTGAGGTAGGTAGGAGTATCGATCGCTTAATTTAAATCCGCGATAACGAAATTTCATTCGCTATTTGAATCCGCTTTTACGAAACTCTTGCGATTAACCCCGCCTCGAGTGATTCAGTATATCGTAATAATGCTTCTTCTGCCCGAAACCAACCACAATACTTCTTCAAAGACCACAACTATCAAGACAGCGATCTCATAAATCTGTTACCCCTTGTGCTCTTTATTTAATCTGATTATTTCCTACGAAACCGCCTGATTGTACTCTTCCGGTTTTTGTCTTCCAAACCACATTGGTTTGTAGTCTACAAGGAGCGCGGGGGATCGACAGGCTCTCAACTATCCCTCCGCCTAATCCTTCTAATAAAAACTGCATGTTCTTTGTTCTCGTGTTTTCCATTTTTCCAAATTTTCAGTTCCTCTATTAGCGGGTGGTAGACACATTAAATTTTGGAATTCATTTTTCAATGTTATTCGTTCATTACCTCGTTTTCTTGAGAGATTGAAACATGAATCACCTTCTAATGAGGCACCCGAAAAAATGAGGGTGGAGAGCTGCAAACTTATGCGTTGTTTGTCGGTGGCAAATTCGACACCTTGGCATTCGTAGCAACATTTCAAGGAGAGGTGCTGAGTCAGACTTTGATCAACAGCCGGTCCAGCAAAAGCCTGCTGATCATCGTTTCACTTCGTGCTCGCTTCTGGTTTCATTCTTTGCTTATCATTCTGTATTTTCTCCCGGGGGCTCCACATTACTAATCTTTGGGGGGCTCCCAATCCGCTCTGCCGTGTGTGTGTGTTTGTGTGTGCACCTTAGTCACCGAGGTGAGGAACGAAACATCATACTATTTTAAGAGTTACACGTATCTATCACATCATCTTCAGGATGGCACGGTGCGAGACCTAGAAATGATGTTCATTTTGTATTTGGGTTTGACGTCTCGCTTTGTACCTTTGGAAGAGAATGAGCTGATCGTCTGGCGATATTTTGATACTTTTCGCTTTTGCCTGATGTGCCAAAAGTTCAGTCACAGGAGCATCTAGGATTTCTAAGTCCCAATTAGTTTTTAGGCTTTTTGACGTTAGAAATGACAACATTCTTTAGTGAAAAATCAAGGTGACTGGCCCTCCCGCTAATTCTAATCTCTTTGATATTTACTTTTTCGCCTTTCCACAAGAAACACATCTATTCTTATCCCTTCTTCAGGGTTACGGTAGGTTCTAAATAAAAGCGATCTAGCACACATAAACATGAATTTTTTATCAGATGAGATAGATAGAAACTCTACCAACATGCGCATGTTTTCTAAAATTCTAATCGCCTTTCAATTTTCTATAAGTAGCCTTCTTCTGGTATATTCGTCATTGCGTGTTTTGTTTGGTTTTTTTCTATCGAGTGGGCATAAAGGATAGAATGTTCCATCTCCCTTTGTCCGGGATATTTCGATCCAGTGCTCGAAGACCTCCCTGTTAATTCAATTGGCGGCACACGCGGAGGCGATCAAAATAGAGAAGGACAACTAGGGAATTATTTAGACATTCTTCGGTATCGCACTGAGAGCCATTGGGAGTGGACGTTCCATTCTCTCCGATGACGTCTGTTTTTCAATTGCATTGTCTCCTCCGCCTTCTTCTTATTCTTCACCGCCCTCCTGATTAATTCTATGGACCACGAAGGACAACAACTGTTTTCTTAGAGTGACTCAAGTGCCTCTGGGCTTCTGACATAAAGTGTAGGTAGGTGCCATGGCACCTTGCTTATTCATGATACTTTTTGTTTTCTGTTTACTGCAGAGTAGCCAATTCATAATTATACTAGCAAAGTTGTTTATTTGTGCATAGTGTTCGAGTACACTCCTGGAACTCTAGCATATCGTAAATAATCCAAGGGTTCCGATGAGGATGTGACGATTTGGTCAGGCCGTGGTCGCCAGAGCTTCCTGGTTGTGTCTTGACTTTTTTGCTGCAGTGGTTATCGGAATTATTACGTAGCCCGGAAATGGATGTCGTGATGTTTCCACTCGAATTGAGTTTTGTACATGGATCTGTGGGCCAGTGGTGGTGTTGGATCAATTCATAATCCGCCGCCAACCAATTAGAAATGTAATAGGCTGGCAATTCTATGAATTCTGACATCTCCATTGTCATTTTGATAATCTGGTCTGTCAATGTCACAAGAACTTCTCAGTGCCCCCGTTCTGGATCAGCAATCTTGATCTAGTTGCACTCGTGTTTTTCGTTACTTCACACCGGCTATTCTGATTTGAGCTACAGTAGGCGTCGTACTATTGAGCCACCCTCACTTGACGCAAATGTCTGATTTCTGCGAAGTATACCGGATTTTTCGAAAATAGATGAGGAGGAGAACGAGCAGATTTAATGCTGACATTACTGGGGGAACAAAAAACATTAGGATGTGTCATCTATTTTTGTAAGGCTAACTACCACCCTCAGTTCTATTCTTGTTTTCTTCTAAATTGCTCCGGATACTGTAGCTGTGTCAGACTTCCCATCATACTAGATATTCTTTTCTCCTTTGTTTTCCATTGACGTACTCGCCCTGAGAATCGAGAACTTTAATCACATCACTCGTTTGATTTTCTCACGAAATCGCCAACGACTCCCCGGACAAGCACGAAACGTCTGGTGGATGTCTTTTTTTGAGACCTACTCATCGCTACGTTTCATTTGACGTAGGGCGCCGTGATTTTTCCGCTCAGATTCACCTCCAGATTTAGACTTCGAAAACCAGAGTTTTGCTGAAACGCTGAGGTTTGTGCACACGCCGTGGTAGTTTTCAACATTTGCATTCTGCTCGTCTATCCGAAATCAGAGATGAGCTGGGGTAATTCACGCAAACAGGAGCATCAACTAGAAAGAAGTCACCAAAAAGCAAACGCATGAAAGTGCTTACACTGTTTTCACACTTCTGTTTCAAAGACCAATCAGATGCAAGTTCATTCCCTTTTCATCGCTTTTCATTCCCCTTCCCGTTCTGACACACTTACACCTGGTGGGCGGAGTCCGAGGAGGCGCCGCCCCCCATTCGACTTTTTTGGTCCACTGTGTTGTGTACATTCCTTCTACGTACATGTTACGCATTTTGGAATTGATAATGATAGGGAGACATTGGTAGGATAGAATTAAATGAATCAGTTGAGTATAAATGTCCCTTCTCTTATTGTTTCTCTTATTCTTGTCTCCTACTTTTCATTCTTTCTATTTTTTTCTTCTCACTTTTCATTATTAGTCTCTATCTTCAGGAAGCACAAATGTTGGTCGGATGGGCCCGGCTGATGTTGATACTAGCCCTGATTCGAAGTGCGAGGTGCGAGTTCGTTGATCTGCTGAACTTGCTCAAAACCGTCGATGGCTCCGGCTCCAACACCGATTGCATCTACACCATAACTGAATCCGGCATCTACAACTTCGATCCGCCACCCAGGACGGCCACCGACTTCTGCGAAGTCAAAATCATCGTTCCTAATGAGACAATGGCATTTGTGCGGCCCACGGAAAGGACATGCGAGGTACTGAACCTTGAAATTCACATTGTTTCCCACGGCTTCTATGTTTTTGATTGCTTACAGACGACGTCAAGCGCGAACATCTCCGAAATGTGCAGCACGGCGAGGCAGGAAGAGATGTTGTCGCAAGGGGTACATCAGATCCGATTTGATGCTACCGAATCAGTGAGCATTCGAGTGACTTTTCTGCCAATCTTGCATGTTGGTGAGTCCAAGCATTTATAGGGATACTGACATCTAACAGAGATTTCTTTCAGAATGTGACCACTTCGTGAAAAACCTGGTAACCTCCGTGAACAGTGTGATTCTTCTAAAGAACACCCACAAGAAAGCCGACCGATGCATGCTCCGGCTCCCTCCTTCAGTGACCGTTGAGCTCCTACAATACCGAAGAATTCTGAGATCAAAGCCTGTAAGTAGCCCTGTAGTTGTGCAATAATCCAATGAATTCTCTTACAGTGCTGCCCCGACGTCTTCATGGCATCATCTGCTGCAAACGGCGACTCTGTGGAGTACTCGGAGAACATAAACGCTTGCGAAATCGGTAGGTCAAAGCACAATTCATTCTGTATATCAATTCATGTTTCCAGATGATCAATCCGACCTCAAGTTCCACTCGAGATGTCGAAATTCCTTCCTCTACTTTCGAAACGCAAAGAAAAAGGATACGTTGATGTTCAGAGTGACTCCTAGGCATCGGGACTTTCTGAATGACTGCATACCGTAAGTAATATAGTAGGGAAAACTTGAGGGAGGTTAACAGTTTTGAGTTGCAGGTCTCCGATGCCATCGGTGCAGAACATGAACTACAACTGTATGCCAAATCCATACTTCTTGGGCCATGAATAGAGAGAGAGAGAGAGAAAGCTCCTTACTCCGCCTTGATACTTTACCTTTACCTAATTTATTATCTAACTTTTAATTTTACTTAATTTATTTGACTTCAATTCATCTCTTTACCTTTATAGGCTAACTTCCGATCTCAAAACCATTTAGTAGCGCTGTCATACCCAAAACCACCAAGATTCTCATGTTACTGTTGATCTCACTTCCCCTCACATATCGCTTTACCTTCCCTAATAACCACAATTTATGATATTTGTCATAACATCCCCCTCATTCCATGTATTTGTCCCTTCACACACCATGGGTACCTTTTTCCTTTTATTTTCAGTCTCTTCTTGTGTTTTAACCCTTTCCAATGTCCATGCTTGTATCTGATAATGAATTGATCTTTATGCCATATGCGCACCGAAATAGAAACAATGCACTTTCGGCGGAAAAGATTAAATGAGGGGATTTATGGGGGGAAGAGGCTTTTTTGTCAAAGATTCACCCTCTAATTTGTTTCGCGCTAATCTTATCTCAGAGGCCATGCATTTGTAGCAAAAAAACGTCGCATGATTTCAACGAGGGGCTGATGATGACGTGGCGGATAATGGTGCAGACGTTGGATAGTTCAATTGAATGAAAGCTGAACGTCATTTTGTTTTGACTCACGCAATACGTGGTTTGTAGGTAATTGCCACCTATTGGAAACTAAAACTACAAAGAACATGTCTGGCAGGTGGTTTTTTTTATGGAGCTGGCGATCTTGTTCCGGATATCAATGTTTGATTTCCACGCATTTTGTGATTCATTTCCAGACTTTAATTGGATCAGACTGATTTGATAAAAGTGTGTGCTGGGCCTGATGTTCAAATATATTTCCTTTATCCAAAAACATTTATCAAAAAATCACCAAGCTCAAGATCAAATCAAAGGTGTAATCTGTAAGTTCATATATTCAATCGTTTTTTCTCACGATTAACGTCAGAAACGAAAAATAATACGAATTACACAAACACGATATCATTATAATTATGATCGATTCCAAGTACCACAGTTATGATTGGAGGGTGGGAAGAGTTCACATCACACAGCAAAATCAGCGTGACGATTCCGTTTTGCATGACTGGCGTGATCTGTTGACTTGATCTGAATACGTATGAACTGGAAAGATGCAATGAACTATACATTGATTTGGAGCTTTAGAGTTTGTGTTAAAGGGGTCGAAAGAAGTCTGTACTTTCTTCATGGGGTTTGAGACAAAAATAGAACCATAAAAATGAAAAAATGAAATTTTGATGAGCAAAAAATAGACAAGTACAAGACATTTCGCGTTCCCTTTTTTCTTCCCAAACACGCTTGGCATTTGCATCGGTCGAAGCCAGTGAGGACGTCACTTATCTTCGAGATCTATGGAATCTGTCGCTGACCTGCGAATTTATGGGTTGAATGCGGTGAGGGGGGAGGGGGAGAATTAATGAATTGGGTTGCTGATTTTTAACTTTAAGCTGGAGACAGTTTTGGTTGGCGAAGTTGATCAAAAAGTGAAAGGATAATAACAAGACATTTAACATTGCATTTCAGATTTTCAGATTTCAGCAATGTTTCCAAATTTCAATACTTATTTCAGCTCTTCAGATCAAATTCCTCACCAGTTTCATTCAGAAAACCATCTAAATTCTGTTTTTTTTCCAACTTTCTCAGATCCTCTCATCAGCCATATATCATGTGGCGGAGCACGTTACACAACGGACCAGCTCTCAACTGATAGGCACTCTCATTTTTCCAGAATACTAATCAAACATCACAACTGTTTTGTCTTGTTTTTTGCGCTGCTCACGTGTCATTGTCCGAGGGTTTCGAAGTCCACATGTTGTCGTAAAATAAAACAAAGTGCTTTTTACTTTTTGTATCCCTCAAACGTTCCATTCGTTGAATTGGAAGTGGGAAAAAAGAAGAAGAACTAGACCCTTCCTTCGAATCCCAAAGATCTGATCAGTTTTTCCAAAAGCAAAACCCATTTCTTAAGCCTTTGGGGCGCCCTCGTCCCGATGAAAAACTTCAGATAGTCGGCTGAATCGTCCCCCCCTAGGCTGTTCATCTGTTTGCCTTGTGAAATCTAGACCGTCGTAAACAGTTTTTTGTCCATCTTCAACACCTCCCTGAAGCAGTGAACTGTGTCGAATCGGTTAATTTTTCCAGAGAGCTCTTTAAAAACGTTCATTGAAGTGTACATGTCATAAAATCAAAGCGAAAAATCTCTTTTCTCAGTCCCCCGTGCGGACCCCGTATTTACAACTGGCTCCCGCTTGCTATATGATTGGCTATCAGTCGGCGGCACGGGGTTAAGAAATGGCTGGGGGGAGAGGCTCGCCGCTGGTCAGCTGTTTGCACTGTTTTCGTTCCTCTATATACTTTTCAGACTCTTATTCAGACTCAGATATAGAGTTCAATGAATCTGATCGTTTTCTGCGTTTTCTGCTCCTGACATCGTTTTCGCCCGCACTAATATCTATTCATTATCTCCTCTAATTATCTGGATTTTCACGAAATTTTAATCTTTTCAGGCATTCGACACAGAAACGCGTCATTTTTTCATTGTGCGTGAAGTTCACGGGTATTAGGCGACCAGAATGTCCGGCAACGAACGCACGTAAGTCAATTTTGGTGGGGGGTCAGAGAGCACATGTTTGCTCGAGCAATAAAAAGGTCACTGATAAAGAGAGCCCGAAAGTGTAGGGACATTGTGGGTTAATTAGTCACAATCATGCTAACGCCAAAGAAGATGCAACGTCGGTAGGTTTTTTGTTAAGTATTTAAATTTGAAATGTCAAAAATAGAATGTATCTTATTTATTAGCAATGGCCGATTTCATTAACAAACAAATTGCTCTTTTCGCACATGTCAAGTTCAGTTCCAAACTCACTGACCGCATCAGAATTGAACTCTGTCCGAGTTGAACCATGACTCAACATTTTAACCATAAAAACCATCTCCAAAGAAAAAACAAATGGGTTTCTCAATCTTTCAACAAAATCGCTTTCATTCCGACGTTCTTGTATTTCTAGCTCTATTTCTGTTGGATGTCAATGTTGTCAAAGTGTAGAAGGTTGGTGTGTACTGTATTAAATTTCATAATGCAAACTGGGAAGGATCTAGTTTAGCCGATAGAAATAGGGGGATGAAAACTGTCAAATATTTCAGAAAAAAGTTGAGGGAAATTGGACTGGGGAAGTTCAAATGATGGCTAATGAATGAATCTACACACATTTTGTCTAAGATTTTGTTCATGACTTGCTAGAAGACCCGGCGGTCCTCCTTTCTCTTGAGCTGACCCCTAGGTACTTGAGCCCCCTCCCCCAAAAAAACCGCGAACAAACAGTTTGTTAGTTAGTTTGCGACTTTTTCTCATCTCTCATCTCTTTCTGTTTTCACCTACCCGGCTCCCAGCTGTTGTGATCGGCAAGTTTGAAACGCTCATGAAACATTGAGCACATCTCATCATGATTCGAATCTCTCTCGTCTAATCAATGACGCTCACCTATTTTTTTTCCCACCTCCACTTCCGTTACACTCGGGCATACGAGGGGTGGGCTCGGGAGCATTGCGTTTGCAAAATTATAAATTATTTAGGGATGCTAATGAAAATCGTAAAGTTGTACGGAAAGGGAGTGAGGGGGAGGGATGGGGCCCTTGACTTTTTGAACAATCGAATTGGCATGAGATGAGAAATGTGTGAAATATAATGGAAATTAAAAATATACACATAGGGATAGTGTCAGATTGGAAGGGACCAATTGTATAAGAATCAGGAAAGTATTGCTGCTCTAATGGTGAAAATGTCGAGGTTGATGGTTCAAAGATGAAATCAGGAACTCTGATTTGAAATCTTTTATTGAAAAACTGTAAATGTTGCCACTGAACCTAGATATAAATGCTCATTGTTGAAAAAAGACGATTTTTGCGTTTCTTCAGCGGTTTTCAGGCCACTAGAGCAATTTCAGATAGCTCTAGATCAGCCTCGTCCATAAAAACAGTATATTGTATGGACTGAGTTACTATAAGTTGCACAACACATTTTTTAAACAATCGAGAGGTAAAAATTACGAAAAATGCACCAAAACTGTGAAAATCGACATTTTTCAAACCCTACAGTTTTTTGGCAACTAATTTTAAATAAGCTGGACCTATTCTAAATGCGGACCAAGTTTCGGGTCAATGAAGCAATACCTTCCAATTAAAAGGCCCCTTTTCGAAATAAACCCTATGAAATCTCCAGAACCCACAACAACTTTCACTCTCCCCAATATGATAATCAAGAAAAGCCACTTTATCATTTCAGAGTAATGCCCGACAGCCCGTTTCGAACAGTGACGCCGTCAAAGATGCCATCGGCGTTCGGTGAGAAGACCTATGTGAGTTTCACTTGATAACACTCAACACTGATAACGGTCATTGGATTATTATCATATATTGAGGACCGGTTTTGGGTCATTTCTAGGTCGGTGGGTGAGAGTGAGGATAAGGGGGCGTTAGGGGTTGCAATTAAAGGGGGGAAAACCGAAAACCAAATCAGATCACAGCTGGAGACCATTGTTGCCGCCTTTTGTTCCCCACGCCCTCAAGGCTTGCCTCTAATTCATCATGATTCAACATTTTTGTGCCATATGTTGGGAGAAACCGAGAATTACAAGGTTTCCGTAGTTCTTTCTGATTCAAACTTTTGTATACCAAAAGATCCAAAGGCTAACAAGAACGCACCACTCTCACTGTGTAATCCGACGACAGCAGGCCCACTTGGTCCGCACACACACCTGCAATTATGACCCCCTCTCTGAGTGTCCTTGTACGGTCTGCCCAATGGCACTCACTTTTTTCTCTCCTAATCCCCTCCCTTTCTCTTTTCTGTTGCTTTATTTATGCACATTAAATTAGTTTTTACACAGTATGAGAAAAGTAAATACTGGATAGCCCATGATGTTCTGTGTACAACGCAGATTAGGAGGGGGACATTCTTGACAGAAAAGGTGTGTGTACAAACACCCTACGATAAAATCAAACGATTTTTTTTGCCGCCTGTATAGTAAAGTCATATCTCTTTTCTCTTTTTTATCTTTGCCTCCGTTTTGCAACTGTAAAAAACGTCTGACCGATCAGTGTACGATTCAGAATTATGCCACGTGTCATTGATAGAAGCCGAAGAGCCACGGTCACAACATTTGACCTAGGACCATTGCAGGTAGTAAAAAATAAGAGTTGAATACTTTACTATAAATTAGTTAGAAAAACCATAAAAATGAGCAAAAAATCTCAAAAAATAATTTGCAGGTCAGTAAAGAAGACCATGAGAAAGAGCGCACCAGATGGTTGGGCAAGATGGAGGAGATTGAGAAGCGACTCATGGACGCCGAGACTATGAACTCTTCCCTTACAATTAACAAAGCTGAATTGGTTGGTCTAACTTCTCAACCTTCAAAAAAATTAACTTTTTATAGAAAAAGAAAATCGTGGAAATGGAAAAAGGACAGCGTCCAATGATCGACGCGAATCGCAAATTATCGGATCGCAATAAGATATTGCAAACTGAAATGAAGAAAGTGGAGCAGCGATTCAGCCATTCCCGCGATGATTTTCTTACTCTAGTGAGACCATTTTGCCTTTTTCTATACTTTTATCCCTATAATTTCAGAAAGACATCCACGAGCGTCTTCTCAAGGAAAACGCGATTCTCAAGGAGAAACGAGTTTCCCCGGAGAAGCTGGAAGAGTTGAGCCGCTATCGTAACAAGGTGTTGGAGTACTCAAAGTGTATCACAGCGTTGAGAAGTTCTGCATATGTAAGCCTCCTCTCTCTTGTTGCTTATTCCAGCCTCATTTAGGAAAAAGACAAGCGGTACGAGATGCTGGTGCAAAAGTTCAAGCGCCTTCAAAAATGTCTGAAGAAAAGTGAAAACGATGATGACAGAATGAGGTGAATCCCCCTCAAAAATTATTCATAATCCCATCCCATTTTGCAGCAACGGTGGAAGCGATTGTTCCGCAGCCAGTACAGTCAGCCTTGATACGATTACAGAGGATTTCGAGGAGGTTTGTTTGCCAAGAAATCGGCCAACTTTTTTTTCGTTTTTTCCTTACATCATACCTTCTTAAGCATTGGTCGCTCATGACGTTCATATGTGTACATGTTTTGAATCACACTGTGAATCACTCTAGGCAAAACAGGGGAGTTCCGAGAAGGGATCCGTCGGGGGGAGCTACTATGATCTACTACTAATCTAGAATTAAAATTGATAAATGTTAATACAGGGAAGTAGATAGATTGGATGTTTGATGTGAGCAAAATGTGAAAATGGGGAAGAAAAAGGGACTTTTTCTAGCCGGAGGGTAAAAAATGGTAATCCTATGGGAGAAAAACTTGAAAAAACAGGGAATTTGTCATTTTCAGAAGCTTGAGTGCCCTAGGGTTTAGAAACTTAGCGATTTTTTGTTTTTTCCAAGACTTTTTCAAGACAAAATCAGCTCAAATTCCAAAACCCCTACCCAAAAAAGCCAACATAAAACCAAAGACATAAATCATGTAAAAGACCTGACTAGCCTAACATTAGATGAAAAACTGTTTGGCTGTCTAAACAATCATTCATTTATTGTATATCCCTCGTGTCGATTTCTAATTATCTCCTTCTGCTGGACTATTATTAGTTTTCTACCGTTTTCACTTGATTTTGCCCCTTCTAGCTTCTTCTAGCTTCTTCTTCTATCAGCCCTATAAAACTGATATATCTTTTCCTTTGAATTTTGTCGTTCCGGGTTTCAAAGCCAGTTTTTTTGTACAAGACCAGTAGCATTAGTAACAGTAACAATTTATCCTTCCTTGAAAGAATTATAAATTCTCCTCTGGGAAATAGGATTAACCTTCACAAGCGGTTTGGTCTAATTTGATAAACTAAGACATGTTCCATACTATTCTTATGCAAAATGCGATGCTGTTTTCTTGCCGCTTTTATTGACCAATACAAATGCGCCTATGAATCATTTTTGGAACTAGCGCATCATACTTCATAGCTTTGAAGTAAAACTTTTGAACAGCTCAAAAACTTTGAAAATTCAAAGTAAAACTTCTGAAAATCCGCCAAAAACCGTTCGATTTGCCCTTGAATCCGCTCCGTCGACAAACGGTAATCAATCACTTTCCTAGAATCAAATTAAGACCTTCTCTCTGTCTCTCTTCCAACACCCTGGTCATTTTTCGGAAAGAGTACCTGGTGATACGATATGTTTCTTTTCTTTTCATGTTAAATTTGTAACAAAGATTTATTATATTAAAAGCCAAAAGCAGGTCAACCCAAGATTAACATTAAGAAATGGAAATTTCATGAAATTGTGAATTAGACCGTAAACTCGGGATTTATCTTTCTTTTTCTCCTCCTCCTCCCGCTCCTCTTTCTCCTTTTCAATTTTATGTTAGTGAATGATATAAATCTTATGAATATTTGTGGTTTGTCAGGTTCTCGTGAAAAACATAGATAAAATCGCTCTAACCTTCAACCGTTTAGTCGTTTTTCTTCATCGGGGGACTTTTATGTGGACGTGATAACTCAGATTTAGTAAGAATGAAGAAATAACGATTAAATAAAGAAAAAATATAGTGTTTTAATGTACTATTTTACAGGTTTTCGCCAAGGACATTGAGACCGATTATCAGGCCCTGTACAGAGAGAACGCCGAGTTGCAGAGAGCGCTTAATGTGAGTCCTATATAGTTTTGCCCTCCATTTCATTGTAAGAAAAAATTCCAGGAGCTTCAACTGAACACATCTGACTTGAGTGAGGAAAGCTTCCTTCGCGACCAAATCAGTTTCGCCAACTCCACCATCGAACAGCAGCAGCTTGTGATCGACGCCACTCAGGATATGGTAAGATTTTCGTCACTAGAACCTCAAACTAGCCCGAAAATGACGTGCCGCGACAAAAAAGAGTGCAAACAACTACCAGCTGGCTTTGGTGGGCGGCTGCTGATTTCCCTATATTGATCAGATCACTTTGCTGTGTGTTCTTCCTATCTGCCCCCATTTTCATCGCATGGTGTTGTTTTATTGACTTTTTCTAACCGTGTTACAGATGTCTCAAACCGCTCAGTTGAAATCGACCATTGCTGGTCAGCAGGAGCATATTCGGGGGCTCGAGAGCACAATTGATGATTTGAAGCAGCAGATTGCATCGCAAACTGAGAGAAATGATGTTCTAGAGTTCCAAGTTTTGGAGATGGAGGAGAATCAAAAGCAGCAGGTTTGAGTTTGTATAGTGTTGAAAGAGTGATGTTTTTTTTTTGGTTTCTCATTTAATTTTGTGCAATTTTCTTTTGATTTTTAGTTTGAAAAGAATGTATAGATATCTAAACTGAGATTTCCATTCAACTAAAACTCAACAACAAACAAAAAGTAACTAATAAAATTTCCAGCAACAAAACGCCGAGAAAACCGCTAAATTCGAGTCCGAGAAAGCACAACTGCTCAAAGAGCTTGAGGAGATCAAAAAGTCCCACGCTGAGCAGCTTCAAAATGTCGCAACAATCAAAAAGGAGCTAGAAGCACAGAGAAACGCTGCTCCATCAAGCAACCCTGATTCAGATGAGGCCAAGAATCTGAAGCAGCGGTTGGAGAAAGCAGAGAATGCAAATACTACGGTAAACCCATTGAAACTTATTCTGATTCTATTTTATTCTTTCAGTTAAACGAGGAGCTCCGTTCCGCTTCCAAGGAACTCGGCAAAATCCGCTTCCAGATGCAGGGAAAAGAAGCAGATCTTGCTAGAGAGCGCAAAATGACTGAAGCTCTTAGTGCACAGCTGCAATCAGTGGTTTCGTCGTCACAAGAGGAAGCTTTGAAGAAGGAAGATGAGCTTAAAAAGCTCAAAGTTACACTTGAAGAACAGAAGGCGCAGATTGAAAAAATGACAGTAGAGAAAAAAGAGGCTGACCAGAAATACAAAACCCTTGAAAAAGAATACCAAGCCTTCAAAGACGAGCAGAGACCAGAAATCCGAACCGAGTTGGAGAGAAGATACGAGGAGGCCAAGTACCGACTTAATGGAGCGCTTGAGAAGATCCACGACTATGAACTCCTTTATGAAGCCGCCAAGAAAGCAGAAAACGATGGTAAAATCTCCAAGCACCTTGAGGAAGAGCTCATTGAGGTCAAGGAGTTTAATGCTCATCTGGAGAGACAATTCCAAGCTCAATCGGATATCATTGAGGCTTTGAAGAAGAAGCTGTTGCAGCACAGAAGTTTCTGTGACAAGATTAACAAGCTGTCGGAGTTGGAGGATGCTAGTCGCATTCAGGAAGAGTTGGTAATGTTCTCCAGAGAGAATAATTGTGACGAGGGAAAACTGGCAGCCAATATTGCACTTATTATCAAGGTGAGCAGTTATTAAAAGTGTGGAGATAAAAATTAAAATTATAGGATATTCGAAAAAACACATTCTACTCGCCATTGGAAATCTCCACTGCCCATCATAAGGTACAAATTGCAAACAAACAAAAACCAAAACTATTGTCCTTTCAGATTCGCCCGTACAGCTCAGTTGACTCATCAGCCGAGTGGCAATCGAACAGCAGTGAAGGAATCGTCTCGCCAGACGAGCATGACGAATAGAATTCGGCTCTTCAAAATGTGCAATTAATTTAATTTATCCCCCCATTCCATATTTCTCCCAGTTCCTTTTTATCCTTTCCGTCTGTCTCATTAAATAATCGGGAGCATTTTTTCTCAAATTGCGAAAAAATGCTGCAATTTACTCACTTATTTTATCCATTGATTCTACATTTTTTTCGTGAACTATATGTGTATTTGTATAATTGGATTTGATTTCGAAACTTGATATTGATATAATGTTTATTATCATTTCTTCCTTGCGATGAGGAAATAAATAAAATAAACAAAAACGTTTGGAGGTTTGTGTGGGGGAAAAGTTGTGGTGTATTGCGGGAAATTTGGGAACATTTTGAATGGTTTGTTGGATGAATAGAACTTGATTATTGAAAAATGTAGTAAACTGGCATAAAAAATGAGTTTGGAACAGGAATTTTGAAGTCAAATTCATCTTTTTCGTGTCAATTTGATTGTTGTCATGAAATTCTAAAACAATTTTACACTCTCTAAAAACCAACCACCTGTCCCACTGCCCAAATCTTCTCCATTCCGTTCCACTCTGTCTATGTGCACGACCAGATGTTGTCTATCCGCCATCTCTCCCCATCCACACTCTTGACCCAGAAAAACTATTACACTAGCAAGATGCTAATCGATCGATACTTTCTCTTTCTCGAAGTTGCAACTGAGTTCCGTTCTTTGGCTAGTGAGATCTACATTCTAGATGCCCTTCACTCCAACTGTTTCTCTGCGCATCTCCAATTTGCGCAGTGTCTAGTGTTCTCATATACTTATTCTTCCCCTTCTTCTCTCCGACCGATTCATCTGGTTTTGAGTGGAGGCGAAGAAATACGCTATACTTCTTCGATTCACATGCCGAATCGATGTTCTCTGTGGGTGTTATCAATTGTTCATCTTGGGGGATTGACGTAATGATATCTTGAATCTACTTCTTGTTTTGATTAGGTTTTCAATCGATATTTATGATTGTTTGAACTGAAAATTGAAGAAAAGTAAAGCTAGAACGCGCCAAAAATCGTATTTTTTCTTACACAATAGATGCATTTTTACACTACCTGACTCACTTGCGTTTTTGTTTTCTTTCCTGCGGAAAAATGACTCGTACCTATACAAAATTCAAACATTTCCGCCTTTCCCATCACTATAATTGATCATTTCTTGCGGAACACCCCTTTCCAAACTAGTTATCCATATATTTATTGCCAGTTGCTTATTTATTCAGCTTAACTATCCAATTGTCTTGCATCGGATACTCTTTTTTTCATTATGGCAGACAAAAAATTTGGCTTTCTCAAACTGGTTTCGGTTTCGGCGCGCCCTTGACGTTTCGATTCGATTCCAATTTTCCTTTTCTTTTCTATTTCCTATTCGCCTCTCTTCTCTATAATCAACAAAAATCACATCTTTCTACTACTTCCTTCTTCTCGTTCTCCCTTTTTTTAGTTTTTTTGTTGAAACAACGCTTTTCGGGAGCATAAAATGTTTTTTTTTGCAGGGCCAATGTTTTGGCTTCTTCTGTTTCTCTCGTCATGTATTGCGGTGCATGCACAGCAGGGGATGATGATGGGTTAGTTGCACACTGCACACAAACTTTTGAACTACAAAAAATTAACAAAAAACATCTAAATCTCACCTAATTCCAGACCTGCACCCTGCCGCTGGACCACAACTCTTCCCTGAAACCATCCTGGGCTCCAACAATGAGCAAAACCTCAAGAACGAGTTCGACGATGACGTCATTGTCGATTCGCTGATGGATCCGGAAGGCAAGCCGATTCACGAGCCGTTAAGAGCGCACGCCATGGTGTAGGTTTTTTGTTTTCCCTAGGCGACACACACTGAACATTTGCGATGCAGACTTGAAGAGGAGCTGCGGAAGGAAGCCGCCGAAATCCAACGGATTATGGCGGAGAGTGCGGAGGAGGAGACTGGAGGAGTCACTCTTGCCACGTGGCTCTGGACCTTTGCAGGATGCTCATTGGTAGTGAGCAGTGGAATTGTTCCAGCATTCTTGCTCCCTAATAATATTCATGATTTTCTAGCGTCTACTGGTGAGTGTTATGTTTGAAAAAATGTGTAATTTTAATGTTTCAGAAGGACAACGCCGTCTCAACCTTCTCCTTGGGTTTGCTGTTGGTTCATTGTTAGCCGATGTCTTCTTGCACCTTCTGCCGGAAGCCTATGAAAGCAACGACAACCATGTTGCTATGGGATTGTGGATTTTGGCTGGGTACCTCACGTTCTCCCTCATTGAGAAAATCGGAGCATCAACGGAGGAAGGACAGCATCAGGCAAGTGTGAAGTTTTGTAAACAAATTTGGATTTGGGAAAAGGAGATGTAAATCTATAAACAAAAAATTTAAAGGGGGAAAAGAAGGAGTAGGCTAAAAAAAGTAACTCTAGAAAGAAAGTAAGATTCTGAAAAAATTGAAATTGAACGTTTACAATGCAACAAAAAGGTTTATGAAACAATACTTGATGTAAAGTTCTTAGAAATCTAGCTTTATAGTGATTTAGGACACTTTTTATATAGCAAAAAGCTTTTTCAAAATACACTTTCATCCTGGGATCATCCGAACCTTTTTTAAACATTTTTTGAATTCTTTTGAACATTCAAACTTTATTCTTGAAGATATTTCCCAATATTGACTCCTTTTTAGCTCTGCGCTTACATGAACCTTGCTGCCAACATCGTGGACAACTTCGCTCATGGTCTTGCCGTGGGAAGCAGCTTCCTGGTCTCCACCAAGGTATTTGCACAATCTCAACATTTCCTTATCTAAATCCTTCCTTTTTCCAGTTTGGAATCATGACCACAATCACAATTCTTCTTCACGAAATCCCACACGAGATCAGTGACTTTGCAATCCTTCTCCGCGCCGACTTCGAGAAAATCGAGGCGATGAAAGTGCAGGTACTGCTCGTTTTTCTAATCCTTTCCCACGTTTCCCATGGTGCCCAAATTGCAGTTCATAACTGCTTCCGCCGGAGTTCTGGGCTCTTGTGTGGCGCTCTCGTTGCACACCTCCAATGTGCCGGTGATTGAAACCTTACTTCCATTCACCGCCGGCGGCTTCCTGAATATTGCTCTCACGCAGCTTTTGCCGGAGCTCAACGAGGAAACCTCGCCAGTGTAAGTTGTCTCGTTATGAGGGCTTTTGATAAAATATCAATGTTTTTTTTTGCAGTCAAAATCTGAAGCAGCTCGTCATGATTGTTACCGGGGTGTTGTCAATGACCTTCCTCAACTGTTTGAGCTTCTAACTTCTTCCAACTTCTGTATTTTTTCCTTCAAATCGTTCCCAAAATGGTTAGTGATTGTACTGTACATCCATATTCTTCTTGCCTGCCATTTATGTAGTTTTTTCTGTTTGTTACCGGTCATTTTGTACTTTTCACCACTACCGGTCTTCTGTTTTCTGTGAAAAACTTTTTTTTCTGAATAAAAACTCTTGCGTCCATTCGAATTTGACAATTCCACCACCCTGGTTGCCTGGCAAAAGAAGGTCGGCGCTTGGAAACGAGCCGTGCGTCTGCCCATGCGTTTCCCTTTCCATTGCTTATTTCGTTGTGGAGCTGCTCGACTTTCCATATGTCCCTAGTGTACATCACATTCCTCTACACACTTTTCTTCCCCCTATTTTCTTTTTTTTTCAAATTGGAGTTGGAATCGAATAGGGGTGACAACATTGTTTTTCATCTGACATCGTTAAGCTTTTTTTTCCATTCCCTGGGTTTTTTTTTGCTGTTCTGGGATGGAGATGGGGTAGAAAAAATGGAAACGTATGGGTTGAAAGAGGTTGCTGTGTCATTTTTCATTTGTAGGTTTCTTTAGTAAATGCTAGAATGAATACTTGATAACTAGTGAACTTAAGTTTTGTATCTAGAGCAATGAAAAGTTATGGATCTGTTGAATTTAGTGATCAAAGAGAGTAACGTCTAATTGAAAAGGAAGGTAAAAATGTGGGTAGTTTGTTATTTTCAGTCATCTCTTCAAACTCTTTAGTTTTGATAGTTGATAAGTATTATAAATCAGATTATTTTAGGCCTTTTTACTGTTTTCATAATACCATATTTTACCAGTAATTCTGAATATACCTTCTTCTTTTAGAACGAACATCTACTTATTCAAATTGTATGTCATTACATGTAACTACTGGTTTTCTTTTCAAAATTAGATCTCGGTTTCCAAAAAATACAAATCTTCCACCCACAAATTTTGTCATTTAGCATTTCAAACTACTTTCCTAATAAGGAGCAAGTTTCAAATGTAAAATCTAACTAATCTAACCAAAATTTTAAATCCACGCTACTGACCACTCCATCTTCCTGGGAGAGGGGATTCAATGGTCACTCACTAAAACACACTCTCCGCCAAAGGAATTAGGTATGTATGACACTTGACCCAACTTATATCGTAAAGTGCGGTCCGCCATTTTTACCTGATTTTTCTCCACGGTTCACACTTTCACATTTTCTCACTATTAACCTCTATTTTTTAAGTTTTTCCTTGGCAAGCACCGTAACGTTTTAGAAAAACTGTTTGAATAGTGAATACCGATAAGTAGATAGTAGAGAGTAGTATAAGGAGATAGAGAAGGGGTCAGATTGTTATCAAGTGGAGAGCAGTGCACTCTAACATTATGGACCCTTGCAAATTGGGTTAGTTTCTGGTTTCTCTAGTGGTTTTTAGTTGCGTTTGAATAGGGCTAAGTTGCTGTTGTTTTTACATGTTTTAAGAGAGTTGCTCAATGCCTTTCATGTTCCTATTCCATTTCCTTTTCACTTCCTTTATGTTTCACCTTTTGGATGTTCTCCGTTTCCCTCCAAAAAGAAAGCATATACATTGCAGAATATGACACGTTTATGACAACTTTATGTTCGTCCCCGTTCTCCTTTAGGACCTCTCGCTTTTTTCTCGCTTGACCCTTTTGGAAGAGAGAGAGACGATTACACGTGG
Organism: Caenorhabditis imperialis; assembly: GCA_963572205.1. NCBI lineage: Eukaryota > Metazoa > Nematoda > Chromadorea > Rhabditida > Rhabditidae > Caenorhabditis > Caenorhabditis imperialis. Next base: position 1,688,964 of record OY751544.1, on the reverse strand, counting down.
TATCTGGTTTGAATCGGGAAGGCGAGAGAAACGCGAAGCGGCCCGACAGAAACACGATTTCACTTTCGGACACCACCAGCCACGTAAACATAGACTCTCTCTTGACATATGTTTTTGTTTGGATGTCTTGACGTTAATGTCTTTTTTGCTGATGGTGGGGTGGTCTCGAGAATACGTGGCTTTCTTTGAAAATCTCCAAAAAACTATGGCTTCCCTTGATTTTTGTTGGCCTAACCATTTCGCAATTCAAAATTTTATTGCGAGGTTCAAGATTAGTGGTTCTGTTTCCGCCTGCCTCAAACATAACATTTTTATCTGTCTGTACTTTTGCTGGTTTTTACCCCGCAGTACCATTAAATTCATTCACCACAAAAAAAACCATATGAGGCTATCCTTGACGGAAAACCAAATTGGGTTACGTTTTTGGTTCACCCTGTCCAAGGATCATTGCGATAGTTCAGAGAATGGCTTGTGTTTTGTTCAGTGAACTTGTAATTTTAGCACATTTTAGATTATTCTTTCATTTTTCATATTTACTGTACGATTTGGTCTCTCTTTTCAAAAATATTGTTTGGCTCTTTTGCCACCACCACAAAATTACCATATGAAAAGTGACACGTCAGCTGAATAGACCAATCGTTCGACAAACAACTTTCGAAATGTTCACTTTATATTTTGAAATCAATTGGAATTTGTCAGTTACTTTCGAAAAGACCACTCTCATGTTTATTTTCCAAATTTTTTTCTCCATGTCTCGTACCTTCCGTTGGAAAATGCCGCCGCCTCTTATTTACTAACACACCGTGACTGACAGTCGTACTTTTCTGAAAAAAAGTGACGCTTATCTTTTTACTACTCTTTTGTTTGAATGGTGGGCAAAATATATTTGCTTTATAAAATGTGAGGATTTTCTTACGTTGAAAAAGTTGAACTGTATACATAACTGTACTAGAACATCTAAAAAAAATCTAAAAACCCATCCAAATGAACCTTTCTCCCATTCTTTCGATCCTGAAGACAAGATACGAGAGAGAAAGGGGTGTACAGAAAGGCTTGTACTTTATCTACACGGATCTTTTCATATTTTCCATTTCATCCCTCTTCTCCATCCTTCTCCCCTCATTCAAAGCCCTATTTGTCCATTGCCACGTAGCTGATGATGATTTCGAATCAATTTTTGGAGGGGAGGTAGATGCAAAAAGCAAAAAGGACGTTGCGGGGCTGCATTCGTGGTTTATTTGTTCAACACCACCCATTGTCGCCCCGCAACCCCTCTCGGTTCTCCATTTTCCAAACTGTTTCCCTATTTTTCTCTGCCTCTTTTTACCTCGCTTATATGTACCAGTGCCACGTTTTTTTTGGTTCGCGCTGTGGCCTGCATTTAATGTCGTGGCTATACATATCCAATGTTCGGTTCGTCATTTAAAGTCTTTTTTATAGGATGGCCACTACCGCCGCTGAAATGTCGGGCACAGTTCAGCAGATCGAGAGCATCATTCAAACTATTGAAAAGTGAGTTGGAAGTGACGTTTTTGTTACCGGTTCAGAAGGGGGAAAAGGGGAAACGCCTATTTTGCGAACACGTCAAGTTTTATGGTCCCTTTGAGACACCTTCTGCAGAGATTGCAGTTGGCCAGGGTGCTAGCAGATTTCGTGGTTAGGAAATGCTATATCAAGGTTGTCTTGTGAATATTTTGATAGTTTCAGAGCTTTTCTTCATATAGATTCATTCAGATTTCCTATTAGTGGGTTAAGAAATGCTTTTATAGTAGACAAGGCATCTAGGTAGATCAAATCCACTTTGCTACACTTATATTAGTAACTTCTCAAATTACCAAATCAAATTTTCAACAATTGACCTAGTTCTCCGTATTTGACCTACCCTGAGATCTCTCGATTCAAAAACGGATCTTTTCTTCCCCCCCGCTTCCTCTAGATCTTTCTCTGAGATTCTACACACATTTTAATTCAATTTCTTTGTATGATCTTATCCGAACGACCCGGTTTCTTGGGGGGTGGCTTCTTCTCCTCGTTTTTCGAACAGGCGTTCCAGAAAAGACCGAAAAGAGAGGAAGAGAGGGGAAGGGATGATGATGATGGTGTTGACAGTGTTTTGGCAAACTTGGAGAAAAGATGGAAGAAGAAAAGTGAAAAAGCACTTCGAACTGCGCGAGTTTTTTGAGGGGGGAAGTTCATGAATAATTCACATTTTAGTAAACTTTTTGAAAAAGTAAAAAAGTACACAACTTGTTCGCACATTGTGCTCCATTTGGTTTCAAAAGATATACAACAATTTCCGTTTTCTCGAAAAAAGGAGGAAACTGTAACCCGACACCCAAAGAGGTGCGTGCGACTATTCATATTCCACTCCTCCTCACATTTAAATAATTTTTTCCTCCGCCCCTCCCTCTCCTTGAACCTCCCACCCTCCTTTTCGTGTCATTCATTTTATTTTCGGAGCGGAAAAGCAATGAAATAGAGCACACATTGGGCCAGGCTATTCGCCCCATTGTCCATTATTTGATTTGGTACTACTTGTCACAAAAGTGTTCGCGAAAGGAAGGATGATGGCACGTCCGCCTTCCTTTTTTATCGCCTCGAGGCTTAAAGGTCTGAGCGATATAAGAAAAATTGGATTTTGTTTCTCTTGCTTTTTTGTTGTTCCTCTATTTTTTTGATTTTGAGAAATTTTTGAGAAACTTCGAAATCTCGAGCAGGCCGCTTAAAAGAGTCAGTTAACTAGTCAAAACGACAGCAATTCTGACACTTTGTTTGGCAGTTTTTGGGGACCCGAAACTCTCGCATTTCCTAGTCGCCATACTTGAAATGCATTGGTTTCATTTTCATTGGTTGCGGTTTTAATTCAATTTCTTCTTTGGGGCTTTTGGGTGTGAAACATTTTATTTACTTTTTTTACGGATGCAAGTCTAAAGAGTTTGCCAATTTCCAGAGATAGAATGCTTAAAACAAATAAAAAACACTTGTATGCTTATTCTTCTTCTTTTTATGAAATAAGTACTTGTTCTTCGTCAACTCAATCGTTCTTCATCGAATCCATCCTTCCTCTGTTTGCCTCATCCCTCAACACTTTTCAGAATGCGGCGATGAGGCATAGTTCAGAGACCGCGTTCAAGCTACCGTGTTCATCGCTACACCGCTACCCTCCCGTTCTGCCGCAACTCAATAGTTCCACGTTAGTTGTGGCGCTTCCGCCATCCACTTGATTTATTCAATGTTTGAAACGTGTTAGGAAAAAGGCGGTTTTAGTCCCAGGGGGTTCAGCGCAGCATGTTTCCACATTTTGTTTAATACGAGTATTTGCAGCAAGATAGAGAGTTCGTCGCAGCAGCACAGCCCGGCGTCGAACAGCTCGTCGACAAAGTCGGAGGATAGTGGATTGGACGATGGATCCAAAAAATCGGTGGTAAGCTTTAAAGTTTGAAACTCAACTTCAACTTTGAACATTTCCAGTCGGCCAAGCCGATCTCTCGCAAGTCTTCAAGAATGTCGACTTCGTCTGGGGTTTCGTTGCCTCCAGTGCTCGAGCAGCTCGAGCACATGATCATCTCCGACGATTGGCTCGGAAGTGAGACGAGCGCACCCGTGGCAGGCATCAAGCAACACGTTCAACTTGTTAAGACTCGGTAGAGAATTATTAATAATTCAATTAAAAAAAAAAAAAAAAAGGTTCAGCTCTCGCGAAGGACAAAAGCTCTCCGAGTTGGGAAGAACTTTGGTCACCTCCGCGTCTCTCAAATCCTACATTGACCTGTTGAGCAGCCACCATCGACAGAGCATTGCTTCGTGGCTTTATGGAAATGTTAATCATGTATTCTCCAACTTGTTTAGGTGAGCTTCCTCCTTACAAACTTTCATTTTAAAGTGGAAAACTTCCTGTTCAGATTTGCGGACTCTCAAATCTACTGCTCGGACCCGGAAGCAACTATTTCGCTGTCAATTAGAAACGGAATTGGACATGCTGTCAAACTCGCGCTCAAGTCCGCTTATGGCACCGACTACGCTACCAAGGGATGGAAGGCGTTTGCCGAGCAGGTTTCCACTTTCAAATTAGCAAATCATCATTAACATCTTTAAGGGAACACCAGTGGTCTACGTGTCTCCGGCTCTTCACATGGATATCACTTCGTATTTGACTTCCGAGTTTGGAATTTCCGACGTGACGATTCTCCCGAAAATTGAGTCGGATTTGAGTGAGATTGAGGGCAGAATTGATCACCAGCAGTTCGAGAAGATTCTTGATGAGGACTTGGCGGCCGGCAAGAAGCCACTCATTCTGATTGGAGTCGTGGGAACCACTATTTTGGGACAGAACGACATGATCTCCAAGATTTTGGAGATTCGAGAGAATAAGGCAAAATTCTGGCTTCATATTACTGGACAAGCCATTGCAGCTCTTACGTTCCGCGAGCCCAACAATGTGCTCGTCCATGTGCTCTCTCAAGTAGACAGCATGACCTTCCCCGTTGCTTTGTGGCTCGGAATCCCATCCGCTCCAGTTGTAACCCTCCACAAATCGGTAGAAGGGTACAAGGCTTCCTACCGTGAGAAGCTCGACAGTCTTCCATGGTGGGTTGCCACGTCATACCTCTCCGGGAAGAAGATGGTGGACATGATTGAAAACGCGTTCCTCCTCAGCAAAGTGATGCTGAAGGGGCTTTCCGCGATCCCAGAGGTTGAAATTGTGGGAGTCGAGAATCCAGTGGATTTTGCAAACCGTGTGTACAAGAGCAAGTACACTGCTCCAACTGTGCTCATTTTCAAGTACAACTATGTGAGCATCAAGAGTGCGATTCAAAAGCACAGAGAGCTCATCCAAAAGAACGAGGATCATGACGCGATCTCCATCGCCGAGAAGACTCTGCAAGACGAGTTGGAGTACGGAGACTACCTGAACGCCTGGCTCCGCGATGGCCTGCTCCCTGAGTCTCTTCCTCTTGGTATTGATACAATTGAGCTTGGAGGAAATTACGGGATTGCATTCCGATTCTGTCCATTGGAACATGCTGCTAGTGAGTTACAGTAATCCAGGAGCTACATAATTCACATTCAATTTCCAGCTTTCTCGTCTCACATTGATCACGTCCAACGATTTGTTCGTAAGCTCACTGATATCATGAGAATCGTTGAGTCTACTGTGGCTGCCAAGCTCAAGTTCTCGGAGCTCAAGGATGACTTCCCATCTCTTGTCCTTCTTCCAATCCGAAACTGGGCAGGAATCGGTGCTGTTTGGTAAAATTTTAGCTTTTCTTTTCAATTTTAATCTCACTTTTCCAGCTACATCCCATCAATCGTGAAGGAAACCAACCCAGAAGACTGGAACGTGATTCAAAAGCAACAAATCTCGCATCTCAATTTGGAGCTGGTGCACCAGTTGAAGAGCGTCGACGCGGCCTTCTCTTCCGGCGAGTGCACTCGTTACGGCGTCTCTTGTGTCAAGTTCGGCATGCTTTCCGATGTCAAAGATTTGCATAATCTGGTGGAGATGGTGGCGCAAAAAGGAAAGGAGATTGAGAACAGTCAACAATATTTGGATAGTCTCGCTGATCTTATCCGTCAGGGAATCGTGGCGGCGAACGAGGCGTTGCGGAAGGAGAATGACTTGCGACTTCAAAACGAGGGAATGATGCGACAGTTGCCAATTATGGGATCGTTAGTGAACTGGTGGTCGCCGCTGACTCCAGAGTCGCAGAACATAAGGGGAAGGGCGTTTAACTTGAAGACTGGTACGTTTTTCACACAGAAAAGTTGTAAAGAGTCTAAAACACGAGATAAAATCATATCATACAAACACATTTCTAGGTGAAATGCAAGAAACCGATGTTCTCTTCAAGTCCAAGAAGAACAGCGACGCTACCCCACCCGCCACAAAGAATGAGACACCCCAGGTGCCTCATGAGCCATCAGTTGCTCCAAAAATTGATGAAGAGGAGCCAAAGTCCGATGCCGAGTCACAGCCAGTCGAGGAGGCGGTGAGCTCTGCGGAAGAGGCCAAGCCGGAATCTTCGTAAATCCCAATGTTCATAATTACCGTTCTTCCACTCTGTAAACTGCGCTCTACTGGTAACTCGTTTGTGATTCTGACTTTTCTCCATTATTTGTAACACCATTATGCATTTTCTGATACTTCCATATTCTCTTCTGATTGTTTTCTGTATTTTTGAAGTGGCTGCTTCTAAAACGACACGTGGGTTGCCTTTGGTTGTGCTTTTAGTGTATCCCTCTGCATCTAGTTTCAAACTGGTTAGCCTCAAACTGCACTCACCTTCTTCCATAATGTTCCATTCCAATTCTCTTCTTTCTTTTTTCTTCCTTGTTTAGGGGATCATGATAATGGGGTTCGACTTTTTGAAATCCAAAATTAATTATTATTATTTGTGTTCAAGTGCAATCCAACTGTGAATCTTTATTGATTTGTTTATTCTTGTATTCTGGATAAATACTTTGGGAAAGAAAGATGGGGCAAAGATCAAGTTTGTAAGGTCAAGGGATCAGAATTTGCAAAAAGAAAAGGGGTTGGAGAAATCACCAAGAAAGCAGCATTTGATTATGACAATATGAATTATGATTTCGAATGTTTGAATGTTTTAGATGACCAATTGAAATGGATAAAATTAAAGCTTTGTCATGAACAGTCAGCGGGGAGGGAGGCATGAGAAATATTCAAAAAAATAATTATATGCAAAATATTTAGATGATGAAAATGATACATTACATATCAAAATGTAAACCTGATTACAATGGAATGTTTGAATTAATCAACATTAATATTAAGATAGACTTCGTTCTCCTCGTTGCTTCTCTGCAGATCGAGAGTCTCAATGGTAGTTTGAACTCCGTCTTTGCGGAAAACTTGGGTACGGCGCACGCGGGTCCAGAGCATCGTGTCGTAGCTCATCTGAAGTATTGATATTATAGCTCAGACCAAGAAGATGAAAAAATTACCTCAAAATACAACTCAATGACTTGTTTCGTCGCGAAATCGTCGATAGTGATGGGTTTGGTAACCTCATCCACTTTGATGTTGAAGGCAGTTCCTTCGTCGGGGCTCGGGTTGTCTGAAATTCAGTTGGGTTAGTTTGGAATGGTTAAAGAAAGATTGCTCACCGAGTCTTCCGAACATGAAGGCTGCCATCATGAACTTCACGTCATCGTCGAGTTTGACCATCGGTCCGAAAAGGTCCGGGTAGGTCTCCTGGAGTTCCTCGTACTCGCCCTGGAATCATATTTTGTAAATTGGATGCTACAGTAACCCTCAACTGCTGTTCAACCTTTTGAAACCCCACTCACCTCCATGATATTGTACGGGTTGGGCACCACGGTCACATTTTCGTCACGATAGTACACATTCTCGTTCTGTTGTCTGGCGGCGTTAAGCTCCTTGTCAATTTCTTCGGCATTGAAGACTAAGTCGTCATCTCTAGGCGGACGGAACTTGATCTCACCAGTATCTTGAATCTCTTCGTAGTGCACCACCGCTCCTTCGGACTGCACCGGATGGTATTCGTATTGCGGAACGCTTTCGACGTGCTGGATGTGCTCCGTCACATCTTCGATGACTTCCTCGTGCGCCACTTGCTGGATTGGGTCGTTCTGGTGGAGATCCGTGCCCAACATTTCGTCGCTAATGATGAATGTGTTGTTGCGCGCATCCGACGTCGATGGCTGTTGGTAGTTCTGTGGGGTACGGTAGTGAGTCTGGCGTATGGACTGAGGCGTCTCATTGCGCTTCACCTGCAGCTTTCTGTAGGTGACTGGTGGGATAAAACGGTTGGATGGTCCTTGCGGTGTTGGCTGCTGGATCATGCGGAGAACCGTCTGGCCTTGGCTGGTGGTGTACGGACGGCAGAGCACCGTTTGTCCTTTTTGCACAAATGGGACGATTCGCTTCGGGAAACTGACGGCAGCGTTAGTGTAGTACTTGTTGGGAGAGGCGAGCTTGTACTGCTTCTGGACCACTGGCGCTTGGGCACTTTTCTTCACGAACACAATTTTCCCGTTTCTGATAATCTTCGTGTACTGGGATGCGACGACGTTTTGGATCTGTGGCGGACGCTTTTCCTTTTTCTCGTCCTCTCGCTCCGATGGTGGTATCTTTGTGAGAGTGCGTGGCAGCATGGTATAATTATTTGCAGGAGTAGGGCGTTGGATGGGAAATTTGGTCTGAAAAAAGTGATTTTTTAACATTTTTTTTTTTTTTTGAAATTTTTGACCTACCCTCGGCAGTTGCTCGACCGGAATGAGTTTCGCAACAGTCGTTGCGTTTTTTCCAGTACCCGTTGTCACCTTTACATACGTCTTCGTCGTCGAAGAGTTTCCCACAATATTTCGAGTCGAGCCTCCGACCGGTAAACGGGCATTCTCTGCAGTCCGATTCATCTGTCGATTCTTCATGTCGTTGAGATGTCTCTCCACAGCCTGTTTGACCATCGGGCTGGGATGCATGATGGCGCTTCCACCTCCGCGCAATCGCACGCATGTCGGCTCTGTGATCGACGACTTTCCGACGGTTGAAATGAGATCTGGCGACGCTGGTTTGCGAGCTGCTTTGGCGGCATTTGACTCGGCGCGGAGCATTTGGGCGAGATTCTTCTGGCGTGGTTGCTCCTCGAAAAGTTGGGCATTGAGATTTTCCAACTAAAAAATAACAGTTAAGGGACATCAAAGGTCATCTTAGGGTATCATAGGTATGAATAGCTCACCGACAACCCCATTCTGTAGTTGGTAGCCTCTCTGTGAATGATCTGCTTGATTCTCTCCACACCCACAGCCTCGTTTGCCTTGTTCTGCACTTCAATGATATGCTGGGCTTTTTCTTTCTTCAACTTGGTATGAGACAGTCTCTGCATGGACTTGGTCAGCTTGAAGTGCTCGGCTTTCTGTCTCTCCTCTTCCAATTCTTGCTCGTTGAGAAGTGGAGCGTGGAAGTCTCCCGTGTCGACGCCTGGAAATATCGTTTAAATTTCAGAAGAATAATCCACAAAATCCCTACCAAAAAGGTCCAAATCGCCAGCGAAGAGGTCGTTTGCATGGGCGGCATCGTAGCCATCCGGTCCGAAGAGCTCATCGTCAAAACTTCCGGACAAAATACCATTGACGGCTGCGTCCTCCTCACGCTCGTACCGGATCTCGGCCATCATGTTGTGAAGTCCCAATTGCACATTTTTGAGGGCATTGATGAAGGTGTCCGAGAACTGGCCAATGACGTTCGGGGTGGTCACTGCAAATGGTTCCCTATTTTTGAGAAAAAGTGAAAAACTCACGAATGGAATCCAGATGTCTCAACTTGAGGTTCACAGTCCTCTCCGTCAGAAGAGAGTCACGGAGCATTGGCTGGAATTCAGCAACAATCTCTCTTGTGATGGCGTCGGCGTTGCGGAACACAGCAGCCGCGACAATGTTGAGCAAGTTGTAGAAGTTGGGATTCTGTGGAATCTTGATGTACGGAAAGCACAATGTAAATTCAAGTTTGGAGAGTGGTGGAAGAGCCTGAAACAGTTATGAGGTGAAGTGGGTGATGAGGAAGAGTGATTATACCTGAAAGTCAAACACCAAATTGTCTAAGACTTGCACTGAGACGATGCGAGGGTCGTTGACTTCCCAGAGTTTGCTGTTCGCGAAGAAGTTGAGGAGAAGACGAAGCTGAAGTTGGGTTTGGTGATTTCAACCTTGAATTCGGTATCGTAGCTCTAATTTTCATCTAATACTCGTTTAATTTTTGTTGATTTGTCTGCTAATCAGACTCTCTATAGTTGTACAAATTTTTGAAAATGAATTATATCTCATTCATCTTTTTTTCTTTTTTTTTTTCAGATTTTTTCTTGACATGGCAGCGTTTTTCATCTTATTACTATTTCGGCGCGGAGTTTTAATCAAACAAAATGTAGTTCCAAGTTTTGATTAGCTGTTTGCACGCTAACACTCGACGTCGCCTTTCTACTTATCGACTAGCCCGGGGAAACGTGCGAGTTTCGAAAATGACAACAACTATGGTTTCGCGAGTTTTGTTTCAAAATTTTTGATTTCCTACCTCAATTTTGTACCTGAACAATTTGAACATTTGCAAAAAATTGAACACTCACCAAATCATCGTCGGAGACCGCTCTGCTCCAATTGCAACTCTCAAACGTGTACAGATATTCATCAAACTCCTCCTTATCCGGTTCATCCATTACTCTGAAATTTATTCTATAGTTAAAGAGTACTAATAGCAAAAAATTAAGCGGAACAAGTGAGCAGAAAAACGGCAGATTCAAAAAAGGGCAGGTGGTGTAATGGCATTAGAGTGGCGGGGAGGCGGCAGCGAGAACACTGCGTACGCAAACACTTTCTGTGCATGCCGTGCAATTGACGCGCATTGGGAGTGTGTCAGATGACATACAAAGAGTCGAAATGGAGCAATTAATGAATGGGAGAGAGAATAGGGGGCTCTTTTTCATGGAAAATTGGAAAAATCAACATACGCCAAGGGATGTAAATTGGAGCTGCTGTCAAAAATGGCTTGTGAGAGCCATCTGGTCTTTGTTCCGACTTGTTGTGAATGGAAAATTATACTGGCAGCTGGTAACGAGTATATGCCGCAATGGAGTGATGGATGTTGGAGTTTTCGCGCAAGCCTGCTCATCGGGATCAGCAGCTTGTAAGCTGTGATTCTTCCTGATTAGAATTTGCTTGTCTTGACAACTAATTGATAGTAGAATCATAAGATTTGTTGAAAACGTTGTTGTTTTCATAAGCAACATTAGGCTCTGCTTGTGGTTTGATTACAAAACAGTATTAGAAACCTTCTAGTTCCTTCTAGTCCCTCAATTTCTCTGACAAAGGCCAAAAACTTCCAATCTTGTCGTCAAATCTCAAAAAACATGCGGTATCATGACGATTGCATCAGAAACTATAAATCAGCCTGGGATAATTGATAATGTTTTATTTCTTCTATTGATGATATCCCTTTTTTGTGTTTGAAAATAACTTGGAAATGAGTTTGTGACTATCGAGTCGTGTATGAGGTGAACGTCGCGGTTACTTAGTTGCTCTGAATGGACTCCAACTCTCGAATAAGTCGAGTTTTGAACTTCCAAACTTCTAGACTTTAAAACTAAACTTTGCCCCCTCCTCCAATTCAAAACCCATTTCGCATCTAACATTACCCGAGTCATGCTGAAAATACAAAACAAGGGGTTGTTTATGAGTAGATCATTTCTTGAACTATGCGGTGTCCACACTCCTACTATCCTTCGGTCTCTCCACCAATCACATGTTCTGGCCGTTATTAAACTGGATAGCGATTTTATCTGCCTCTCATTTCGCCCGTCAACTGTAGCCTCCGCATTCGTTTTGGGAAGACTCTAGACGGTTGGTTTTATTTTCGGTTTCATCAATTTTTTTCTGTTTTTTTACGATTCTCGAACGATCTGGGGTCTAAACCGAATGTTCGGTAAATAATGGCCATTCGTGTCGCCCCCTATCCACCCCTGATAAGACAAAAAGTGATAAGAACGCTGTCATTTCCCATTTTCGATTCCCTGATTCCCCTTTTCCTATACCCCCCCCCCTTTCTCATTTCCCCATTTCCCCTACAACCTTCACCTATTTCAGATCATGCTGAGCCCGGAACAAAACGTTTGCGCGCAACTGGTAATGGAAAATATGCCGGAGCCCATTAAATCCTCGCCAATTATGCTGGATGTGGCGGATGAGAGCATGAGACACATAATGGGAGGGGATCCGTTAGAGTCTCTTCGGATCAAGGCGACTCGCGCTGTGCTGGGGAATGTGGCCGTGGGAAATGGCGAAAGCTGGGTGAAATTTATTAAGAATCGTGAGTTTTTCACAGAAATTGAAGGAAGTTCAAGAAGAAGGTTTTCAGACCACATTGAAAACTTTGCCAATAGTTTTTTGAACCTGTCCCCGGAGATCATGATATCAATTTTGGAAAACTGCCAATGGCAACCTTCAGAGGAAGAAAAAGAAGCCAAGTTCACCTTTAAACGCCATCAAATTACACTCGAAGTGGACAGAAAGACATATCTCAATTTCAATCATCGGGAGAGCTTTATGGTGCCAAAATGGGCGCCCTTCCTTCTCCGAACTCTGTGCAGCGATCAGATCGCTAGAATTTCAGTTATCTTTGATGGTGAGTACTCACAAAAACTAGAAAGCTGATGATTTTCTAACATGACAACTGTTTTTAGGAAAACCGGAAGAAAACCAGGAGTTGGTGAACTACAAGCAACAATTCTTCCATCTGAACAAGACTACCGACTACTCGAAACATCTCTCTTTAAAAACCTTGAGCTACAAGTATGATGTGTACCAGCCAGTAATATTCTTTTCGGAGCATTCGAAACGCCGTGGTGGAAACCAGGTTACCGCGAAGTTTAATCGCCGTTCCTGCGAAATCAAAAGAAGTGTCAACGACATCATGACAACTGATTTTTCGTAAAGTTTCCCCTCCACCGTTATCTGTACTTTTTTGCATGGCACCATTTAGCCGATCTCTATTACCCCCCCCCCCCCTTTTTTTGCTGTATAAAAACTTCTTATCGCTAAACTTTGCCCTTAGTGCAGACCGGGATTGATAAGAAACAACTGTACGATTATCACAAACCATAAAAATCATAGTTCACATGACGTTCAGTGCAAGCAGAGAGTCGATAATGTATACTTGGGGTATGGAAAATGAAGCAGTGGGAGACAAATGTATTTCCACGAGGAAAAGTACAATTTACATGTACTTTTGTAGTGTAAAACGGATGGAAATCACTAGTGAGACTCACTGCCAGAGTCTGGTGGGAAAAAAAGCCACCGAAAACAAGAAAAACGTCGAGTTGAATACGGGAAAACATGAATTAGAAGTACTAATCTTATACCCATTCCATAAAACAAAGCGCGGATTTTGTCGAATGAAAAATCTCCATGACAACCGTCCTTGGAGATCTTTCGTTCATTCTGCTACCCACTACTAATGCACACCATATCATTAAGAGCTTAACGGGGTTGGCATGCCTGGAAAATAAGCTCGTATTTCCGAGAAGGGCGAATGAAATGAAATGTGATTATTAGAAAAGAGCAAGGTATAGTTGTAGTTGATTGGACACAGCAAAAAAAAACCTCAGCGGAATGAGATTTTGCGTTATTAAAAATCAGAAAAAAACGTTTTTCGACAAGCGTGTGCTTTGTAAATCGACACAAAAATGGGTCTTGCAACGAAAGTACAGAGAAAAACATGCAGAAGTTTAAAATTGCAAAGAAAAAGAGAAAGTCTTGTTGCAAAATCATTATATTTTTCAACAGAGGTATTTGGTGTTCAGAAAACATGACAGTGATGTTTTTGAAGTATCCACGTGGCTTATGGTCTAACAAACCCGGTCATGGCTCACTACCAGTTGAAAAAACTGTCATAGTAGTGAACACCTATGATTTTTGTTAAAAAATTACAATTATTTTTGTTTTTTGCGAGTTTTGTAGCTCAGCATTGCTGAAACTGAGAAACATTGAAGTTTATCATTATCTATATTTTTATTTGCATTTAAGCAATTACAAACATCGTACAATTCTAATCTATTTTATCAAAAAGTTGATTAAAACACAATAATGAACAACATTTCAAATAGATTTTCGAGCGTTTCCCTGTTTTTCTCGATTAAAATTGTCTTCTTTTGTTTCTATTTGACCTCCTCTTACTTTAGTTTGACTTTTGATAACTGTGCATTTCTGAAAACAATTTCCAGTTACTTGAATGCAACTTTTTCAAGATTCACCTCTTTTTCACTGGAGTTTTCCAAAAGGTTTGAGGAAAACGAAGAATCCTGCAATATGTGGAGGTCCGTCGATTCTAAAACATGGTTTCATCAAGATTTAGCGGACATTTAGGGGGAAAAATCACTTTTCTTCCTCCAAGATGGTACAGTAGGTGCTTTCTGGAATTGGAGCACTTCGAATCCTTAAAAACCTGATGTTTTAGTGATTTTTCACAAATTTATGTACTTGGATCAGGCATGACGGGTGGTGTAATCTCTCCAGAGACATTCTGATACGGTAGAAGCCCGATATCTTCTGCCATTGGCTCATTTGCTTTTATAAAGGTGAACATTTGATGCGATGTCATTCTGCTAAAAATTAGACAATAAGTTTCAGTAAGTCATGTGTATAGAAAAGTGAAAGAAACTAACAAAATAAAAAGAATAAAACTAAAAATAAACCAAAAAATAAAAAAAGATAAATAAAAAAATAAATATAATATTTAACGATCGCCACTTTTCCTCTGCACTTATGCGAGCTAATTGTAGCTCCGATGTTCTCCGTCTTCTTTTTTTCCCCTTTTTTCTTCTCACTTCTCTATATTTTTCGATTTTTTCGTCAGGAATAGGCTTTGGGAAATAAATAAAAACATGATTTATTACTTTAAGCTATGGCTCTTTTAAAGAAAAAAGAAAAAACAGGAAGAAGAAATCTACAGGTGGCACTTTGTGTGGGTTCATTGAAAATTGAGCTATAACCTTAAATTGAGAACCAGAGCTCCAGAAATTGAGATGTTTCGAGCTAGTTGGATGACTTGAACGCCATCAGCTCTTGATGAAGTCTTTCCTGGAAACCCAAACTTTTCTTGACTTCTAATTTGTGAATTACCAGTTCCTCCTCCAGGTCTTTTTTCTCCTGTTCTCTACGGCGATACACCACCATATCCCAGTTGAGTTTGAAGTAAACTTCAAAGTATTTTGTCTTCAGATAAATCTTGGAGTCGGGTGAATGAGCTCGCTGAGTGTACTCAATAATCTTAAAATTGAAGTTAAAAAGCTTTGCAAACTTTTACCAACCTTTTTGATCTCCTTTTCTACACCAAATCGAGTGGTGATCGCTTTTCGTTTCAACTTTTTGGCGACATCCTCCAAGCTGAGACTTCTCCGGTTGAAGTAGAACCCTTTCAGGTAGGTGCCCTAGAAAATTCAAAGGATATGGAGACATTTAATTGAAACATGGCTAACCTCGTACTCTTTTCCAGTGTCCCCAGTCTTTATCTTCTCGACTATCGATAGAAAAAGTGGTTTTGCAGCTCCCTCAAAATCCTCATAACCCGTATCTTTCCGAGCTGGTGATTTTCCACTCTCCGATGAGAAACTCTCCTCCGAGTCGTTGAGATCAAACGAGTTGCGTTTTGGTGGGGATGGGCTCACTCGCTTTTTCAATTTCCTTGGTGGAGGTGAGTTGCTCTTCGACTCCCGCGGTCTTTTCGGTGGGAGGACTTCAATCGGTGGTTCTTTCTCTGCGTCCGAGTCGAAGATCTCTCCTTCTTCCTCGGTGGTGGACATTGCCATCTCCTCCAGAAGAATTCGGCCTCTTCTCTCCCAATCCGAGTCAGTTTCCGAGCCCATCACTAGGTCTAAAAGTGAGTTGATTATGAAAAGCACAAAGAATGTGAGATAAACGGTGTGGTAAAAACCAGCTAATAGAATTACGGTAAAAACAATTGTGAGGACGATGTTCATTTATTGATTAAAATTCGCGAGAAATTGAGCTAAAACCATCAAACCACCCAAGTCCAAGTTAACCTTTTTCACCCAAAGTGCACCTGTTTCCCAACAAATCAGAATCATCCCAACCTTGGTGGGAAAGAAACAGGACACACATGCATGGGGATTCAATTATTTACAAAAAAACTGGGAAATGAACCTTGTAAGAAGGCTCCAAAAACAACCAAAGGGTATAAAAATGAGAAATCATTATGGGAGGCAATCAAATGAAAATCTGTGGAAACTAGGGAACCAAAAATGAAATAAAAACGTATCAAAATTGAGAGGAAAGTGTTCAAATCATTCCAAAAAAGGCAAATCATAAATACTACGTGTCCCATTAAATTATGCATTAAACATTACTTTCTAGAATTAATCAATAAAAACAGTGGAACTACTGACAACTTGTGTCATCCTAGTTGATAATGTAGAAGCCTTAAAATATAAAAAAAATCTGAGGAGTAATCAGGGCAAAGTTGTGTTGAGAAGGGAGTATCCGAGCCCTTTAGAATCTTCTCTTTTTGCGCAGGTACATATGGAGCGTTCCCTCCAAATCCTTCTGAAATAACATGTCCCAGTTAGAACCCAATTGGTTAGTCTCACAATTTTTTTCTTCAGAGCAAGGCTCCGGTCCAGTTCGTCCATGGAGTTATAGCTATCCTTGATCTTGTCGAACTTGAGCTCCCACATGAACTTGAGCCAGCGTCCTGCAAGCCATTCCGGCGTTCCGTTCGAGTTGTTCTCAATGAGAACGTCGTAGATCTGAAATCTCAATTTCATCAGATGCAAATTCAAATCGACAAACGTTCTTGGTGGCCCTGTGCAAACGGTCCAGACTTTTGTACTTTTCATTCAACGCCTTCTCGCGGATCACGTACCATTTGTCGTAGAAGAAGCCGTTGGTTATTTTCTAGAATTAGTCATTGATGCAATTGAATAAGACATTAATGTGATATCAGTTTCTCACCGACTCAGCGACTTGGCTCACAAACTCATTGACTTTCTTCAAACTGAACGTGTTCTCGTTTTCATCGCTGCTATCGTCATCCACGTCTTGGAAATGAGCACGTTTTTTGGATGGAGAATCGTCGGTGTGCGAGCTGTGACGTTTTCTCTGAAAAATTGTTATTAGAAAATGTGACACAGTGGGAAATGTGTTTTCCAAAATTATTTGAAAGTGACGAAGCAAATCTTACGGCTGGAGGGTTGGCTCGGATCGACGAGTGGTTGTTGTTGGAACTGCTCGCTTTACCGCCCGCACTTCCCTTCTTCGGAATGACATAACTTTTTGGCAGAATTGGAGTCGAGGTCTGAAGCTCATTGAATCTTTTCTGAATCTCAAGACAAAAAGGTACCCTGAATCTTGGCGTTGAGCTGGATTGAGAATCTTTGGATTCATTTTCCTTCTTCTTGCGCATGTCCTCTTTTGGATCCGCATTGTTGTTCTTTTTGTCATTGGATCTGGTCTCCGAATCCTTCTGAATTTTAAATTATACGGTTTTATTCACTGTTGATCTCACCTTCTTGGCGTCCTTTTCATATCTCTCCACGTCACGCTTCTGACGATCCGAGTCCGTAGCACGATCATGAGGCCTCGACTTCTGAAATCAGGAATTTATATGCAAAAATCTGGACTGATAACACAAGTCTTACCTCTGGGCGGTTGGAGGAAGAAGTGCTATTTTTATCAATGGAGTAGACTTTGTATTCCTTCTGAACCTTCTTGGCGTCCTTGAACTTCTCCACGTCATGATGTGGACGAGCCTTGAGAGGAGAGCGATATAGAGATTTCTGAAAACGAAAATATGAATTTCTAAACATTAAAAATATTGATTTACCTCCGGACGATGAGAAGACGATTCCTTTTTCTTGTCGGAGCCATTGTTGTTTCCCGGGGCATCATTGATCTTCTTGTCGGCAGCTCTGCTTTCAGTGACCTTCTGATTTCCGAATTCCGGGGCCTTCTTGGCGTCATTGTACTTCTTCACGTCATCTTTTAGACGATGAGTGTGCGAATCGCGGTCCAATGCCTTCTGAAAACGAAAATACGATTGATAGCGTTTTTTGAAACAAGTCTTACCTCTCGACGATCGGAAGACGAATGCTTCTTCTTCTCTTCATCACGATTCTTGTCGGAACCCCCTTCATCGTCATCACTGGCCTTCTTCATAATCATGTAGCTCTTGGGCACAGACGGCAAAGACACCTGAAACTATTTTTATTAATTTAGAATCGCGACGATTAACGCGAGGATTACCGGCATCTCGATCGACGAGTTCAGGCTCGTACGTTTGCTCCCGGCGTCGTTCTTTTTGTCTGTGTGAGGAGAGTTGGTAGGAGATCCCGTAATCTGAAAATAAGCATATGAAGCATCCTAAACCAATAGAATAAGTCTTACCTCTGTCAGTACTCCCAGAGCTGCCGTAATGGTAGTCGGCTTCGAGCTCAAGGGTCTCAACTCGATAAGTTTGGTCTTCATTCTTTCCTTTTTCGGGCTCTTATTCTTTCCGTCGGAGGCTTCGTTTCTCTCCTTCTTCTGATTTGTGAATTTAGAAGTTTTGATTATTGTCGAGGGCTTACCTTCTTATCGATGTTCTCAGACTTGCTCTTCTCCTTGGTTTTTTGGCGATCAGGATTCTTGGTGTTTTCCGAGCATTTTCTCTGGAATTAGATAAATTGATGTTACCAGTACAGGTGAAAGAGCGCTCTATTGTGACTGGGTTGAGAGCATACACGATTTGTCTCACTATAGTCGCAATGGAGCGCGCTATCCCTTTGAATAGGAACTAAAAATTCACCTCAAAGTGGGCCTTCCACGCTTTCATGATGGTCAACGAGAGCGGGATGATGTCGACGGCCGGAATCTCCTCGATCTGGAAAAATAATCAATCCAGTTTCAAAAATTTCAAAAAACGTGAAACCCACAGTCTCTCTTGGCTCGCTGTGGCTCCGCTTGTACTTTCCAAGACGCCGATGACTACGAATCTCGTAGCTTGATTCCTCAGACATACTTGAAACGCAGTGACAACTACTATACGCGCAGAAAAACCCTGAAACAGTTTAGAATGAGAGGAAAGATGAGTTTTTGAAAGAAAAAGACAAGAAGAGCTGATTTTTTTTTCAGTTTACTACTGTATAATCGAAAACAATACAGATTGGAACTGAAAACAGGAGGAAAATGGAGAAGAGTGGATAGTCAGCGGCTAATTGAATTATAGCTCGGCAGTGTTTACGAGTTGTATCGATTTGTGGTCGGCGCACAAAGGAAGAGAGGGGGTGGTCAGCAAACGCGCTCTGTTGGACTAAAACAGTTTATTTGAATTTTTCGAGAGGTTCTGCTCGAAGAATGTGCCTATTAGAGTCAAATCAACAAAAACACGGTGATTTTGATTACCACATTGATATGAAGATGAAATTCTTCAAATTTTCCCACAAAACTGAGGACACCAAAATGTAAAATGGGATGACAAAACAAATAAAGGACAGTCTCTCTTAAATTTCAATGCTCCCTCAAAGAATCAGATCTTAAAAAAGAGACTATGCATAATTTTTATGGGTGATAAACTTAGCTAGAGAGTTCCCCCGCTCCTTGGTATGGAATATCAGTGAACTATCATCAGATGTAAAATTCATACTAGCAAAAGGACTAATAATTACAGGGATTGCGTGCTCATCGAACGGAAAGACGCAGTGATAGTGGAGAGCACTGTGGGGACGCTTAAGTGAGGACTGTCCCGCCTACTTTTATACAGTCGACACGGAACACAGCTGGCTCATGTATGCGCAGAACTTGACACCGCGGTGCAGGAGTCGTCAACCTGGGTTCATGACAGGTCGTTACCAAAATATAAACACAATGGGGAATCCCACTACGGATTCTTTACATGAACTGACTAGAAATGCGGAGTCGATTTTCGGAAAGGGAAACAGAGGGTAATTCAAAGTAATTCACTAATGACTCAGGTGATAATTTCGTATGGTTCCGTTCTATTTAAAGGCTTGGACCCAGATAGCTTATGTCAGTTGATTCTTCCTTTAACAAAATTTAATCTCGCAGAGATATTGCATAACCAACAAAATAGCACAATATTTTATTGATTCATGGCTGGCTTCTATGATTCAACAACTCGAATTTGTGACGAAATTCAAAAAGTTTTGCGGTTTTTGGAAGATAACTTACAAATCTTCGTAAATACAACGACGAAATGTCCAATATCATTCGAAACGATTTGAATGAATTGTGGGGTGATTGTGGAGAGTGAAAAAAGAGGACAGTGATGACTGACAAGAAAAAGGGGGAGCCCCAAGAATAAAAAAGGGCACAGGGAGCGAGGAGGGTGGGAGACGATCAGAAAAATCATAAGGAATAGGGAGGCCAAGTTTTCGAAATGATAGAAGGCGGTGAACTATAAGGAGGGCCTTTCGCATTCAATAAAATACAGTCTCTCTTAAATTTCAATGCTCCCTCAAAGAATCAGATCATAAAAAAGAGACTATGCATAATTTTTACGGGGCGATAAACTTAGCTAGAGAATTCTGTGGCTCCTTGGTATGAAATATCAATGAGATTTTTCAATTATGAGGTTTTCCACTAACCAAAGGACTAATGACTAGAGAAATCACGCGCTCATTATACGAAAAGACGTATTGATACTCCCGTGTGATATGGAGATTTTCGTGGAGGTATGCTTGGGTGAGGGCTGTCCCGCCTACTTTCATACAGTCCACTCGGAACCCAGCTGGCTCATGTCTGCGCAGAACTTGACACCGCGGTGCAGGAGTCGTCAACCTGGGTTCATGACAGGTTGTTACCAATATATAAACACAAGAGGTTGATTAGAAATGAGGAGTCCAGTATTGGAAAGGGATACAGAGGGAAATTCGAAGTAATTCACTACAGATTCAGATTCCAGCGATATTGCGTTCCCCACAAAAAATGACATTATTTTATTGTTTCATGGCTGGCTCCTATGATTCAACAACTTGAATTTGTGACGAAATAGGAAAAGTTCTGCGTTTTTGGAAGATAACTTAAAAATCTTCGTAAACACAATGACGAAATGTCCAATATCACGCGAAACAATTTGAATGAGTCGCGGGGTGATTGTGGAGAGTGAAAAAAGAAGACAGTGATGGTTGAGTAGAAAAGGGCGAGCCCCAAGAATAAATTTGTTTTCGTGTGACAGAGCTGTTCTTCAATAGATTAATATGGGCCGGAATTTCGGGCAGTGAGAGAAGACGGAAACGGAAGAGATTTTAGACAGCGCGACTAAAGGCGCACGGAGTTATGCGACCGACGGGTCTCGCCACGAACAAGGGTTTCCGCGCGAATTTCGCGCGGTATTGATTCATTCTACGAGTGTTCCGAGTTGCCCACCCACCTACCCAGAGAGAAAGCGAGGCAGAACCCACAGTAAACAATCAATGATTTTCAGAAGGTCCGAAAAAAGAATTCTTCGCGTCGATATTCAACATGTCGTGCGACAAAAATCTCGTTCTCCCGATGGATGTCCTGCTCAATGCTCAATACCGGGCAAAAGCAATTTCGACGGTGAAGTCCTACGAGTCCGAAAACGCGGGCCGAATCCTGTGGATACGCAATCACAATCTGCCGGACGGGGAGTTGGCTCTGCTGTTGTACATGACAGACAGGTCGGCCAAAGTGGGCAGCAGTGCCCTAGCAAAGACGCTGGCGGCCTTTCAGTTCGCAAGCCAATGGCGATCTGATTCAGGAGTGAACCGGTACCTGACAGATGCTCCAGCGGCTCAAGGACTACAAGCTAACGCTCTGTGATCGTTTTTTTCTCCCATTCTACCTTTAGTTGCCTTTCTCTTATTCTCTTCCCTCTTTCCCGGTTGTTAATTAACATATCCTATGTTTCTGTTTCGCTACTCTAACCAATTTCCTCCACCATATCATCAGTGGTCTTTTCGATGTCTATTACGATCTGTTGCCATTGTTACCCTTATTCGATACTCGACCACCCAAAATAAATCTGTAATATACGTATATAGTTAAATGTTCATATGAGATGAAAAGTCTTGCGAGCTCTGAGGAACGAATAAAACTTTTTCTCCCGACACGATAGGGGAGGGAGAATAAAGAAGGGCACAGGGAGCGAGGAGGGTGGGAGACAATCAGAAAAATCAAAGGAATATGGAGGCCAACTTTTCGAACTGATAGAGGGCGGTGCACTATAAGGAAGGCCTTTCACATTCAATAAAATACAGTCTCTCTTAAATTTCAATGCTCCCTCAAGGAATGAGACCATAAAAAAGACTGCATAATTTTTACCGGCGATAAACTTAGCTAGAGAATTCCCCAGCTCCTTAGTATGAAATATCAGTGAGATTTTTTAATTATAAGGTTTTCCACCAACCAAAGGACTAAGAGAAATAACGCGCTCATTAGACGAAAAGACGCATTGATACTCCCGTGTGATATGGAGAGCTTCGTGGAGGTATGCTTGAGTAAGGGCTGCCCCACCTACTTTTATACAGTCGACGCGGAACACAGCTGGCTCATGTCTGCGCAGAACTTGACACCGCGATGCAGGAGTCGTCAACCTGTTTTCTGGGTCCATGACATGAGTCGTCACCAATATATAAACAAAAGAGGTTGATTAGAAATGAGGAGCCGATCATTGGAAAGGGAGACAGAGGGAAATTCGAAGTAATTCACTACAGATTCAGATTCCAGCGATCTTGCGAACCCCATAAAAAATCACAATAATTTATTGATTCATGACTGGCTCCCATGATTCAACAACTTGAATTTGTGACGAAATAGGAAAAGTTCTGCGTTTTTTGGAAGATAACTTACAAATCTTCGTAAACACAACGACGAAATGTCCAATATCACGCGAAACAATTTGAATGAGTCGCGAGGTGATTGTGGAGAGTGAAACAAGAAGACAGTGATGGCTGAGTAGAAAAAGGGGGAGCCCCAAGAATAAAAAAGGGCACAGAGAGCGAGGAGGGTGGGAGACAATCAGAAAAATCATAAGGAATAGGGAGGCCAAGTTTTCGAAATTATAGAAGGCGGTGAACTATAAGGAGGGCCTTTCGCATTCAATAAAATACAGTCTCTCTTAAATTTCAATGCTCCCTCAACGAATCAGACCATAAAAAAGAGACTATGCATAATTTTTACGGGGCGATAAATTTAACCAGAGAATTCCCCGGCACCTTGGTATGAAATATTAGTGAACTATCATTAGATTCGATGATTTCCAGTAACAAAAAACTAATAATTAGATGAATCGAGTGTTGAGTGATCGAGAAGACGCATTGATAGTGGTGAGCACTGTGGGGACGCTCAAGTGAGGATTGTCCCACCTACTTTTATACAGTCGACGCGGAACACAGCTGGCTCATGTCTGCGCCGAACTTGACACCTCCGTGCAGGAGTCGTCAACCTGGGTTCATCACAGGAGTCGGATGGGAAATATAAACAGAGCGCAAAGATAGGAGAGTATATTTGTCATATAATTGAAGGGACAGGCTAGAAAAACTGAAACTTGAAAGTACAGTAGACCGCATATGCTCCCTCTTCATCATTTTTTTGTACCGACAAAGGTCAAACGAAGAAATCAAGAGCAATCATATTTCCCAAATATTTTACTTTGCAAGTTTTAGTGCATACTTACGAGCAGAACAGTTATTGAAAAGGGGGACAGAGGAGAATTCGAGGTGATTGGTTACAGATTCAGGTTTCAATTCAGTTCGATTCCGTGCAATTTGAAAGAAGGAGATATTGAAAACTTATGGAAGGTCCCGTTCGAAGCGTTGGTTCTCGTTCGGTCGAATTTTGCGGTAAAGTCGTGCCTGCAAATTATCGAATCTTTTCTCACACGTTCAATGTTTGAAATTCATTACCAATCTTCTACGAATTTTAGCGACGTCTTCTTCTTGGTAGCCATGTTTATCGAAATACACATCCCAATGAAGTCGAATGTAGACTCTGAGGTACTCCGCTTTGAGAAAATTTTTGGTGGAAATGTCGTGTGAGTCGATTGTGGATTCTGCCATTTCAATGAAGGCACATTTGAAGGCAGCTCTCGTTGGAATCCATTGGTTTTTCAGTCGGGTGTCCATTGTCAAGATTCCAGATAGGAATATGTCGAAGATGTTCTGAAAAATGTTCGTTCGGCTTGTGAGCCAATGTGTTCATGAAGCATTTGATTGTTAAAAAAAAAATAAATTTTGAAAGAGAAAGTACTTTGAAAATTGTTGTTATGGTCCATACTCAGTGGGGGCATCCCTACGTAATGGTCCGATCCTTGTTTTATTTTATCAAGTTTTAGTTTTCCCATTTTTCTCCAGAATAAGGCTATTAATCAAAAAACGGCCCACACATTCTAACTACTGATTCATTATCTCCATATCAGCCAAAAAGGTTCGCATGGTTTTGCCCCCATTTTCAGGAATTAAGGATGGCCTAGTTTTTAAAATGCAACCCGACACGGCGCTTGGTTTTCTCTTCCATTTCAATTTTTAGCCGATGGAAAATGGAATTTCAAAAATTGTTCCAACAATAAGTTTATACATTTGCTTTCAAATAAGTTCACCAAAGTTTTTCCAAAAATCTTGTTTCATCCCGTTGCAAAATCCGCGCCGCAGTTTGCAAAAAGCTCACCACGCCCATTTTTTGTTTGGCTTGACCGTCGGAAAAAAGTGAAAGTGTGAAAAACAAGCAATTAGGGGACTAACATTCGCATGGCCGAGTTTTTTCGGCAACGCGGTTTTTTTTTTATTTTTATCGGTTTTTTTTTTGGTTTCTCTTTTCTTTTTCGCACTTTCATGTTTAGTTCATATTCAGTTCACAAAGTTCTACAAAATTGCAGTGATAAAGAAAGAAATCTAGAAAATCTCGGAAAAGGTCATTTAAAAATGTTAGTCACCTGTGGGATAGGATTCATACTCACAAGGCTGATTTTGTTTGTTTTCGAACCACAGTGTTCATTATGTTGTTTTACATGCTCACTACACAAAATAATAAGACATTCGACATAACTTCGTAGTTCCCGGGCATTTTTTTAACTCTGAACAATCACGGTATGGACCATACTCACAGGGGGCATCCGCATATAATGGTCCGATCTTGAGTTTCATTCCTAGGGGTTCATTTTAAAAACTTGAGAATGAGCAAAAAACGCGTGATGAATGTTTTTACAAATTCTGGAGCATCAATTTGAATCATTTTTAAAAATTTTATCATTCAGTGAAAATGGACCATACTCACAGGGGGCATCCTCATATAATGGTCCCATCATGGGTTCAATTTCGAAAGGGTCCATTATAAAAACTTGAGAATGAGCAAAAAAAACGTGTTCGGAATAATTTGTTGTAATTCAGGAGCGTCAATTTGAATCATTTTCAAAATTTTTGTCATTTACAGAAAATGGTCCATACTCACAGGGGGCATCCGCGTGTAATGGTCTCATCATGGGTTCAATTCCGAAGGTGTTATTTGGAAAAAAAAACTTAAAAATGAGCAAAACCGCGTGTTGAATGTTCACTACCAATTCAGGTGGGTCAATTTGAATCATTTTAGAAAATTTTTGTCATTTACAGATAATGGTTCATACTCACAGGGGGCATCCGGATATAATGGTCCCAACTAGGGTCTCAATTCCAAAGGTTCCATTACAAACATATAAGAATGAGTTTCAAAAAACGCGTTCTGAATGTTTTTACTAATCCAGAAGCGTTAATTTGAATCATTTTATAAAATTTTGGTAATTTACAGAAAATGGTCCATACTCACAGGGGGCATCCGCATATAATGGTCCCATCATGGGTTCAATTTCAAAGAGTTCATTATAATAACTTGAAAATAGGCAAAAAACGCGTTATGAATGATTTTTAAAAATTCAGGAAGGTCACTTCAAAAATTTATCTTTTTTCTCAAGACAATTTTTGTTTTGACAGAAAATGAAAATTAAAGAAATGTTTCAAAAAAAAGTTGACTAACGATGTATAACCTCGACATTTCACTCAAATCTCTAATAAGCAGTTACTCTGTTTTTAAATCACCTCCTCCTAAAAAAGAAACCTATTCCATTTCCCCACTATCCCCACCCTCATCACGAAATAAGTTTACTCACTTGATTCCTTGCAGATTTCATGTCATTGATGATCAGTGCGGCGCGTTTCTGCCAACTGGTTGACTGTAACAGAGACAATTGAGCAACTACACTTTTTCCCGATTTCAACTCACTAGTACCGAAGAATCTTCAGTTTGCGTGATTGCATTCATCCCGGTTTTGCGTTGATTGTTCCAAAGTCGCGGTCGGTGTTCAGGGAACCTACGTTTGAACTCGTGAGCCATGGAGCCACTTGTCTAAATAAAACTATCAACTGAAAAAGTGTGAAAAACTATCAATTTTCATTGGTTTTGTTTAGATAATCATGCATTGTGGCACATTTGCATTCCACATTCCCGTTTCCCATTCCACAGGAATCAGATTGAAAATCAAATAACAATCATCAAAATCAATGAAAAATCAATACGAGACGAGAAGAAAAGCTTTGGAAAAACTAGAAAACGATAGAATTGAAACAGAGCGAATGAATTGTTTTTACGAGCCGGGAATCAAAATTTTGCGAACAATAAAAACGTAACCTCTCGTTTTTGATCCATTCTTTTTGCGGAACAGCGCTCTTTTCTATTGCAGTTGTTAGGAAATGTCGTATTATGTTTGAGAAACTGGGGAATTTGATGGTTTTGATAAAAATCTGGCAAAAATTTGTAAATTTTGTTTTTGAGCAGAAAAATAAGGCCTCAAAGTTTGAACATTATAATTTTCGCACATTTGGACTAACCAAAGTTGCTGAAATTGCCACTTACAAACTTGTATCCCTTATATCTAATCTAGTCTAGGCTACAATTCAAACGAGCAGCCAGATTTGGAAACATGTTCAAAATCAGCCTAGCCTACTCTATCTATGAGCCACGTTTAACAATCTTCGTTCCAAAATTCAAAAAAAAACGGTCAAAAACCTCAAAAAAAGCTCCAACTGATACAAAACCAAAGGAAATACACACTTCCTTTGCAGAAAATCGCAAAGAAAAGGAGGGAATACAGTGTACATTCGATTTGAATATTTTATTGACATGTAAATAAAATGACAATGGCTTTTGCTCTCTTGTGTTTCCGTGGCGTGTGAATTTATTACAATGGTTTTTGATACCAAAATACTGTAGGTTATCAGGGAAGGATCAAAGTTGGGATGTCGAACAGTTCAAAGGATCATGTCGGAATCAGTGTTGGCACATGGAGAGGGAAAAATGAGTTGCCTGGCAATTTGTTGGTGTTAGGTTAAACAGTAAGCGGTAGAACGGTTTAAAGAAATTGTAGAACGGTTAAAGAAGCGGTAGAACGGTTCGGACCCTGTAGAAGTCCCCTACCATATGAATGAGCCCAATGCAATGATGCCCGTCCAAACTAGAAATTGATAGCTTCAATTTAAAGAGTACTTTACCTGAAAATTTCTGAAAATGGCCCTGCGCAGGGTCCCAAAACCGCGTGCTCATGTATGCACCTGCGCAGCCTTTTTCAAGTGTGGCGGGGTGGTCACGGCGGTTACACGGGCGGACGGTGTGCAGAGGGTCACTGGTTTGATTCTTTTGGAGTCAAAACTTTTTTTGCTTTTATTGGGAAAGTGTATTGGGACATTAAGGCGAGTTCCCGGCCTAATATGAAGCCAGCCGGAGAGCTGCGCAGCAGCTCAACCGGCCGGTCATTCTCTGAAATTTTGAAGTGTATAAATCCGGGTAATTTATAATAGGCTGTGGTAAAATCCGGATGAACCTTTGGTACGCGAGCAGTTTATTGTTTTTGACATGTTAAAATACGTGCTGTTGTTTTTGATGAAGGCTGTGTTTGAGACGCATTACAAACTCCAATAGGATATTTTTACTGTTTACCGTGGTGATGTAAAGTTGAGAAAACTCTCTTTCCAGTGATATCACAACTACCCAAGTTATTTATAGTGGAATTTACCAAAAGTATAATTAGTTTCTACCTGGAACCTGGACTATGATTCTTGGCTGGCAACATTGGAGCACGAATGCAACTAACTACAAGAAATCTGAAAGCAGCTCCATTATTTTGAAATTCCCAACTAGCCCTTCAAAGTCAAATTGTTCTGGTCCGTTCCCTTGATCACATAGAACTTCAGAATGTTCAATGTCAACAGCTTCATCTTGAGTGTTCGTTTTTTTCTCTCTGTCCACACTTTGTAGAAAATTCTTGTTATCTCGCCGACCATTCGTTTTGTTTTCAAACATTTTTTTCCATCATCGCTTTCTTTTTCTCCAACTTTCCTTTTTCTAAAATTGCGTAACAATATCTCATATTTTTGTCCTTCATTTCACTCTCTGATTGCGTAAGAATAGCCGAACAGAGAAGTGAAGGGGAAAGTGCTGGAAAAAAGTAAGGAAACAAAGAGAAGTTAGAAGCAGAATCAAAGCGAGAGAAACGGTACGATAAAGGCAGTGAGAGGGAAGGTATCACGGCTTCTCTTCTTTTTCGGGCAAGCCTTCACCACCTGTTCAATACCGTTCCTTTATTCACGAGCTTTGTTCTTATTTTCTCGGTATTTTTTTTTTTGGTATTTTGTTGTTAATTTGGTATCAATGCCACCACGAAAACTGAATGTCTCGCAAAAATGCCAAAATTAGAGGTGATTGTGAAGGAACCGGTTAGGCGGTTACTAGTAGTTCTTTGCCATTGTTCTACATAATGCATTGAAAATTGAATGAATGTCAAATTCAATTTTCACTTATTTCCATCATTTTTCACGATCATTTTTATGTTTTTTCAGAGTTTTTCAATGTTTTTCTATAGATACTGTACTGAAAGGCAAACATTCTGACTCACATGCCGACAGTGAGTGGTCTGTAGTCTGCAATTACCACATCTGCTATGTTAGCAGCCATCTGCTAGGTAAAACCTAATGTTTTCATTGGCTCTGTGCAAATTTTAGTTTGAGACATATTGATAAAGTAAGCTATATAGTTAAACTACAGTAATCCTAAGAGTACTTGTTGTTTTTGTTAAGATTTGTAGGCTATAGTATATAAACTTCGAGTGAAGTTTCTAGATTTGAGAAGACTCTATGTTTTTACAAACAAACATAACAAAACGTAGAATTTGTTGACTATTTCTAGTTTTCGAGTCTACTCTCAGAGCTGCCAACCATTTTCCACTCTTTTCAAACTAAAAACTTTTATCTTTCTACACTGTAAGATACCCCTCCATCTTATCATTCCTCTATCTAAAACCTTTCTTCTCAATGCACCGCTTCAATTATCACTATCATTCCCAAATCTTATCTATCTATAAAAAATCCAGAATCGTTTACAGGATAAGAACCAATAATCTAAGATAATACTATCTGTGTTCTTTTGATAAATCTCTTGATGACTCTCTTGTCTGACAGCTGACTTGATCCGATCCGCTTCTCTTTTCCATGAGCCCCATTTTGAAAAATTCGTCACCCGTTTCCAAAGACAGCGCGGCTACCATCTGCGCTCTAAAAAAACGTCTTGAACACTTTGCACTTTCATCATTTTTTCCAGTTCATCGAAGATGTCCTTTCTGCACTAATCAAACATCTTGAAATGTTCGAATGGTTTTTTATTGGGTTCAATGAGTTCTGTTTCTTTACAATGGTAGGGATTAAGATTTACAAGCGAATTGCCCAAAAGGTCCTGTCATAAATGGTCCGCGTATATCGATCTAGGTGCATTTGGTGGGAAACAGGTAGACGTCGTGCGCTGTCTTCTCGTTTTTCTGCCGCCTTTCTTCTTCGTCGGCGGGCTCCTTTTGTTCTTGCCGTCGATTACCGGTGTTACGTTGAGGGGAGGGCTCTCGTTACAAAGGAGGAGCATTTTTGTCGGATACTTCTTTTGCGGCTCGAAGCGAATGCATTCAGGTGGATCAAAACGATCCGCTAACTTGTTAGCTCTTTTGTCTTCTTTAATTACCTTATCTTCCTAGGTGAAACTCCAAAACTTTGCTTCAAACTACAGTACTCCCCCAACTTCTCTACTCTCACCTGCACACATCAACACGCCACCACTATTTGATCTACACGTTTACTTTGCATCTCACCCCCCATCGTCACGTCATCACAACTCCTCTTCACCAATAAGAGCTGTCATCGTCGCTCACACGTTGGTGAAGTACGCTTGAGTGGTCCCTACCCTAATTTTCACCCTACAGTACTACGGTCCGACGCAACTGTAGAACGTAATTGCACCTTGCGCAAATTCCATTCTCCTTGAACGTAATCCTAGTTGCTAATAGTTTTCTTATATTGGAGATGGAGATAAGACGATATTCAAATGTATCTTTTTTCCTTTTCTGATTGTGAGCCAAGCTAGGGTATCATAAACGGTTATGGATAGCTGTCAGTCTGACATCTCTATTGAGTTATAATTGGTGCAATATGTCGAACAGTCAGGTGTACATTGCTACTCAAAAGGTACTATCCCTGTTGGAATCTGTGGCTGCGTGCTGAGATTACCGTGGCAGATGGGGATGGTGGTATTTGCAAATCCTAATGACGTGCGAATACAGTCTTGCTAATTTTGCTGGGATTGGATAGGATTCTTGTTAGATTTAACTATTGAAAAAACTGTATTGGAACATGAAATTCTTGGTTTTGATTCAGAAAACTTTTAGTTTGCCGCATTTGGTTTTCAATGATTCAGCACTTAAAACTCAAAATATTCCTCTTGTTTTGTAGTGATAACAAGCCTATCTGATAATCCTGTAAATTGAAACCCTAAATTTCAAATTCAGGGCCACCATACCTTTCGAATTTTCTAGTCTCCTCCCCCTTACGCATTTTTTCGCTAGTCCCTCTCGATCCCCGCCTCCGAGCTCCGCCCACCGCCTCCCCCTTACCCAGTCCCCCACAGATACCATCTTGTCTGCCCTCCTCCCATTCATTCGTTACTCGGAATACTTTCCTTTTCCCTTATTAATGAGTTTTCAGTTTCTAGTGTTCATAGTGTTTTCTGCTGACTTTAGAGGGTGATTGATGCTTGGGTCAGCAGTTTTGTGCGATACGCGTTCAATTCTCTTCTTTTCGGTTGTAGTCACTCAAACCTAAACATTTTCGAGTTTTAGATGAGCTACGCAAAGCCAGAATATCATTCTCTGAACAACTCGGATCACTCGGTGTCCTCGTCATATCAAGTTGAAGCGGACACGACAATCCAGAATCAAAATCAGAATCCGCTCAACGCGGAGACGTCACAATGGACGACGTCGTCTAATCCGCATGAACAGCCGATGGTGAGTGGAGGAAACCATAAGCTGTAGTACGCAATTCCCTTCCAGACTTATATCGCATTGGATGACGTCTACTATCCGCCAGAGCAGCCAGGCACCCAGTACTACACACCAATCAACTATTCGCAGTATTATGAGTCGTTGTCTTCTCAGGACAACTCGAGCTCCCCGGCCACTAGTGGTAAGTGTTTAATCTGATAGCTTATCAAGTGACAAGTGGCACCACATCGCAACATCTAGTCATTTTTTTCTACTTTCACACTGAACATGTGTCATTTTTGCAACAATCTAGGCGCGCCACGTAATTGATGATAGCTCGCTTGATTTCTGTCTGAACTCGAGAACTTTCTAGAGAGAAACGGGGGGAGTGTAGGCAAACCCCCCCCCCCCCCCCTATTATGGTCCCCCGC
The DNA here is from genome assembly GCA_963572205.1 of Caenorhabditis imperialis. Taxonomy (NCBI): domain Eukaryota; kingdom Metazoa; phylum Nematoda; class Chromadorea; order Rhabditida; family Rhabditidae; genus Caenorhabditis; species Caenorhabditis imperialis. Next base: position 1,657,716 of record OY751544.1, on the reverse strand, counting down.
TGAGATAGCAGTGCGAGATAGTGCTGCTAGATAATACTGCACTGTTTGACAAAGACCACGTCACTGCGTTGCGCAATAATCTCGCATTCCGTCATTCCACGTTGTGATGTATGGTACGCGACGTGCAAAGGGGTGCCGAGAGAGGGTCTGAAGTGTAATGGAGGGCTTATCTAAAGACCTATTGTAAATATAGTTTGAAGGGACCCCCCTCTCCCCCAAAAAAGGTAAAAAACCAAAATAATTTCAGCTTCCATGTCGATGTCCTCCTTGTCCCCAGACTCTGTCACGCAGAACAACAATAACAACCACATGGTGCCGCAGAATATTCCCACGGAGCAGAACATTGAGAAGACCCAAAACCACGCTATCGCCCAGCCGGACTCTCAGAGTCTTCAATCACACCAACGCCAGCACACTGGAAAGATGCCAACTTACTGTAGAGTGTGCGGCGATAAGGCGAGCGGATATCACTACGGTGTGACGTCATGCGAGGGTTGCAAGGTAAGGCGTAAATCATGTTAATCCCAAAATTTCCCCCCTATTATTTTTTCCCCTCCACCCTGTTATTTACGATGGTGGTAATGGGTGGTGGTGGCTCTTGTTTTTCCTATTCTCGAGAGATATTGCGCAATCCCAGTGTGTCGCTATGTGCATTGGGCTCTTTTGTTTTGTCGTATGCAAACTAACCATCTTTTTGGGCAAATACCACACATATATAATGATGGGTAATTCAATGCACAGATAGTGAGGAGAGGGTGGTTAATTGAAATTCAAATAAGACCGTGGGGAGAAAAGGGGAGGCAGCCATTTTTTCCACCCATCCGGCTGGGCACAAAGGCAGTAAATTGTCACATCGTGGGGTACTCTTGGGGCGCGCAACATGTGCTCCTGGCGTCGAAACAACAGCAAAAGATTCAAAACGTTTCAGGGATTCTTCCGTCGCAGCATCCAACGAAAGACCGACTATCGTTGTCTGAAGATTCAGAATTGCGACATCAGTCGCGAGAATCGCAATCGCTGTCAGTACTGCCGCTTCAAGAAGTGTCTCGAGGCAGGAATGTCGAAGGATTGTAAGTGTGCGTTTTTTCTTTCATTTGATTGCTAGCAGGCTCTGAGCGCACCTGACGATCTGTGGTAGAGAGGCGTCTGGCAGGTTACACTATAATTTATAGTCTTATGACAGCCGTCGTGATTGCTCAGGGGAACTATAGAAAATCAACTGACACATCATTTTTCAGCAGTTCGCCAAGTGAAGAAAATCGTACCGTTGGTTCAAATCAGTCATATGGCTGCTGCTGCTCCGGAATCTGATCCGGTTGTTTCATCGAGCACTTCTGGACAGGAATCTTTGGAGGAGAAACAATTGGTAAGAATCTATCCTGTTCCATCATAATTCTAGTTTTACCAATTACAGACGAAATCCAAAATTGTTGCTTCCCATGAGAGGTTCTGTACGCACACCGTTCACGGGATTGGGCTGATGAAAAAGCAACCCATCAATATTATCGTACAAAAGTCCACTCCCCAAGAGACCAAGTTTGCCACTTGGGAGCAATACGCGATTCGATTGACGGGAGAGCTCAACAATTTTGTGGAGTTCATCAAGCATGTCCCCCAGCTTCACGCCTTCAACTCTATCGATCAAGTCGCTCTGCTCAAGCGCTCGCCACTCTCGATGTTCCTGATCCGCATGTCTCGCGGACTCTCCGCAGAGGGATTGCTCATGCCGGATGGCGCGTTCATCGACCGCCCCACGTTGGACATTCTTTATAGCAGCTCGCTTGTCGACGATATGCTGAGACTCACCCAGACGCTGCGCGAGTTGGAGTTGACTGACGGTGACCTTGGAATGCTGGTGGTGCTGGTGCTCACTCAGCCAGTGACGGCGCAGTTCCTCAAGCGCCAACACTTTGCGAACCCGCTGCGCTTGCAGAAGGAGTATGAGACGTTCTCTGGAGTGATGTACTACAGCATCACACAGAGAAGTGACGGACAGGACGTGTTCTTGAAAATCGTTGACTTCCTTGAAGAGTGCAACAAACTTGGTAAGTTAACTTTTTGCTTTTGTTTTGAATCACAATAAGATTCATTTTCAGACTTCAAATACCACAACCATATGACTGACATGCGCTTGAATCCACAATTGTACGGTATCTCTCAACTTTTCCGCGAGGTCTACAGCTTTGACTACGTGCCAGAGCCTGGATCTCGTCAAGTTCGTCCTCAGGTGCAGTACTATGCCCCAGCTCCCGTTCAATGCTAGTAACCTTTTTTGACATCTAATATCCATTCCGTTTCTCAATAATTCAAAGTAATATGCTCTAAAAATCAGATAGCTTTAAGATTATACAAAATCCCCCCGCCCTTTTCTTTCCTGTACCCCTCTCTCAACCCTGCCTTTGAATTTTGCAGTTTGTATTGTCATACGTTCCGATTCTTTTTAATATTCTTATCATATTTAAGTTAAACCCCACCAGCTCATCTGGTATTTCGATTAAACTGGTTTCTCCACCCTGAAATTGTCTCTTCGTGTTCCTATTTTTAACTTTCCACACTGATTTCAATCTTATTTCAATTCATCCTTCGTTTCTCAAGTTCAATAAACAGTATGAACTCAAAATGCCTTTATACCTTCATTAATATGCAAAGAATGTCTCATAAAACTCTGGCCAGACAAGAGATGGCTTGAAATGGAACAATAATTGACAGACATGTACAACCCATAGCGTTTTTCTTCGGATTAGACATTTGTGAGGTGGAAAATTATGGAAAAACTGATTCAGAATGGTTTAAACTCCATAGGTTGGATCCTTGGTGTGATCTTCGATTGGCGCGTGGTGCACTGGCGGCAGGTTCTGTGCTGGAGGTTGCTGCTGTTGCTGTAACAATTAAAATAAATCATAAATTCAGAGTTTACGTCATCTAATCTCACCTGCTGTTGCAGAGGCTGCTGGCCAACTGGTGCAGGTGGCTGTGGGACGTGGACGGGTTGGATTGGCTGCTGGGCGGCCGGCTGCGCTGGATGCACTTGTTGCTGAGCCTGAAACAAAACTAATTACCCTGGAGGGACAAAGAACTGTATAAGTATACCTGTGGAGGTTGTTGAGCTGCTTGCTGCTGGTGTTGTTCTGAAGCAACTGGTTGTTGGTCATACGCATGTTCGCCCCATCCTAATGATTAATGATTAAACGTCTAACGCCTACAGCGGGTTGTTAGTAGGCTAAGTGTTATTTGAACTCACCCTGTTGTTTTGCATACTCCTGTTCGAACTTTTGGAGCTCCTCGTCAGTGTACACCTAGAATTAGCATCAGTATCATATGACAGAATGATATCAGTACCTTCTTCTGCCCAAGATCCTCCCACTCGTCCTGCTTCTTCTGTGGCTGTGCATTCTGATTGTCCGAGTCAGTGATAAACTCCTGGAGAGAGATCATACGGTCCTGGTTCGTGTCGATCTGCTTCATGACGTGCTCTCTCATACGGTACATCTCCTCGGCTCTTTCCTTCATATCGTCATCTGGGTTGGTGTCATTGTACATCTTTTCTAGTTCCAGTTGGAAGAGGGATTCGAGTTCGAAGTCGTTCCAGAATCCGTCTCCATTGAGATCGTGGAGGGCGAAGAAGGTGCGTGGGTCGTAGGCGTCTTTGTCGAGCTGGAAAAATTGGGTTTTTTGTTGATAGTGAAGATTAGAAAGCTATAGCTACAGAATTTCTCAAGAATGAACAACTTTCACGTCTTCCATCAGCTTGAAAGCTCTGTCTTGGCTTTTTTATGCTTTCAATCTTTTAGCAGTCCAACAAAAGCGGACAGCTCCATTCATAAATATCAGATGAAAAACCCACATGATCACTCTCCTCCCATACATCCTGCAGCTGGTCTTTGCTCCCCGGGTGTTTCAGCTTCTCATGGTCATTATGTCTCTTCACCGATTCCTCATGCTCTCTCTTCGCCTTTTCCCTTTCCTCCGGAGTCATCTGCGCCAACCGGTGGTCCTCTTCCGCCTGCTTCTTCAGCTCATACGTCTTGAACTCCTCCTTTCTTTGATCATCCATTGCATTCATGTCCGCCACTGTTTTCTGGATGAGCTTTCGCAAATCCTCTTTGTGAAACTTCTCAAGCTCCGAGACATCGAGATGGTCTGGCATTTTGACGTTGTGCGCGCCGCCGTCGGCTTTGATTTGCTCTTCGATTTGCTTGCGGAGCCGGTCAATCTCCTCGAACTTGGCTTTGTGGAGCTTGTCGAACACTTCCTTTGGCAGATCGTCGATATGGTCAGCAATGTTTCCAGCCTGGAAGTTTTACGCTAATTGAACGACTTCATTCGATATTTTACCTTGATATCTTCCTCCTTCATATTCTTCAGTCTCTCATTGAACTTTGGGTCGCTCTCCAGAATTTTCACGACTTCTTCCAAGTACTTCGTGTAAGTGAACTGGTAGTCGGGGTGGCGTCCATCATACTCTCCTTTTTGCTCCTGCCCTTGCGCTTGCGGCTGCTCGGTTCCCTGGAAAATCGATATTTCTCATTTATTCTGGATAGTTTAGACAAACCTGAGTTGGATTTTGTTGAGCTTGCTCCTGAGCCTGGGCTTGCTCGGCTTGCTGTCTCATGGGAGGCGGGCACACGACCACACCGGCTAGTACTACCAAGATAACTATCGGTTTAATCATTTCCTGAAAATTGTAAATATACGACGCTAGACAACGAAAATCAATGAATGAGACAATTGAGAATTGAAAAACCAAAAAATTCCGACTAAAAAGTTGATGATTTGGAAGTTTTCCCAAGTTTCTCCGACCGCAATCCATATAAAGCATTGAACACGTCACCTTACCCCCCGTAAATCGACACAGCCGCCGCTAAACAGCGAGCGGGGTGCGGAGCGTCGTTCCTTGCCATGGCTTCTCTACCACTCTCTCGCTCAAGGCTGTCTGATGTGACGTAGGAGGGGAGATAAGATGATATCTGATCATTTGCGAACGATGGAAAAGAAAGAGAGAGAGGGGGGGAGGAACTCTTCTCTAGTAAATGAATAGAATTGCATTGAATTGATAACAGCAGCTTGTTGAAACAAACAAGCCGATGGGAATGGAGAAGTGATAATTCCGCAGAACGTCAATCAACATAGCGGTTCGAACACGGTTTTTGCTGATGGAAGCAATAGCATTCGTTTTCACCTGATATAAGCGTTGATTGTATACAGAAAAATTTGATTTGAAACAGAAAATTGTTTCAATTTTTGTGGTAAATTTCGCAACTTTCCATAAGTAGCCTTCGTGTAAAAAGTTTACTTTTCAATGACATCACTTTTTGGTGGTTTTCTTCTCAAGTACATTTTTCCAACAGATGTCGTATTTTCTACTCGAAATCGTTCCTTTTGAAAAGTACCGACAGCTCCCAACACTCTGTACTCTTTCTGACAACGATCCAATTGTCCGTGCACTTCCAAACAAAGCCAATTTCCCGATGTTCGCCAATAACCGGTTGAGGATTGTCCCTCACGTATTTTATTTTCGAAAAAAACCCCCCTCGCGAGCGAGAGAGACAGAGAGACTTTCTCGGCAAATGTCAACCGTCGCGCACTATGTCTGTGCGAAAATTGAAATGAGTGAGTGAGACGGGGGCCCTCTTTGTGGCGGCTTTGTGTCATTCTGCCGTTCCGAAAGCGCTAGTGCCCTTTACCCTTGTTCTCTCACTCTCTGTCGCCCCAGCTTTTTGCCTCCTGATTGTGCGTATTGATCCGTTCGCGTGTTTCAAAGTTTCGAAACGTTTCGTGACTTGTTTTTTTCAGGAAATTCTTCAAAAATCTCCGAAAACTTAACATCGTTCGATCGAAATTGAGAAAGTGAATGAAAATCACCTAAAGATGCTGCCAAAGAATAACTATTCACCGGGATACGAGGATTTCAGTGGTGAGTGAATCAAATGGGGAAATCATACGATTTTCAAGTCACCTACTCTGCTTTTTTCCATTTTTACAACATGAAATCATATGAATGATAAAAGCAAATGAAAAATGATGAAGTCAGCAGAGCAATAAGGAAGATTATGTTTCTATATTGGTGGAAATATCAAACATCGAAAGATAGTTCAGTTTTTGAAAAGAGGTCGAAAACAGGGGTGGGAAATGCAAAAATCTGATTTTAAAAATGGGTCGAGCTCAATATAGAACTTTTCGTGTGAATTTCTAACGGAAATTGCATGAAAAACGCCACCTGAAACATATGTGACAAGCTTTTCAGGTCTTGGTAGAATCTGAGAGAGGTTCAACACATTGACCCGCATTTTTTAGCCACTTCACTACTAAAACCACACATTTCCGTGGCGCATAATGAAAATCGTACTGCTCTGGGTAATAAATAACGCGCATCTGGCACAGTATAACTGTAGTCAGCACCAGTTACTACATGTATAAAAGCTGCACTTGGGTTCTCATTTTGTTCATGCAGCTGCTCATGATTTCATTGGTTTCCGGATTCAGAACACTACTTGTTTATTTTTGTTTTGAACTAGGTTAGAAGAGAGGTATACTTGATCTAAACTCAATATCTAAACTTCAAAGATATGATTCCTAGGACTTATCTCTTAGTCTAGTGCCATGCTATCAGTACGCGCTCATGGCCTAATCCGCTCTAGACTTTCCAAAAGTGCACACTTCCTCTTCATCAGCCGTGTGCGCGCGCTAGAAATTTCGCTGATCCGTGCTCGGACCCGTGCCAAGCGCCGCTGCTCTGATGTTGCATAGTGCGAGTGCCCTTTCTTGGGCCGAGCGCCAAGCTCTCTCTCATCCTGCCAATCCGTAGAGGACTTTCACTTCTTCTTCATACTTTATGAACCTTTTCGCGTTACTCTTTCGCGCGTTGGATACGTGCTTCTGTGATAGATGTTGTTTGACGTTGTGTCAAATGTTTCATTGAAATTCAAAAGGCTTTGGAGCACGAAAGACAAATTGCAGTCCAATATTTCAAACAATTTAGAAAAATGTACTTTAGTCAAAAAATCTAATCAAAAAACGATCAGAATGCGAGAGTTAAGATGTGTCATTGCTCAGTGTTGTACTTTTGCCTTTTAGTTTGCTTTCATTATTTAGATCAATTTGAATTCCATTTCCCATATACTTCCTGACTCAGCGCATGTTATCAGTAAGTGTGAAACGTTATATGAGTGTGAGAACCTGAAAAGTGCAACCCAAAATTTCTCTTCACCTCCTTTCTTAACTATAGTAATTTGCAAACTGACATGTTCGTAATGTTGGAGGTGAAGACGCGTTCCGTTTAGTTTAGTAACCTTGAATCGAAAAACCCTCTCAAGTAAGTTATCATTTGTCAAAAAAGATCTACATTCGAGTTGTTCTCCTTTTCCAACATTGTTTTTTTCTCGTTCCTTCTTTTTACATCAGTACGATATCTTTAAATATCCAATTTAGCGGTTTTATCAACGTTAAAATGGGAGATCAAAACGTGGCACAATTGGTCTACCTCTCGATGCTACGCAAAAGACTTAGTGATTATACCAAGTTGCTTGGCAACCGAAATCGGGGTAACTTCTCTTTTCTTTACTTCTTTTTTCTTTTTTTTTGTAACATTCCCTCTCTGAATCTCAAAAGGTAAGAGTCATGTTTGTATCCATTCCTTTTGTGGTTGCCCTACTGACAAAACTTCACATACTTGTCGGTGGAAGCGATCGGGGGGCGGTTGTAAATAGAAAAGATGGCCGGGAGTGTGCGAGGGGGGCAAGTCCTTGAATCATCTTCTTTTTTTTTGTACACGAAACCGTAAGGGATCGCGGTCGTAACATCGCTCCTCAATCCTTGTTGTTGTGGAAGCACATGACCCTTCCGAATTCGACCTTAATGATCATAGAATGATCCTTGGCTGATCGAAGGGGGATAGAGTTTGGAATGGCATTGTGGCGTCGATCAAGACAAGGGGAGAAGAAGAAAAAGCGGCAGGAAAGTGCAAAAAACGGGTTCTGCGGAATGTGTTGGGGGGAGATTTTGGCGCCAAGGGGAGGAGAGATACACAATTTGAAGGTTATTGAGTATTATTTACCAATTATTTACTTTTTATTTACCAACAAGGTACTTTCTTCATTTTTCAATTTGGGTTCAATATTTTGTAGCAAGTTTTGAAGCGACTTGACACTAACTTCTCAAAAAGATTTGAAAGATTCCAAAACCCTTGACACCTTTAGCAAATCAGAAAAAACCATAATCGAAGGTCACTTCCCCTTCGGAACTTTCTAGTGCATCCATCCCTTCCCCCGCTTGTTGTGTGTATGTTCTCGCGTCCGCGTCGCTTCCCTAAAGCCACATGCACATGTTATCAAGAGTATTTTTTGTTCGGGGAGGGCCGGCTGCACACCCCGGGGCCCTCCCTGGTCAGGCGGTTAGAACGCGAGGAAGGAAGGGACGACGTCGAGAGAGAGAGAGAGGGAGAGAGCGCGACCTCGAAGAGACGACGAGACAAAAGGCGAGCGAGCGTACCGGGTGAGGAGGGGTGGACAACGGCACACACAGTCAGTAGTCGCGGCCTCCCTGCCACACACACACAAATTCGCCACCCCACGGAGACTGGTACGAGCCAAAGAGCGCCTGCGCTTTGGTTCTGCAACCACATCGAGACGACGAGAGACAAAAAAATAAGTTTTTCGTTATCTCTTCTTCTTTCCTTTCATCCCTAAAGTATTCGCCGTACATGGTTAGCGCCTAAATGGTCCGCCGAGTTGCCAATAATCGTGCGCCTCCCCCTCGAGGTATGTGCTGTATTTATTTAATACCAAGAAAAAAATAGAAAGAGAGAGAGAGAGAGTGTGGTGTCATGTGAGCTCACAGTTCCCTTCCTCCCTCGCATGTTGCGATGTGTGTTTGTGTTTGAATAAGCCCAAAAAAAATCAATACGGTGCTAACACCGCACTGTTCAAACCCACCAACTGATTATTTCTGCCCCGATGGATCCTAACGAGTCACCGATTTCAGAGGAGGGGGTGAATGACCCACTGGCCAACGTCGAACAGTTCAACATCATTCAGTTTTTGCAAGAGGGAGAGTAAGTTCTTACTTTTTTTATGGTTCCATGTCAATTAAACATTTCAGCTTCAACATGCCATTGGACCAGTTTGACCAAATGCCACTCGAGCAGAAAGTGGACCCTGTACTCCATCAACAGCAAATGATGATGCAACAACATCCGCAGATGATGCAGCAACTTCAGCATCAACAGATGTATCAGCAACAACAAAATGTAAGTGCACTTTACAAATGTCCACATATAGAAAATAAGCAGAAGACATCATTGAGAACCTTTCAGCTCCAAATGGTATCTGGAATGCCAGTGATGCCAGCTATCACCGACTTGACGCGTCATGGGAGCTCGTCCTCCCCCTCGACCACCAACTCGGACCCACCGTACTCTCCAGAAGACATGGATCAGTTCGGGCTTGGCACCCAGCGTATGAACCGTGGAGTCATCCCCAATGACCACATCATCCCGCCTGAAATGCTCCAGCGTCAGTTCGTGGATCCGAGAGTTCCACCACAGATGACATCGCCACAGGCGGCGACGACGTTTACCCCACTGCTTCACAGTCAGATGCCAACCCCTGCCAGTTATGTTCAGGTGAGCAAAACTGTTAGTAGGAGCTCAATTTTCATTTTAAAATGTTACCATTTCAGTCCATCTCCCCGGACAGCCAGCACGACAGCCAAGGATTCGCACAGAGCAACTTGTACAACGCGCTGAACGTCTCCAGCGATGACAGCATCGGTGGCACCTCGGAAGAGAATCTGAACAACCGCAAGCGTCCACGCATGGACAACCAGATGGATCCAGCCTACATCATGAGTGCGGCTCTGACTGGCACTGGAAAAGCACCCGAGGAAGAGAATGGCGGGCAACCGACCATCAAGTTCTACAAGTTCCAAGAGGAGCTGTGGAACATTGTCTTCGATGGTACTGGCATAGAACAGTCGCAAGTGCAGGTTCATGTGGTCGCTGACAAGGGATTCAACTACTCGACAAATGACAATTGCTTCGTGAATCAGAAGAAGAACCACTTCCAAGTCTCCGTCAATATTGAGGCCATCGATCAGAATCCACCGCAGCTGCTGAGAATTGGCAATCAGCTCGTGCCAATTGAACAGTTCCAGTTGTCGTTCACTGGTGTCAAGTCAGAGGTAACAAATAGTGCTTTTATTTTCAAATCTAATAGTTTTTACTTTCAGTGCCTCAGCTCCGAAGTCCAAATTCGTCAGTCAACGACCGACCGCAAGCCAGTGCTGCACACTCCCGTGAACTTCAAGATTGTGGAGCGTCGAATGACAAAAGTTACCGTGCCACGTCTTCACTTCTCGGAGACCACCCTCAACAATCAGAGAAAGAACTTGCGTCCGAATCCGGACCAGAAGTACTTTCAGCTTGTCATTCGTCTTCACGCCATTGGAATCGACGGCTCTCACGTGTTGATTCAAGCCTTTGCTTCGGAGCGTGTTATTGTTCGCGTAAGTTTCTTTTTCTTATAATAACCTTCTCTAGTTAGTCGTGCCACCCTGTGCCAGGAGGAAGTCTCCTTTTTATAGAAGAAAATGAGAGAAAAGGAAAACATGAGAAGCTTAACGCCTCAAAAACCACCTGATTTATAAGGGATTGAGATGCAAACATGAAAATTCAATTTCCATAATAAGTGTCCGTATTAATCCGTTCCACCCAATACGGATGCTCGTGCGTTTCGTCGGCGTTCCACACTTCGAATTCGGGCAATTCATCCAACGGCTCATCCACCACCAAGTTCCCCTTTTGCGGAACGGGCTCATCCTTCTCTTCGGGCACTTGCAGATTATCCTCGGTGCATCCGATCCAGATTGGAATGGAGTGGTTATGAGTGTGCCCTCCTTCCAGAGTGATTTCGACGTCATAGTGATAATCCACTTGAAGCACGTTCCAGTAGCAGATCTCAATGCTCGGTGGGATATTGAAGGGGATGTGCATCACGTGGTGGTGGTTTTTTCGGTGCACGGGCTCCTCGTAAATGCGCACATTTCTCCGGTGGCAGTAACTCTCATCAATCTTGACGCCGGGGACGCGAAGCCGTCGGCTCTGCACCAACGTTCCCTTGACAGATCGTGGCTCGTCTCCCTGCACATGAACAATGACATGCTTCCCGCGTTTGAAGCATCGCTGCGGAAGATGGATTTTTGTTGAGCCATACTCCTCGGTGAATGGTGGCTTGTAAGCTTCCTTGGCCCATGTGTCAACGAATCGGTCAACGAGCAGCTCGCAGTTCTTTTGGAACACGTTTTTCCGCAAGCTTTCAGTGCTGGCATGGACAATGTATCGTATCTCGTCTCCTAGACTAGGCGGAAGGATTGCAGTATCGTATTGAGAGTCCATGAATGGGAGTTGAAACCGTACTTCATGCTCCCCGGGAGAGAGCAATGTGCCATGTGTCAAATTGGCGATAGCCTTGAAGCGAAGGAACTCATACCATAGACCTCCAACTCTGGTCTCGCCAGTTAAGAGCAGCCGGAGAGATCTTAGGGGGCGCGGCTCGCTGCTATTCATTACAAATTTAACACCAACATGGGCTCGCTCGAGCGCCTTTTGTGGCGACTCTGTGACGTCTGAAAGAAGATGTAAACTGAGAGGAATTGAGGCGCGACGACATACTGGTCACTGAGAGCTGCTCAATGTCAACAGAGTAGTCGCGTGAGGGGCGCTCCTCTTCGTCTTCTGAATCATAGTCGTCATCGTCATCGGAATCGTCGTCAACATCCTGAATCCGTTTGAAAACATTCACCACTTCCTTCGGCCGTTTTCTCTTCTGGAATCAAGGGGTGTGACCTTATCAGAAATAATCTCTAACCGCTACTTCCTCATTACAAATGATAATAGGATACTTGAAAACAACAGGCTCCTTCCTCTTCTGCATTTTAATCTCCAAAACAATTTCATGTTTGACGAGCAGCACGTTCCACAGAGACATGGGAATTGAGATCAAACATTGCGACGGGACCACGAGGGACACTGCGCTTCCATTTGACTTTTGCTCTGCCAAAAAGTTGAAGAAGCGTCGCGTCGCCAAGTAGTTGCTAGGGTCGCTTTCTCTGAATAGAATGGGAAGATTTTGATTTTTGGTGTCACCTCAAACCTCAGCTCAATAAGCTGTGCCAATTTGCACGTGAAGCTCTCGATGACTGATTTCTCGGTTTTCAACTCCCAGCTGACGCGGATTTCTTCTCCGTGACAAAACGCAGTTTTTTCGAGATAAATGCTGCCGTTGATAGGATCACACTTTCTGAAAACGTTATTGGGATCAAAGTTTGGATGTCTACTCACTTATGAAGAATACTCCCATGCTCGACACACTTATTAACCATGTGCTCGATGGAGTAGCATGCTTCATGAGGCATTTTTAGAACCAGTGACCTTCGAACTTCAAAGATGCGCTCTAGATACTTGTTGTCGAACCAAGGGGCTACGGTAGCGCGCACTGAATAGATTATTTCACTTCCATCGGCAAACTTGTAAGTTGGAGGGAATCGTGGGAGCCAGACATCTACCACTGCGCGATGGGTTTTCTCTCCTATACAAAAACAATCAAACGTTTAGTTAGAACAGAAAAAAAGCAAAAATAAACCTCCCGGCTCCACCAGTACCCATTGCTGCTCATGGAAGAATTCATAGTGTAGAATGTCACCTTTACAAACATATCCACGAAATACAATCTGTGCAGAGTGCACCAGGTCACTTGGATTGTCAATAGTCACATCAGCAGTGAAAAAATTATCACTGGAACTATCAAAAAAATCCGGGCAATGGATAGCGGTCACAGTAGCCAGTTCCATAGCCCATGAAACAATAACTGGCACGGGGGCGAAGCATCATCCCTAACAACGCGGTTGCCGGCAACACATCAATTATTTACAGGCTACCAACCCCGGCTCATTTGAGCCACCAGAGACGACCGACGCGAGCTGGAACAAAAACGGAGCAGTGTTGAGCACCACAGGTCCCGTCGTCATTGGAAAATCGGATCCTCGTGCGCAGCTCACCGTCGATGGAGACATCTACATCAGTGGACGTGTCACATGTCCCTCGGATATCCGTTTGAAGGAGAATATCACCGAGAAGGAGGCCAGTGATGCGCTCGAGAATCTGCAAAAGTTGCGCATCGTGGACTACTTCTACAAGCCAGAGGTTGCCGAGAAGTGGGGACTCTCCGAGGAGCAGAGAAAGCGAACCGGAGTCATTGCTCAGGAGTTGGCAGCGGTGCTTCCAGATGCAGTCAAGGATCTTGGAGATTATTTGACTGTCAATGAGTCTCGTGTCTTCTATGAAACAGTGCTCGCCACTCAGGAGCTGTGCCGTCTCACCGGAGACTTGGATCAGAAGATCGACGAGAAAGTTGATGAGATCTCCAAGCGTCTCACTGAGTATGCCCACAAGAAGAAGCTGTTTGGATCAGTGGCATCGACGCTGAATTCTGAAGGCAAATCCCTCAGTGCTTCGAGAGCCTCACTTGATTCCGCACTCTCGGTGGCCACCATCACCAACACCAAGAAAAACCGCCGGTCGAATCGTCGTCGTGAGCGTAGAGCAGCAGAGGAGGAGCAACAACGTCGTCCGCCAAAGAAGCTGACCCATGGAACCGTCATCGGGCTTGTCGGCGTCATGGCCTTCTGCCTTCTCTCCATGTCCGCGCTTTATATTCTTGATTGGCATAACCGCAACTATGGATACCACCATGTGGCTCCAGAGTCTACTACCGTCGGATCAAAGGATGGTGTTGGCAATCTTGTTATTCCGCTTGGTGAGTTTAAGATTTTTTGTAAAAGTTCCTATGAATGAAATTGCAGATAATTATGTGCCACTCCGCCAACCAGATGCACTGCCACTAGCGCCATTCTGCGGCAGCGAGGGCCATCGTTGCCGCGAGTATTGCTGTCATGACTATGACAAGCAGAATCCGAATCCCAATGAGGTAACTATTGAAAAAATGCGCTTCAAAAATAAAATTAATAAATTTTCAGTTCGACTCTGAGATTCCTAACGATGAGAACGATTACACTGACAACTACAAGCTGGAGACCCGTTCGGACTTCAAGCTGAAGAACTTCGGTAACGACGTCAGAATCTCGCTGCCGGAGGCCAAGATGGAGATTGATGAGCGTTATTGTGTGGAGAAGAGTTGTGTGCATAACAAGAAGGTGTACAACTTGTTCATCCCGATGACCCGCTTCATGCCATCGATTCCAATCGAGCTTCAGATTGAGTAAGTCACTTATAAGTTAGACAAAATGTTATATTTCAAATTTCCAGCATCCCGAACACAAAGGTCATCAACAACTGCGGCTACATCCCAGAGTTTGACAACCTCGAGTGCAACGAGAGAATCGGAGAGACGCCGCTCAACACGAAGATCCCGACGTCCACGCAGATGTTCGCCAACACTTTCAAGATCACCGCTGGACAGTGGCTGCAGTCTGGGTACCGCTACCGCGTCGGATTCTCGACGTCGTTGTGCGATATTCCGGATGGCCAATTCGGAGGGTTCTATGAGGAGTATAATCTTATCTTTTATCGCGTCTGCAGAAAGTCGTATATTAACGAAACCCTGGCTAACTTTGGAAACGTTGGAAACTAATTCTGATTTCTTCTAAAACCTGGTTTTAACAAGTATCTATTCCCCCACATTCCGGTTGTATATGACGATGAGTAGCTTAGCTTCCCCGAACCACAATTACACACATTTTACCTCCAATTTGTCACGCATTTTGCACTTTCGATCTAATTCTATGTAAGAATGCAAAACATTAATATTATTTTTCTTTTCTTGGCCATTCTTCATTTCTCCTATCTCTTGTTAAAACCCTCGTTTCCCCCGTGTTTCGTGATTTCTGGAAAAAAAAAATAATTTGGTTTAACTTCTCAACATGTAGCATCTCGCTTTTTTCATGTAGTTGTCGTACGCGTAAATCCTTGATTTTTATGTTACAAAATCTCTCTCCCTGTTTCTTTTTTACCCACCCTCAAAAAATGTTGTGTACTTTTGTGTAAGTATTAAGCCAGGTCTGTTTCCTTCTCCTCCCTCCCCCCGAACAATTCGCATCTCATGTTGGCACTGATGGTTTTATGTATTTTTGATGAACTGCTGATAATAAACTGCATACTCTATGGTGTTTTATTTTTTATTTAAAATATGATAGTATTCAATATAATACAAAATTGCAAGAAAAACCCATAATTTCAAGATTTTGAGAAGAATAAAAAGCTTATCCTGGAAGAAGTGTATAGAGTGCTGTAATTGAGTCCAGAATAGTTTTGTCCGTTTTGCAAATGTGAAAGAAGTCCTTTTTCGTTATCCTTCCTTTCTTCCCGACGTCGAATTTCTGCAAGCCCTTCTTCAGATTCAAATTCTACCGTAACCTAACCTTTTCCACTACATTCAAAAGCTAATTTGTCCCCTATGATATTTACACCCAGACTGATTCAATTATCTAAATGCCTACAGTACTCTCTGCCGCTTTTGACTCACCGCAAACACTTGATTCGCCCTTTCGCACTTTTGCTCTCTTGAATGATGTGGCCTGGCGTGTCGACCTGAATAGGGGACTTTTGGGTGATTAGAAAAGGGGAAAAGGTTCAAATTACCCATCAAATCATCCATGGAAGTGATAACATAGAAGAGGCGATCCCATGTGATTTCACCCTTTTCTTTGGGGTCGTAGAGTTTGTAGAGCCAGTCGAGTTTTTCATCCATGGTTCCACGACAGAGTATTGATAAGGCTTTGACAAATTCCTGAAGGAAAATGGTTTTTGTAGAGTGTAGGTGAGTAGTATGGCTCAAAGTGAAATTATGACAGTTTAGGGGGTGGGGGGAATATTTTGTTTTTTCTGTGAGAGTAAAGAAATGAGTCATAAAGTAGTTTTAAGGGAGGAAAATTGTGGGAACTTAAGATGAAGTTGAAGCTGGGAACTTCAAACTACAAAATATAGCTAAAAATTAGCATTTTAAATCTGGAGATGAGATACTTAATGATAAGAGAGCAATTTAATTGAGGTTTTTTCTCAATATAGGCTTAAATTAACCTACGGCTCAAAGTATTAATATAATTTACTTTAAAACCTCAAAACGCCTTCCCTACTAGAACATTTATTCTAACAACTAACTATACTACAAACCAACAAACATTCAAAACCAACCTGAAAATTAATCGTCCCATTTCCATCATTATCGAACGTCTCAAACAGCAAATCAGAATAGTGCTCAATATCACCATGTGGAAAGAGTTCCGCAAACTTTTCTCTCATGATATCTGTAAACAAAGACATGTTTACCAATACTACAACACATTTGCTCACTCTTATTGATAACAGCATTAGGTGACGTTTCCTTGAACGCTCTGTATATTGCACGTACCTCATTTCGTGAGAAATGAGTTTCATCGACAACCTGAACTACTTTAATCGCTATAAAAATTGGGAAGCAGAACAAAAAAACTTTAAAAATTGACCTTATTCAAAGTAACATTGGGATGAAGGGACCCATTGATCTGTACAGACCTTCTCGACGCGAACCGATGGTATATTTTCTTACTGTGAATGTTGGAGTTCTCCGGCATTCGGGAAGTCAAGAAGTATACGAGTGTTGTGTTTTGAAGTTTTCGAGTTGTGAAGTTAACAACAAGGTAAAACAAAAACGAAGAGCAAAGAATCGGAGGCAAAGCGAGAAGGCTTTTTCACTCTTTTCACCCGACTTTACAACATTTTTTGACTCTCTCACTCTTGGGGGGGAAATTTTTGGGTTGGCGATTGATGACATGATGATATTGATATTGTGGTCCCTCTCGCTCGTACACATGTGTTTCATGGGTCCTATCACAACAAATCGACATTCTTTGCGAGATCGGATAACAAGGCTTGAAAATGATGGATGATGTTAACTTGGTGAAGTTTGTAGGGAAGGTAGTTAATGTTAGAGTACTAGAGATAAACTTGATCAAGATTATTTTTTTATCAATTATGTTTCTGAATCAAATGAATAGTGAGAAGTGGTAGAAAATGAAGTAAAACGCTAATTAATAATGCTAAAATAACAATTTTCTTGTTCAAAAATAGCAAAAAGTAATACTAATCTTGCTTATTTTGATAGTAAAGACAAAAGATGAACAGCTCTAGAAGCATCTCCTGGGATATATAGGCTTCAATGATCCATTATCAATAACTGACAACTAATAAGCTTGTTGCTCCCACTTTAACATCACAATTACTTCATTCCTAGTCACTCCATCATTCATTCCTTGAAAAAAATCCAAATCCCCTAATGTTTGGTCAATCGAAATCCCTTTAACTTCTACAACGCTACACCAAATAAATTTCATTAATTTGCAATCTCCCCTGTACTTGATTCTCTCTTAATCATCTCATTTCCGATCCGATTTTACTAAAAAACGTCAAGAATTCCGCCTTGATCACAAAAACCCGCCTGTCCGTCTAGCGCGTCATTCTTGACAAGAGGAGATTTGGCAAGAACAGAGTTCAATGCCGCCGGCCTTATCAAACACGTACTTTGGATTGGTTGAATGCACTTCCTTATCACTTAGGTTTTTAGAAGACGTTCTTATTCTTTTTATTTTGTCAAAAAGTTACCTGTTGCAGACTGGACGGTCGGAAAACGTGTTGGTGGATGGGTGATAGTAGAGGGACGTCAATTTTATAGTCTTTAAAGTTGATAATTTTTAAGATAGAAAGTTTTGGGGTTACCTATAAGTGGCTGATCTAATTCTCCTGGTGCTGGAAATGAAATTGCTGGTCGTCGTTTCCAACTGCTCATCTCTCTCTGAAACTGGAAACAATTTGAGTGTATAAATGAGTTTTTAGTGGATGAAAAAATTAGGAAATGTGAAAATAAGAAAAAGAAACAAGAAGAAAAACACAATATGAAACCTGAACCTGAAGCGAAATAGCAAAGATGAAGTACTTTCCATTAGCAACAACTTGAAAAAAAGAGAGAAAAGAAGCAATAAATAAAAGGTAAAAGCATCGATACTCCAAAGAGAAATAAAGGAAGGGTGGGTTTCGGTTTTTTTTCCACCGTCATGCAAGAAGAATGACTTTTGAGTGACATTGGCAATAAGATGAGACGCAGTGTTATTGGGTGAGGGCACAAGAGGCTCGACTGCCGGGGCAACGTGTCGGATAAGAGATGATGCAGACTACTGCTATCAACACATGTTTCTGTGGCATTATCTTCGCTTCCTCGTTTTTCGTTTTCGTTTTTCCGCTTGGTTTTTCAATTTTAATCTTAACCCTTTTTTAAAGGAAGAGAGCTTCTTTTTACGAATTTCAATAGAAGTAATAAAACTGCTGGAACAGAATGCGGAAAAGCAAGGTTGTTAGATCCGAGTACCTTGTTAATTGGAACAACAATTGTCCCTCGAGCTCATAGTTTAGACTAGGCGAGCAATAAAACAAGATGTATCGGTTGGTCAGTGAAGAAACAAAGAACATAGTGGTTTTTCTGCTTTAAAGACTGCTATACAATAAAACAATGAGAAAAATGTTTATTTCACATCACAAATATATGAGATCAGCAAAAAATATACAGTATCCGGCTATTCTGCACCTCGTCAACGGAACCAAACATAGTCCCCCTTTCTTCAGTTGACAGGCCTCTCCACGTTGTTCATATAAGCCTTGTGAGATTCGAAATTCCCTGCTGGGTCATACTTGACCACTACAAAAATCAGGTACATGTTTCCAGATCCACTGACGCATGGCGAGCGGATCGAGCTGGCTTTGACGATTGAGACGCCTACTCCGATTTTGCGAGAGTCTTTCCAGACGAGTTGGGTGAAGTGGCCGGTTTTGAAGAAGGACATTGGACGCCAGCTGTAAAAAAACAAAAACTATGAGGCTGCACTGGTTTGGTTACTCTACCTCGAGTAATTGTATCCGATGCCTTCAATATAGAAGCTTTGAACAACGGCAGCAGCAAGCGTCTGTGGGTTTGGCAGATGACGAGCACCAAAGAAGAACAGGTTCTCTCCGTAGCTGAAAATGTTTGCACTTTTGATTTCACACCTGTCTGGCGCCAATCCCCCGATCAAAAAACTTACGTTCTTGGTTGTTCGTGAACCAGACATCCTTTGTGATAAGCCAGTTCATCGGCCCATCGTTTTCCACGGCTATCAAGAACCTGATCGGGTACCAGGGAAGGAGCTGAGTGCTTCGAACGGTAGACGTTGTGGTAGGACACGATCCATTCCTTGAGTTTTGGGATGTCGTAGCGTGCTGGGTCGATTTTGTCGACGCGGCTTTTCGAGAAGATGTAGTTTTTGATAGAGCTCATCTGGAGAAGAAATCATAATGACAAAGATACATAGTAGATCAAAACTTACACTGCTCAACTTCTTCACATCCATATCAAAACCAGCCTTGTTCGTGCTTTTGATCTCCGCCTTTTTCTGACTGGTGATCCTACTGAAGAAACCCAAGGCTCCTCCCTGAGCATCTCTAAGGATTGAGTTGCTCCAATGTGAGTTCTCTACAGCTTCTGGCTTCGAAGACTGAGCATCATCCTCCGTGACATAAGTTAATCGAATTCGAGAAGATTTAGTGGTCTTCAATAGCACATCACTTTTGCTAGACCTGATGGGCAGCATCTGGTAGTCGGGGTAGGTGAGAATGGTGGAACCGATAAACACTTTCACAAATAGTCTTCCGGTAGTCGGCTGTAATGTTGATAGTAAAGAAAAACAGTTGATGAGTGATAAGGATGTACCTGGCCGGCGAGTTTTGCGTTGAGGCAGATGCCATTGCCACAGTTTGTGGAGCTTGAGAAGAATTTTGCTTGGGGAATTGAGTCTTCTAGTTTTTTGCCTCTGAAACTTCCAGGTTAGAATGATATGTATCTAGATGAGCTGTAGTTTTGACAAGCTACAGTAATCTTATAGTAATCTACCCACTTTTGAGCATCTGAGCAAATACACTGGTTGACGTTTTTCAGGACGGTCCTTTCTGTGAACGTCTTCGGACACGAGCAGAATTGAAAGTAGTAGTACTGATTCTCAAATCCTCGTATCTCATTCCTCTTCAGTCCAGTATATTGCCGAACTGATACCGTCAGCTGAAAATGAACACATCTCTAGATAGTCAGCATTGTCATCCTTTGAACTTACACTTTCCACCGGCAACACTTGAAAAACTAGGAAAAGTGAAACAGCGGCGAGTGATAACGACATGCTGGTTGTCGCAACTTTGAACAGTATAGTAAAGATATCTTTTCTCCTTTTTTTCGCTTTCGGAAGCGCCTCCCAGGGTGGGCGGGCAGGATATCAGTGACCTTGGGAGGGTTGTGTCCAACTTGATGGAAAACTGAGGGGGGAAGGACCGATGGCTTGCTTTTTTATGTGAATCAGCGCACTTTTATAGACGATGTAGTGGGAGGGTGGGCCGCGCCGGAATAGTTAGTGCATTGCACTTGAGAATTTATTATAGTATAGTGCGTACTGGTTTTTTTCAATGCCTCATCGTCTTCTTTTGAAATTCTCTTTACCTGACCGGAAAGAACTGTTTGTGAAAAGCAAAGGGCAGCAACTTGTCAACTGTTCGTTAAAAGTACAACTACACAACCATTGCATTTTGTTGTTGCTGAAAATGCAAGTGGAACGGAAGTGTGAAGAATAATTTATATGGTTTTGATTGTTTTCATTCTGCAGAAAAAAAATATGACAATAAATGTGGCCAAAAAGATAAAAAAAATTAAAATGTTAAAGTTGGTCGCTTTTTTTTTGAGTTTTTTTCCAAGTCCTTAATTAAAACGCTTTACAGAAATGGTAAAAATAAGTTACATCACCATTGCGGAAAGGAATTGTACAGAAAAGTGGCTGGCTCGTAGTTCAAGAATGGGTTTTGAATCAGTGGGATGGTTGGCATCATGGTGGGCATCATGAAGGAGGAGAGATCGATTGGCAGTGGGTTCAGGGCTTGGGATGGCTAAAAATATCATGATTTTTGTCACTCAAATCTCATTGCAATGCCATACCACAGCTTGAGTCCTGCCCCACGAACATCGGACCAGGTTCCCAGCGAGCTCTTTGCCGTTCATCTCCATGATTGCCTTGGTGGCGCACTCCTTCTTCTCGAACCTCACGAACGCGTACTTTTGTGTCTTGAAAAGCCGCACTTCCGCAATGTCGCCGAACGGGGCGAACGACTCGCGAAGATCATTGTCTACAATGGATGAGGGAAACAAGTGAGACTGCATTCATTAATCAAACAATGCTGGGGCGGAAGTGAGAGGAAGTGATAAGATATCATCGGCTATGAGATATCGTCATGAAAACACAGATGTGAGGGATTGCTGGGAGGGGAAAGGGAGGGATGCGTACCTGTAGTTTGTTGGCTGATATTACCAACGTAGACTGAGGTGTTGTCGGCTTTGGTGGAGTTAAACACCTGGAACATGGTAATGAGCTCTAATTGTCTGTTCCTTTTCCATGTTCCCATTCCCCATCCCCTCTTGACCAACCTGCTCGAACGTCAACTTGTCGCGATTCTCCTCGCTGTTTTTGCGAGCCGCCCAGTTGGTCCGCACGGCGCGCTTCCCGATCCACTTGCCGTTCATGCCGGCGATCGCACTCTCCGCGTGCTGCAAAACAACGGATTGTTTTCAGTCTGGCTGTGTAATGTGTTGAACCAACTTGTTTATTGGGAAACGATACAAATCCGTAGCCTTTCGACTTTTGCGTCTGTGCGTCACGAATCACTTTTGCTTCACTGCAAAAACATATCTCTTTCATGGCTCTCAGTGGTGGAATGTACCTAACATCGCCAAACTTTTGGAACGACGACTTCAGAAGGTCGTTGCTCACATCTTTGCTCAAGTCTCCAACGAAGACGTGGAAGTGCTCTGGAATCCAAAAATCCAATAGAAGATCTATGTATGGCTAACATGTCTGTCTCATGACCCTGTCTACTGTTTTCAAAACGTGAGAAAAAAGATATTATCAGGCTAGGTGACAAAAGACAGAAAAGAACAACCAAAGAGTAGTGGCAGTTGACCTGCGCAGAACGGTTTTGAAAGTGAATCGGCATGATGAATGATAGGTGATAGCTGCTATCATATGACCATATCATCTTTAGTCTAACCGTGCCGGTACGGTTCAGCTCAAGTCACTGCCGATAAAGGGGTCAGAAGATTCTTTTTATTCCTACTACATACTGCTTGTATCAATGCGCATCTCCATTGGCGGCTCGCTGGCTGAGTGCAACACTGCTGATTCCTGCAAACAATTGCATTTGGCTAATTGAAAAACTCGAGATTTGCCTCCTTTCTGCTAGATAAAGAAAGAACCCTCACAGAGCTAATGAACTAAAATGAACTAACCAAGGAGTGAGAAAGACCGATGTGCGATAGAGAAGGTAGACTAGCGGTTTGCAGGAGCAGAGGGCAAGCGTCCAATGATGGAATCGCCGTGGCGTTGTGAGCCTGGAAGGGTGTCATTTGTCAAAGTCGAATGAATTTGGAAATGTATACCTCTAGAAGGCCCGGGAATTGGTTGTAGAGGTGCTTGAGTGGCGACGGTTGAGAGTAGAGCAGTGGGGTCGGTGGTTTGGCGCTGGGAAGGCACATGAGTGCTTTCTGGAAGGGGTTTTTGAGTGTTTGATGGTTTCGAATTTTTGTTTTTTGTTAGTTTTTGTTGTTAAGCAGATCTTGGATCTAATGTAAGTCTTCTGCTTGTAGAAAAGAGCATAGTTCTATCAGAATGGGAAGGTTTATAAATAGTTTACAGATCATTCAACTTCTTGAAAATTGAAAATGTGTTTGAAACATTCTAGATCTCACTGTCAAAAGATTCCAGAGTCTTGACCGCCGACAACATATTTGACAACAATTTGCGGACTCATAGCAAAATTATTGCATTCCTTTACAGTAAATCCGCAATTTTATGATGTTTGTTGTCAAGCCCAAGAATTTTGCACTAATAAAATATATCCCTAGTTTCCTGGAATAAGCTCTTTGAATCCTAAACTTGCTGACTACAGGATACGTCGCGGATTATACACATTGTCTCCTATTTCTCTATCAGGATTAGCTGATACATTATGATAAAAAATATCAGGAACAAAATGCGAAACAATTAATCTTCTTCCCCAAAATTTTCAATTCTGTACGACATCACACTTTTCAGTTTTTAATTTTAGGCTTTGGCTTCCACTCGAACCTAAAATAATTGGATCATAAATCCACTCAATCATTCCCTCCTTCATGTACATATTCAACCCATAAAAATCCCACCACCAACAATTACACACCCACCTTGGCACCGCCGTAATCGGCATCGTGCATCGAGATGAGGTCCTGTGATCGTTTCAGCTTGACACGTGGCAGAACACTTGGTGTTCCTTAATAAGAAATGAGCTCGGGGTGCAGGTGAGAAGGATGATGGATTTCTGAGAAGAGTGGGGCGAGATTAAAAAGATTATATGGAACAATGAGAGATGTGAAAATGAGGAGGAAGGGGGGAGAGGACGAAGGACGGGGATTTGTTTTCGGTTTCCATGAAATTGAAGCTAACGAGGTAACAGGGGGCGCGTGTGGAGATTATATATAAGGGGAGACGTGTGGTAGACGAGTCAGAAAGTACAAGTGGTGGTGAGATTTGTAATATTATGAGTGATTTTTGGTTAAAGGTTAGTTGAAATAAAGAGAAAAGCCGCAAGGTCTTCATTTTTCCGAAGCCCAGCTCATCAAAGCACTACGAACACTTGAAAGTGTTCACTTCTGCGTTTTGATAACATTCTTACCAGTGTTGAATTCAAACGTGTTAAAATCTGAATTTCAGGTAACTAAACAAGAAAAATGGTTCCCAGATTAACCAAAAATCAGTACAATTCAACCAGACACTCGAATTGTATAAGCTTTTGTATTCAGCAACCACCGAAAAAAGGCACAAAAACATAATAATGTTTCTCCTATTCTGTCTGACTCACCGACTCCGAAAGTATCAACGGGCAATTTCCAAGATAACATCCAAAAGAATATTCATGTAGCTCGCTGACACACGCCGTCCCTTGGGGAAATTGCGGCGAAGAACTAGAACTAATTAAGAAAGTCGAAAACAATAGAGTATATCGAGGTGTAGAAGGAAGGCGAGCAGAAGATAGACTCATCGCCCGGAAATGAGGGCACAAACTTATTCCTTCCTTTGGTGCCTCGCGATTAGTTTTGGGGGAGGGCCCCGGAGGGGTGGGGTCGTTTTCTCACGACTGGATCTTGCAGGAAAATTGGGGGAACGTGCGAGGAGAGCTGGGAAGAAAAAAGGAAATCCTCCAGCCAGTTTCATCATGTTAAAGGTTCTTTATGTCTTTTGTTTCGGGTCATGGGCCGTCTCACTGCCTCCATCCCTTCCATTTTCATTTTCCTGTTCATTTTGTAGTAGTCCATTAGTCTCACTCGAAAAATGAGAGGGCTCCCTCCAGAGCTCAAAAAGCATGATATGGGTGGTTGGGTTTCGCAAATTGAATAAGAATCCGAATAAACAAATGATATTTGACGGATATGACCCAGATAACCTAGCTTGATGGCTGGCGCTGGCTGGAAAGGAGTACCCAAAAACAAAAATTTTTCTCAGCTTTCTGGCGGCGTCCAGAATAAGAAGGGGGAGAAAATTCATAGATTCATGCATCCGCAAAGAGCTCTTTTCCTCGGAGCTGGAACAAAGAATACTCTTAATGCTACAAGTCGGTTGAAAGGGAAATCAGAGAGCGGAACGTTTTTGACGTTTATATGGAGGAAAAATGGGAAGAAAAGAGGGCGGCCAAAAAGCGAAACGTTTCCGTTTTGAACGGTGTACAATGCATTGAAAATATCGTGATATATTTTTTCTTTTTTTTCGTCCTCTTTTCCCATTTGTTAAACCTTCAAAAACCAATCACACTGAAATAAATAACCGCATCTTTGACGTGATTTATTGTCTTCTTCATAGTCATGCATTCCACAGTAATTGGATATCGATGAAAAATACCTTTTTTTCCCTTCTTTTTTTTGGAAGGCTGACAAATTAAGTGCCAAAAGCTGAAGGATCCTTCACAAATTTCCATATTTAGTTGGCATAAAACAGAGAAGAAATAAAAATAAAGACACAGGAGAGAGCAAGGAAGAAAGAGAAAAAGTAAAAAGTCAAATGCGGTAATGAGAAAATGAAAATCTCAAGAGAATGCGCAAGGGGAAGAGAGGAAGGAGGAAGAGGTGACAAAGCCATGAACAACATTTTCGGGGTCCAACTGTTTACCAAAAAAGGTGGGAAAAGAGGAAATGCATACAGAGAACAGTCATAGGAAAAGCCATCCCATGCGCGCTAGAAGGATTCTCAGTTACAGTAGGATAACGTGATCCCGACTAACTAGTAACCACTTTGTGAAGTGTGCCGACACTTGAGGAATAAAGAAGTTCTGAGGGGGAGGGGGCCTAAATTGAATTGCCAATTAAGCTATGCATATACTTGAACATTTTTTGTTTGGGTGCATTGACAAGAAGCGATCACAAAATCACTCAAAAATTATAACTATACCCGAAAAAAAGTGGAGAAAAAAATATGTGAGAGAGAAAGACGAACACTGAAGGAGATATCAAAAACGAGTACGCCTGGAACAAATCTTTTCTATCTCATTCCCCCCTTCCATTTCGACACGGAGAAGGAGAGACAAAAAGAAGTAAACAGCTGCCTTCGGAAGGGTCTGTCGAGAAATAAACAATTTCGTGATAAAATTTGACGGGTCCTGGCGTCCCAAGAGCCGGAGGGCCGGGAGCTGGAGAGGAAAAAAACCTCTTGTTGTCTCCCATGGACCACGCGTTCGGTGCTTGGAGGTGATAGGAGGTGGAATGGAAGGGGGGGGGGGGGAAGAGATAGTGATAGCCGGTTTAACAAAAACGAGTGTGGGGTGAGGTTTTCTACGGATGCATGGAGGTTGGGTAGGTTGGAGTTGGTGAGAAGTGATAGGTTGATCTTTGGTAGAAAAGTTATCAATTCTAGAAGATTTTGAATGGTCTTTAGGTCAGTTGGTATGTCAAAGAGGGAAATAGTTGGGATCATTACAAAAATTTGAAAATTTGTGGTGAAAAACTGAATTTCCGATCAATCGTATAGTTTTGAATTGAAATTTTACAGTTAGGCTTATGGAAAAAGTTTCAATTTTTCCGTATGCTTCTATACAGCAAGGATTACGGTAGCTAGTAAAAACAAAATTGAAAACGAATTTCCACAGTTTTCAACATTATTTTTTGGCAACAAAATGTTAGCTGATTCAGAAAAATTCAATTTTAAGAGCACTATCCTTTCAAAACTTTCCTTTTTTCATTTTTATAACATTACAACATTTTGATAATATCAAAACTTATAGCATAAAGTATGAAACAAATAAAAAGTCAAATGAATCCAAACAAAACGTTGCAATACTGGGAAAATGATAAAATAAACAAATTGTGCATGAGAAAACGTGATTTGCATGATTTCCATATAAATTGAAACATGTAATTTGCTGTTTTCATAAGGCAATATCAAAAGAGCACACTCACATTGTTTTCTTGTTCCAGAGAATAATTATTTGATTCTGATCTTTCTGATCGACCCGATATCTTAGGATATTCATGCAAATCTGAAGCTAGAAGCTTTTCTAATTTCTACGAAAGAGTGAACGAAGTAATTTTGGTTAAGGGGGGTGGGTGCTAGAGGCAAAAATGACATAATTGAGTTAGAGAGCCCGAAAATTGCACATTTTCAAAACGGGAAAATTTGGAGGAGGGGATGGGAAACGGATCCAATTGGTTGAAAAAGGAGACAAAACTCTAAGTGACATGTGGAAGAACAAGCGGGGAAAAAAGGCAAAAGAAAGGAAACATGGGCTGGTAAATTTTGAATGCATGACATGAAATGTTGAAAAATAGAGCGAGAGAAATGTATATTCGGGATGATATTGATATGTGCCTGCTCTGTGTGTGTGCGCTGTCGCAAACCATCATCTTCTGGGGCGCGACAATAAAGTTTTATAAGGCGGAAACTATGGAATTTTTAATGTTCGTGAAGCTAGCCAATGTTTCTTTTTTAGGGACGCACAAATGTTTTATTTCAAAATGGTGAAACAAAGGAAAAAATTCATTTGAATATGGAAAATGAGAATTTAAAAAAATTAAAGATATTCTTGTTAGACTAATAGCTTGAAATTAATAATCCGCACAAAAATAACACACAAAGTGGATTATTTACGTTTTAGATTTTTGGCTGGGCGGTGGCGGATGGCTTTTGAGGAAGGGGCATTTGAACTCCGTCATTAAGCTCCTTGGACTTGACGATCTCGACGGTGTTGCGCTTTCTCTGAAATTAGGGCAGTTAAGTTATAGTGAATCGGTTTTGAGAATCAGTGAAGTGTTAGAAAAGCTTCAACATCCATATTTTTGTTAGAATATCAATCTAAAAAATCAAAAACATTTTGAAGTTAGTAAACTGAATCTATTTTTTGTAGTTATTTTCCTTCTGGACGATCACTTACGCGGGCATCCTTTTCGTGGTACTGAAAATTTCAAGAATGAGTAAGTTTTAGGTTAGTTTTTCGGATCGGATTAAAAGTATCACAAATTTTTTGAACTTTAAAAGAGGTGTCAAATTTTAGTGCCCCAATTTTCTATTATTCATATATCATTTGAAAGCTAATTTTATGAGGATAACGAATCTGTAATTAATTTTTCCTGATTGGCTTTAGGAACCGAGATACAACCGTTCAAATTTCAAAAGTTTTTGTGAAAATTTGAGCGTTCCTTACTTTTTTCGGAAATAATTTTCTGAAAATTCATTTCAATTATATATTTGAGTTTGTCTTTTGTTTTTGAATTGTGAGATTGTTTTATCAATCGATTCAGAATTTCAAAATAAATTCAAATATATACTAGGATTTTTAAAAATTGATCCCGAAAAAAGTTATGAATTTTCAAATTTTCACAAAAGTCAAATTTTTTGAGCTTCAAACCGCTGTATCTCGGCTCCCAGAGCCATGTATAAAAAACTGATTGCAGATTCGTAATTCTCATAAAATTAGCTTTCAAATGATATACGTTTCATATAAAAACTCCGGGGACTGCTCTGACCACTGCAATGACTTCTGACCTTGTTTACTTTTTTGGTACGTGAATATCTCGAAAAGTAGGAATTTTAGGAACATTTTATCATTTGATTCGTAGATACGGTACTAGAAAGTACCAAATTCCGTGAAAACAAAAAGTTGGTTCGTTGGAACTCTACCAATTTTCATCAAATTTGACGTTTTCATTGATGAAGCTTGTACTAAAGCAGAAACTTTAAAAAACCCAACAGATGCGCGTAGTCGACATTGCCTACAAGGCAATTTGGCTGGATAATTTTTAAAATTTTTGTCATTTACTGGAAATGGACCATACTCACAGGGGGCATCCGCCTATAATGGTCCCATCGTGGGTTCAATTCCGAAGATGTTATTTGGAAAAAAAAACTTGAGAATAAACAAAAAACGCGTGCAGAATAATTTTTTGAAATTTAGGAGCGTCAATTTGAATCATTTTTAGATTTTTGTCAATTACAGGAAACGGTCCATACTCACAGGGGGCATCCGCATATAATGGTCCCATAATGGGTTCAATTTCGAAAATCTTATTTGGAAAAAAAAACTTAAGAATGAGCAAAAACGCGTGCTGAACGTTTACTACCAATTCAGGAGCGTCAATGTGAATCATTTTTAAAACTTTTGTCATTTACAGTAAGTGGTCCATACTCACAGGGGGCATCCGCATATAATGGTACGATCCTGGGTTTAATTTCTAGGGGTTTATTATGAAAGAAATTTGCCTTTTCTTCAAGCTATAAAAATTATTCTGAAGAAATTTGAAGTTTGCTGAACCTTCATTTTACAAAAAAATATTTAAAACAACAAACTAACCACGTAATCGTCAGTGGGCAACACGACTCCTTCATCTTCGTTGTATGGTTTTTTGCTGGGTTGGATCTGAACTCCGGTGGCGGTCTCAGTGCTGCGCCTAGCCTGAAAATTTAAATGTTAAAAAAAATTTTTGAAATTTTTTTTTGAAATTTTCACTCACGCGGACAATAACGGTTCCGTTGTTCTTCTCCTTGTCCTCCTCTTCCTCAGAAGAAGACGATGAGGTGCTCTCCTTCTTCTCCTCCTGCTTCTTCAACACCGATTCGCGTTCTTTCTTATCTTCTGGCTTTCCAGCGTCATCGAATCCCTTGGCTGCAAGAATTCAGAATATTTTTTGCTTATATTCTTGATTGTAGATGAGCTTACCTCCAACTTCTTGGTCGGCCTCATCGTCATCTTGACGCTCTCTCTGCTTGGTCTTCTTCCTGCGATCCTTAGAGGCTTCGTTCATGGACACGAAAAGCGAGACCGCCAGAAACAGGACGAGAAGAAGTTTAACTTGCATCTAGAAACAAAAATTATTTTGAAAAGATTTTGAAATTAAATGAACAAAAGAAACTGCCTCTCTGGCTCTCTTATGCCATTTTTATAGCAGCTCAGTGAGTGCTAGGCGGAGACTGTTCCTATCACGAGTATCTCTCACCCTTGCTCTTGCTCCTAGCTCCAAGCTGACAACCGACACTCGATGGCCCCTCTGTTACACTTTCGTCCCATTCTCTCTTCATTTCCCAAGTTTCGGCGGCTTTCATGTGCTGGAGAGAACGTTGAGGTGCGGGAGATTTTTTCCTGGTCAGCCATCCATCAAGTTAGTCGTTTTTCGAGAGTGTCCCGGAGTCAATTGTCCCGGCGTTACACAACTTTTTTACACTGGAAAAAAGTGATTTGGGTCGAAGGAAAGGTTGAGCGTTTGGGCTCTCGTCAAAATAATGAGTCATAGAGTGCGGA
Source organism: Caenorhabditis imperialis (assembly GCA_963572205.1). Taxonomy (NCBI): domain Eukaryota; kingdom Metazoa; phylum Nematoda; class Chromadorea; order Rhabditida; family Rhabditidae; genus Caenorhabditis; species Caenorhabditis imperialis. The sequence goes on along the minus strand of OY751544.1, from coordinate 1,627,805 downwards.
TAAAGTGGTGTGATGTTCTAGCAAAACTGAGAAATTAAAACATGAGAGAACAATTTGAGTTTTCAAGAACAGTTTCAAAATGTGAACCACAAAATATTATTTTTAAAAATTTGAAACATCCGTTTTATCAACACTAGTGCACATTTGGCCAGCGCATATTTATTCAGCATTTTTGCGCACATTTTTCAAAAATAAATCAATACCAAAAGACGTCTGATTTTGTTGATTTTCAGAGTTAAGTCAGTTTTGCTCAATGCCTTTTTTCATAATTGATGAATTTTGATTTTCATTGATTTTTGCGAGAATTTTCGATTTTCGACGTCAAAAAAAATTTGTTTCTTCCAAGAAAACCATGTATATCACAATGGTAAAACAAGAAAAATTTATGTTCACTGGAAACTATGTAAAATTTTAAATTCAAAAAAATATTTGTTTTTATTTGGAACATGCGTTTTATCAACAGTAGTGCACATTTAGCCAGCGCTTGTTTTTTGACCATTTTAGCGCACATTTTTCGAAATTAAATCAATACCGAAAGACGTCTGATTTTGTTGATTTTCAGAGTTAAGTCAGTTTTGCTCAATGCCTTTTTTCATAATTGATGAATTTTGATTTTCATTGATTTTTGCGAGAATTTTCGATTTTCGACGTCAAAAAAATTTGTTTCTTCCAAGAAAACCATGTATATCACAATGGTAAAACAAGAAAAATTTATGTTCACTGGAAACTATGTAAAATTTTAAATTCAAAAAAATATTTGTTTTTATTTGGAACATGCGTTTTATCAACAGTAGTGCACATTTAGCCAGCGCTTGTTTTTTGACCATTTTAGCGCACATTTTTCGAAATTAAATCAATACCGAAAGACGTCTGATTTTGTTGATTTTCAGAGTTAAGTCAGTTTTGCTCAATGCCTTTTTTCATAATTGATGAATTTTGATTTTCATTGATTTTTGCGAGAATTTTCGATTTTCGACGTCAAAAAAATTTGTTTCTTCCAAAAAAATAATGTATATAACAATGGTAAAACAAGAAAAATTTATGTTCACTGGAAACTATGTAAAATTTTAAATTCAAAAAAATATTTGTTTTTATTTGGAACATGCGTTTTATCAACAGTAGTGCACATTTAGCCAGCGCTTGTTTTTTGACCATTTTAGCGCACATTTTTTGAAATTAAATCAATACCAAAAGACGTCTGATTTTGTTGATTTTCAGAGTTAAGTCAGTTTTGCTCAATGCCTTTTTTCATAATTGATGAATTTTGATTTTCATTGATTTTTGCGAGAATTTTCGATTTTCGACGTCAAAAAAATTTGTTTCTTCCAAAAAAATAATGTATATAACAATGGTAAAACAAGAAAAATTTATGTTCACTGGAAACTATGTAAAATTTTAAATTCAAAAAAATATTTGTTTTTATTTGGAACATGCGTTTTATCAACAGTAGTGCACATTTAGCCAGCGCTTGTTTTTTGACCATTTTAGCGCACATTTTTCGAAATTAAATCAATACCGAAAGACGTCTGATTTTGTTGATTTTCAGAGTTAAGTCAGTTTTGCTCAATGCCTTTTTTCATAATTGATGAATTTTGATTTTCATTGATTTTTGCGAGAATTTTCGATTTTCAACGGCAAAAAAATTTGTTTCTTCCAAAAAAATAATGTATATAATAATGGTAAAACAAGAAAAATTTATGTTCACTGGAAACTATGTAAAATTTTAAATTCAAAAAAATATTTGTTTTTATTTGGAACATGCGTTTTATCAACAGTAGTGCACATTTAGCCAGCGCTTGTTTTTTGACCATTTTAGCGCACATTTTTCGAAATTAAATCAATACCGAAAGACGTCTGATTTTGTTGATTTTCAGAGTTAAGTCAGTTTTGCTCAATGCCTTTTTTCATAATTGATGAATTTTGATTTTCATTGATTTTTGCGAGAATTTTCGATTTTCGACGTCAAAAAAATTTGTTTCTTCCAAAAAAATAATGTATATAATAATGGTAAAACAAGAAAAATTTATGTTCACTGGAAACTATGTAAAATTTTAAATTCAAAAAAATATTTGTTTTTATTTGGAACATGCGTTTTATCAACAGTAGTGCACATTTAGCCAGCGCATGTTTCTTTACCATTTTAGCGCACATTTTTCGAAAATAAATCAATACCGAAAGACGTCTGATTTTGTTGATTTTCAGAGTTAAGTCAGTTTTGCTCAATGCCTTTTTTCATAATTGATGAATTTTGATTTTAATTGATTTTTGCGAAAATTTTCGATTTTCAACGGCAAAAAAATTTGTTTCTTCCAAGAAAACCATGTATATCACAATGGTAAAACAAGAAAAATTTATGTTCACTGGAAACTATGTAAAATTTTAAATTCAAAAAAATATTTGTTTTTATTTGGAACATGCGTTTTATCAACAGTAGTGCACATTTAGCCAGCGCATGTTTCTTTACCATTTTAGCGCACATTTTTCGAAAATAAATCAATACCGAAAGACGTCTGATTTTGTTGATTTTCAGAGTTAAGTCAGTTTTGCTCAATGCCTTTTTTCATAATTGATGAATTTTGATTTTAATTGATTTTTGCGAAAATTTTCGATTTTCAACGGCAAAAAAATTTGTTTCTTCCAAGAAAACCATGTATATCACAATGGTAAAACAAGAAAAATTTATGTTCACTGGAAACTATGTAAAATTTTAAATTCAAAAAAATATTTGTTTTTATTTGGAACATGCGTTTTATCAACAGTAGTGCACATTTAGCCAGCGCTTGTTTTTTGACCATTTTAGCGCACATTTTTCGAAATTAAATCAATACCGAAAGACGTCTGATTTTGTTGATTTTCAGAGTTAAGTCAGTTTTGCTCAATGCCTTTTTTCATAATTGATGAATTTTGATTTTCATTGATTTTTGCGAGAATTTTCGATTTTCGACGTCAAAAAAATTTGTTTCTCCCAAAAAAATAATGTATATAATAATGGTAAAACAAGAAAAATTTATGTTCACTGGAAACTATGTAAAATTTTAAATTCAAAAAAATATTTGTTTTTATTTGGAACATGCGTTTTATCAACAGTAGTGCACATTTAGCCAGCGCATGTTTCTTTACCATTTTAGCGCACATTTTTCGAAAATAAATCAATACCGAAAGACGTCTGATTTTGTTGATTTTCAGAGTTAAGTCAGTTTTGCTCAATGCCTTTTTTCATAATTGATGAATTTTGATTTTCATTGATTTTTGCGAGAATTTTCGATTTTCGACGTCAAAAAAATTTGTTTCTCCCAAAAAAATAATGTATATAATAATGGTAAAACAAGAAAAATTTATGTTCACTGGAAACTATGTAAAATTTTAAATTCAAAAAAATATTTGTTTTTATTTGGAACATGCGTTTTATCAACAGTAGTGCACATTTAGCCAGCGCATGTTTCTTTACCATTTTAGCGCACATTTTTCGAAAATAAATCAATACCGAAAGACGTCTGATTTTGTTGATTTTCAGAGTTAAGTCAGTTTTGCTCAATGCCTTTTTTCATAATTGATGAATTTTGATTTTCATTGATTTTTGCGAGAATTTTCGATTTTCGACGTCAAAAAAATTTGTTTCTCCCAAAAAAATAATGTATATAATAATGGTAAAACAAGAAAAATTTATGTTCACTGGAAACTATGTAAAATTTTAAATTCAAAAAAATATTTGTTTTTATTTGGAACATGCGTTTTATCAACAGTAGTGCACATTTAGCCAGCGCATGTTTCTTTACCATTTTAGCGCACATTTTTCGAAAATAAATCAATACCGAAAGACGTCTGATTTTGTTGATTTTCAGAGTTAAGTCAGTTTTGCTCAATGCCTTTTTTCATAATTGATGAATTTTGATTTTCATTGATTTTTGCGAGAATTTTCGATTTTCGACGTCAAAAAAATTTGTTTCTCCCAAAAAAATAATGTATATAATAATGGTAAAACAAGAAAAATTTATGTTCACTGGAAACTATGTAAAATTTTAAATTCAAAAAAATATTTGTTTTTATTTGGAACATGCGTTTTATCAACAGTAGTGCACATTTAGCCAGCGCATGTTTCTTTACCATTTTAGCGCACATTTTTCGAAAATAAATCAATACCGAAAGACGTCTGATTTTGTTGATTTTCAGAGTTAAGTCAGTTTTGCTCAATGCCTTTTTTCATAATTGATGAATTTTGATTTTCATTGATTTTTGCGAGAATTTTCGATTTTCGACGTCAAAAAAATTTGTTTCTCCCAAAAAAATAATGTATATAATAATGGTAAAACAAGAAAAATTTATGTTCACTGGAAACTATGTAAAATTTTAAATTCAAAAAAATATTTGTTTTTATTTGGAACATGCGTTTTATCAACAGTAGTGCACATTTAGCCAGCGCATGTTTCTTTACCATTTTAGCGCACATTTTTCGAAAATAAATCAATACCGAAAGACGTCTGATTTTGTTGATTTTCAGAGTTAAGTCAGTTTTGCTCAATGCCTTTTTTCATAATTGATGAATTTTGATTTTCATTGATTTTTGCGAGAATTTTCGATTTTCGACGTCAAAAAAATTTGTTTCTCCCAAAAAAATAATGTTTATAATAATGGTAAAACAAGAAAAATTTATGTTCACTGGAAACTATGTAAAATTTTAAATTCAAAAAAATATTTGTTTTTATTTGGAACATGCGTTTTATCAACAGTAGTGCACATTTAGCCAGCGCATGTTTCTTTACCATTTTAGCGCACATTTTTCGAAAATAAATCAATACCGAAAGACGTCTGATTTTGTTGATTTTCAGAGTTAAGTCAGTTTTGCTCAATGCCTTTTTTCATAATTGATGAATTTTGATTTTCATTGATTTTTGCGAGAATTTTCGATTTTCGACGTCAAAAAAATTTGTTTCTCCCAAAAAAATAATGTATATAATAATGGTAAAACAAGAAAAATTTATGTTCACTGGAAACTATGTAAAATTTTAAATTCAAAAAAATATTTGTTTTTATTTGGAACATGCGTTTTATCAACAGTAGTGCACATTTAGCCAGCGCATGTTTCTTTACCATTTTAGCGCACATTTTTCGAAAATAAATCAATACCGAAAGACGTCTGATTTTGTTGATTTTCAGAGTTAAGTCAGTTTTGCTCAATGCCTTTTTTCATAATTGATGAATTTTGATTTTCATTGATTTTTGCGAGAATTTTCGATTTTCGACGTCAAAAAAATTTGTTTCTCCCAAAAAAATAATGTATATAATAATGGTAAAACAAGAAAAATTTATGTTCACTGGAAACTATGTAAAATTTTAAATTCAAAAAAATATTTGTTTTTATTTGGAACATGCGTTTTATCAACAGTAGTGCACATTTAGCCAGCGCATGTTTCTTTACCATTTTAGCGCACATTTTTCGAAAATAAATCAATACCGAAAGACGTCTGATTTTGTTGATTTTCAGAGTTAAGTCAGTTTTGCTCAATGCCTTTTTTCATAATTGATGAATTTTGATTTTCATTGATTTTTGCGAGAATTTTCGATTTTCGACGTCAAAAAAATTTGTTTCTCCCAAAAAAATAATGTATATAATAATGGTAAAACAAGAAAAATTTATGTTCACTGGAAACTATGTAAAATTTTAAATTCAAAAAAATATTTGTTTTTATTTGGAACATGCGTTTTATCAACAGTAGTGCACATTTAGCCAGCGCATGTTTCTTTACCATTTTAGCGCACATTTTTCGAAAATAAATCAATACCGAAAGACGTCTGATTTTGTTGATTTTCAGAGTTAAGTCAGTTTTGCTCAATGCCTTTTTTCATAATTGATGAATTTTGATTTTCATTGATTTTTGCGAGAATTTTCGATTTTCGACGTCAAAAAAATTTGTTTCTCCCAAAAAAATAATGTATATAATAATGGTAAAACAAGAAAAATTTATGTTCACTGGAAACTATGTAAAATTTTAAATTCAAAAAAATATTTGTTTTTATTTGGAACATGCGTTTTATCAACAGTAGTGCACATTTAGCCAGCGCATGTTTCTTTACCATTTTAGCGCACATTTTTCGAAAATAAATCAATACCGAAAGACGTCTGATTTTGTTGATTTTCAGAGTTAAGTCAGTTTTGCTCAATGCCTTTTTTCATAATTGATGAATTTTGATTTTCATTGATTTTTGCGAGAATTTTCGATTTTCGACGTCAAAAAAATTTGTTTCTCCCAAAAAAATAATGTTTATAATAATGGTAAAACAAGAAAAATTTATGTTCACTGGAAACTATGTAAAATTTTAAATTCAAAAAAATATTTGTTTTTATTTGGAACATGCGTTTTATCAACAGTAGTGCACATTTAGCCAGCGCATGTTTCTTTACCATTTTAGCGCACATTTTTCGAAAATAAATCAATACCGAAAGACGTCTGATTTTGTTGATTTTCAGAGTTAAGTCAGTTTTGCTCAATGCCTTTTTTCATAATTGATGAATTTTGATTTTCATTGATTTTTGCGAGAATTTTCGATTTTCGACGTCAAAAAAATTTGTTTCTCCCAAAAAAATAATGTATATAATAATGGTAAAACAAGAAAAATTTATGTTCACTGGAAACTATGTAAAATTTTAAATTCAAAAAAATATTTGTTTTTATTTGGAACATGCGTTTTATCAACAGTAGTGCACATTTAGCCAGCGCATGTTTCTTTACCATTTTAGCGCACATTTTTCGAAAATAAATCAATACCGAAAGACGTCTGATTTTGTTGATTTTCAGAGTTAAGTCAGTTTTGCTCAATGCCTTTTTTCATAATTGATGAATTTTGATTTTCATTGATTTTTGCGAGAATTTTCGATTTTCGACGTCAAAAAAATTTGTTTCTCCCAAAAAAATAATGTATATAATAATGGTAAAACAAGAAAAATTTATGTTCACTGGAAACTATGTAAAATTTTAAATTCAAAAAAATATTTGTTTTTATTTGGAACATGCGTTTTATCAACAGTAGTGCACATTTAGCCAGCGCATGTTTCTTTACCATTTTAGCGCACATTTTTCGAAAATAAATCAATACCGAAAGACGTCTGATTTTGTTGATTTTCAGAGTTAAGTCAGTTTTGCTCAATGCCTTTTTTCATAATTGATGAATTTTGATTTTCATTGATTTTTGCGAGAATTTTCGATTTTCGACGTCAAAAAAATTTGTTTCTCCCAAAAAAATAATGTATATAATAATGGTAAAACAAGAAAAATTTATGTTCACTGGAAACTATGTAAAATTTTAAATTCAAAAAAATATTTGTTTTTATTTGGAACATGCGTTTTATCAACAGTAGTGCACATTTAGCCAGCGCATGTTTCTTTACCATTTTAGCGCACATTTTTCGAAAATAAATCAATACCGAAAGACGTCTGATTTTGTTGATTTTCAGAGTTAAGTCAGTTTTGCTCAATGCCTTTTTTCATAATTGATGAATTTTGATTTTAATTGATTTTTGCGAAAATTTTCGATTTTCAACGGCAAAAAAATTTGTTTCTTCCAAGAAAACCATGTATATCACAATGGTAAAACAAGAAAAATTTATGTTCACTGGAAACTATGTAAAATTTTAAATTCAAAAAAATATTTGTTTTTATTTGGAACATGCGTTTTATCAACAGTAGTGCACATTTAGCCAGCGCTTGTTTTTTCACCATTTTAGCGCACATTTTTCAAAAATAAATCAATACCGAAAGACGTCTGATTTTGTTGATTTTCAGAGTTAAGTCAGTTTTGCTCAATGCCTTTTTTCATAATTGATGAATTTTGATTTTCATTGATTTTTGCGAGAATTTTCGATTTTCGACGTCAAAAAAATTTGTTTCTTCCAAAAAAATAATGTATATAATAATGGTAAAACAAGAAAAATTTATGTTCACTGGAAACTATGTAAAATTTTAAATTCAAAAAAATATTTGTTTTTATTTGGAACATGCGTTTTATCAACAGTAGTGCACATTTAGCCAGCGCTTGTTTTTTCACCATTTTAGCGCACATTTTTCAAAAATAAATCAATACCGAAAGACGTCTGATTTTGTTGATTTTCAGAGTTAAGTCAGTTTTGCTCAATGCCTTTTTTCATAATTGATGAATTTTGATTTTCATTGATTTTTGCGAGAATTTTCGATTTTCAACGTCGAAAAAAATTAATTTTTCCAAGAAAACCATGTATATCACAATGGTGAAACAAGAAAAAATTAAATTCACCGGAAACTATGTAAAATTTTAAATTCAAAAAAATATTTTTTTTTTATTTGGAACATGCGTTTTATCAACAGTAGTGCACATTTAGCCAGCGCATGTTTTTTTTACCATTTTTGCGCACATTTTTCGAAAATAAATCAATACCGAAAGACGTCTGATTTTGTTGATTTTCAGAGTTAAGTCAGTTTTGCTCAATGCCTTTTTTCATAATTGATGAATTTTGATTTTCATTGATTTTTGCGAGAATTTTCGATTTTCGACGTCAAAAAAATTTGTTTCTTCCAAAAAAATAATGTATATAACAATGGTAAAACAAGAAAAATTTATGTTCACTGGAAACTATGTAAAATTTTAAATTCAAAAAAATATTTTTTTTTATTTGAACACGCGTTTTATCAACACTAGTACTCATTTAGCCAACGCATATTTATGTAGCTTGTTCACTCACTTTTTTTGAAGATATTCGTACCAAAAGACATTCGGTTTTGATGATTCTGAAAGTAAAGTAAGTTTTGCTCAATGCCTTTTTTCATAATTGATGAATTTTGATTTTCATTGATTTTTGCGAGAATTTTCGATTCTCAACGTCTGAAAAGATTTGTTATTTTTAAAAAACAATGTCTATCACAATAACTAAACAAGAAAAATTTATACTCACCGTGAACAATGCAAAATACTGAATTTATGATTTTTATTTTACTACATTGAAACCTTTGTATTATCAACACTAGTGTTCAAATAGTCTATTTATGTTCACTCATGGTTTTTTTGTCAGTGTTTCAGTTTTTGGAAAATTTATTTCTCATTAAAAAATTGAAGCACAAATTTGAAAAAAAGGCATTGAGCAAGACTAATTTTAATAATTAATATAGCATTTTGGTGCTGTTTTTTCAGTTTGATAAGCAAACTGAGAGTGTCTTTTTTTTTGGGTTGATCAGAATTTTTTTACAAAAAATTATAGAATTGCAGGAAATTTTTTAATTTTTTGGTTGAAATTTTTTTTTTGAAATTTTTGAAATTTTTGAAATTTCAGAAAATTTCAGCACTAATAATTTTTCTACTGTCTCCGGTTTTCGTATTACATCCACATAAATCTTACACTATCAAGTTCCTCGGACCATTGACCTCTCATCCTACTAGTACTTCCTCAGTTTATTCCGCCATCGATCGATCGTCCGCAGATCTCAGGACGTTGAACAGATACGCGGCCTTCTACTCTGCGGAGGGGCCAAGGCTGTCTGCGTCTCCCGCCCTCAAAAGAGCACTATCCGCGAAGCGACGCAGACAACATCGCTGCGAGACCAGCGCGCCGTCTCAACACAGTGTGACGTGGACGAACAGCTCGCATCTCTTCTCTCTCTTCCTCTCCCCCTGCCCTACTTTTGGACCGAATAGTTTCTTGGAGTGCGCGGTTGAAAGCGGATCGTAGTGATGAATTTGTTCCGTATCGCGGCGGATTTGGCTCACGCCGTCGCCATTGTCATCTTGTTGCTTAAGATATGGAAGTCGCGTAGTTGTGAAGGTATGTTCTTGCTTTGCTTTAGCTTTTGTGAAATGAGTTGGTCCATCAGGAATCTCGGGACGCTCCCAAGTGTTGTTCGCCGTCGTCTTCTTCACCAGATACCTGGACCTCTTCACCAGCTTCTACTCCTTCTACAACACCATCATGAAGGTAAACCTCCTTTGAAATTGTTTGAAAAATAACTAAAAAATAAACTTCTTCTAGGTCTTCTTCCTGGCTGGCTCCATCGGAACCGTTTACCTCATGTGGGTTAAGTTCAAGGCGACGTACGACCGTAACAACGACTCCTTCCGCATCGAGTTCCTCGTCATCCCAAGCATCATCTTTGCTCTTCTCATCAACCACGAGTTCATGTTCATGGAGGTAAGACTTTACCAGTTTATTTGCAGTTTCATCGAGAAAATCTTAACTTCCAGGTGATGTGGACGTTCTCAATCTACCTGGAAGCCGTCGCGATCATGCCGCAACTCTTCATGCTGTCTCGCACCGGAAACGCTGAAACCATCACCGCCCACTACCTCTTCGCGCTCGGATCGTACCGGTTCCTCTACATCTTCAACTGGATCTACAGGTTAGTCGGACTACAAGAGAAGCAGGGCGTTGCTATGCGGACGTCATGGCAGCTGCAAACTGAAAGCTGGAAAGGGGGGGCAAGTACTAGTAAGTACGAGCATCTGGAGTGGGGGACGAGAAAAAAGTACATCGGAACAAAAGGGCAAATATAAATCTCGGCTGGAGCGCTAAGCACATGACGTGGCAGCTGGATAAAAAGTTGCTATGAGAAGAATTGAATCTAGGCTTGAAAATGATTGAATTCATTGCCAATCCTAGTTCAAATATTGAGTATTGATTGGAAAGGAGTCAGATCCACAGATGAGGTGCATGATTCAGATGAAAACAGGCAGGGTACATGTGATTTTACATAGTTTAAGCTTCTGAGTTGATTTCTTTTGACATTATTTCAAGTTCTGTCTTATGATAAGCTCTTCTTTTGAATTTGGAAGATTTTTATAGTGCAACAACTACAATTCTTGGCAAATTATACTCATTTCAAAGCTTTAGCTTCTGACTTATACATGTCCATAGTCAGTTGGATAGGTACAAATGCTCATTCTGCTCCACTTAACTCCTAAATACAACACACATCTTCAAACTGGCCTCTTCTGTTATAAACATTCTTGAAATCCCCTTCCCGCAACAAATAAAAAGATCGAATTCGTAAAACCGCATAAACTGGAATGTCTCGCGATATCCAGAATATAGCTGACCACACTACAAACAAAGAAATTCATTATTCAACTTGATTTTACAGATACCAAACCGAGGGATTCTTCGACCCCATTGCCACCGTCGCCGGAATCGTGCAGACCGTTTTGTACGCCGACTTCTTCTACCTCTACATCACACGTGTCATCCAATCCAACCGCCAGTTCGAGATGTCCGCGTAAACCACCCTTAAGCACTATTCTAAACTATTCTATGGTATCTTTTTTCTTTTTCCGTTTATCGATGGGTTTCCACTTTCTTTTCCATTACATGTAACACCCTATCCCTATCCCTCCCTATATCGACAAGGTGATATTTCAACTTTGTACCGGAACAAAGTGAATTGTGCAGCGCATCCCCAGTCAAGTATAATTCGGCTATTTATTGCTATCATTGTTCTCTTTTTTCATGATTTCTATCATTATTTATTGAAGTTGAGTTTTTCTCCATCGTTCTTGTCATGTTCATTTTGTCAAAGTAAAAGTGTCAAATTTGAAAAAGATGGTGGTGGTGGGGGGTGAAGGGTGGATTAGAGAGGTTTCCAGACATTGGCTGCGAATTGACCGGCACGGTTGTTGTTTCCAGCGGGACGGTAGAATGCGACGACGACTTTGTCGCCTTCGGCGGCCAGTTTTCCGTTACTGCTGGAATTATTTGTGATTTGTAAGATGAAAATTGGATTCTTGAAACGAAAAACAATGTGCTTTAGATGATTCGAGTCAAGATTTCCAGTCATAGGACTAAAAAACAGAGCAAAGGATACACAAAACTAAAAAGGACTACTGTAGCCTTCCACTATCTTACAAGTAATGTGTTTTTGGTTAGGCTTTGAGAATGTTCTATAAATTTGGTCCCTGATAGTTTCGACGTTGCTGATTCTGAATCTGAAGTCAAAATTTCTGTAATTGATCTCATTTCTGAGAAAAGATGTGTCAAAGCCATTTTAAGTGCTATTTCCCTCCATGTTTACACGTGTTTACGTGTCGAAATTTTCGATAGTTACGAAATAGTGGAGAAAATAGCACTGAAAATGGCTTTGACACATCTTTTCTCAAAAATGAGATCAATTACAGAAATTCTGATTTTAGATTCAGAATCAGCGACGTCGAAACTATCAGTGACCAAATTTATAAAACATTCTCAAAGCCTAACCAAAAACACATTACTTGTTAAAGTTGGGACTCCAGATGCTGGCAGAATATAGATCAAGTTCAGCATAGCAAACTCAGCTTACCTCAACGAAGTCATTGACTTGCAAACACTTCCATTCGAGCATGAAGTGTTATCCTCGTCGTTTTCATGCGACTTCTTCACATACGCGCACCCAACACCAATCTGAATTTCAAATCCTCTTTCTCTCTCTCTCGACATACTCTCTTATATCGAATTACCTCCTTAGTGGAGCGCCATATAACTTGGGTGAAGTAATTGGTTCCAGTCTGCCACCCCGGAGTTTCATACTCGTATTTTACATGCTCCTGGTACCAGTGCTCGACGACTGGAATTTGAAAAAGATTTTTATCAAAAAAAAGACGAGCAAAAGACGGCGGCACGTCTTCAAATTGAGTTTGAGGCGCCAACTCACCCGACTCTGCGTCGATTTCTGGCGGGAAGAAGGTGATGTTCTCGCCGACGCCGCTGAGTTCACTGAATGAGATATGTGCCTGTTTGGCCAGTTTATCCGCCCACTGTTGAGCCATTTCAGAGAGCTCCGCGTTGAATTCAAGGTCTGGAGCGTTGTGCTGAAACTCTCTTGCTTTAACAAAGGAAAGAATCTATCAATTTTTGACCTACCCTCTGTCTCCTTGTGTTATGCTCCTCAAGAATTTGGTCAATGAATTCCTTCTCCTCCGACATTGTCATACTGAATAATTAACAGAATTAGAATGAGATAAAGCTCGAGAAGGGGAGCAAAACAGAACAGAACACGAGCAAAAAGAGCTCGAAGAATGACAAAAGAAATCTTCTTTTTTCGCCCCGAATTCGGCGTTTTTTTTGTGCGGGGCGCACAGAAAAGGCGAAGAGTGCGCGGACCAGCCGACCAGCTCATTATTGGCGCAACCCCTTTTCCCTCCCTCCCTCATACGAGTGGTTTTCAATTCAGTTGGGGTTGGAGGCACACACACACTCACTCGCTCTTCTCATATCTCATGTCCTATCTGATTGGTGCATTTGAATGGAATGGCAAACGACGGAAACAGGGAGGGATGGAGGAAGGAAGTGCGCGGTTCGAGGTTTTTTGTGAATGGGGTCATTTTGGAGGAAGTTGCGGCGTTTGGCATTTGATTGAAATGAACTAATTGGATAGTTGGTGTTGGGAGCAGAAAATGGGTTTAGAATGTGATTCGCTATTGACAAAATCAGTTGAAAAGTTCATTTTTATAGTTCGAAACAGTTTTTTGTGTTACAATTTGTTAGAACTCGTCAAAATCTGTCGAAACCTTCAAAATGAACCACGTAAACAAAAACTTCCACGAAAAGAAGCAAAAGCTTAAATTCCTAGCAATATTTCTCAAAAACAACCAAAAAACCAGCAGAAATTGCGACATTTATCTTTCTGCTCCCATCTCTCCTCGTTTACAAACATTTTCGGGAGCACAATTGAGCAAGATAAATTCGATGTCAAAAAAATCTGATATCAAAGCTCAAAGAAAGAACTGGGTGGGGGAGATTTGAAGATTTGAAGATTCGAGATCGTTTACATCTTTCTCCTCCGCTTCTTCTCCCCATAAATTGTTTATTTTATGCATTTCACGTCAAGATGTTAATTTGCGAAGCATTTGCAGTTTTATTTATCGAGAAAAGGGGGTCTTAAAACTTAAATTTAGAGAAATTAAAGGCGCACACATTTCGAAAGTGGGAATTGGGCTTTGAGAGTTCAACATGAGAAGAAAATTTGAAAATTTGAAAAAACGTAAAAAATGGGGGGGGGGTGTGTGGGGCAAAAAAGCACATGTGACAAGAACAATTTTTTTTGATTCGGGGAAGGATAACATATATTTTTACTGACCATTTTTGATTACAAGCCACCATAAAAAAGTCTAAGCGGGTTTGGAAAGCATATGACAATAATTAGGAAGAAAAAACTAGAAGGCATGCATGCAAATGCAATCTGTTTTTGAAAACTGTATGTGAAAAACCGAGATTCCAAGAAGAATTGAAAAAAATTTAGCCGAAATCGAAAAAAAATTAGAAAAAGCGGCTGGAAAAAAGCATAGCATATCCCGAAAGATATTCTTAAAGTCTGGAACAATCTCAAAACAATTTGGTATTTTTGGGGGGACTAGTTTGAATTGGTACATAAATGCAAAAAAGTTGTACGCACTGGCCGCCGAGAAGAAGTGTGAAAATTATGCGCAGTACGGGAGGGGGCAGGAAACATTCTGACAAGGAGTAGCAAGAGTTAAAGTTCAGTTCAATTTAAAGTTACGCGTTGACAAGAGAAGTTTTGAAACGGAAAAGACAACAAAGTGTTTCGAAATCGACCTAAAACTAAAAGGAAAGGAGGAGGAGAGGAGGAGAAGGAGGAAGAAGAAGATTTTAGAAAAGTTTGTGCTTTCGTTTCAAATTGATACGCTTCCATTCGGGCAACTTGTAGAATTCGATTAGGGACATCTTGAAGATTTCCTCAAACTGGTCGCGAGGCAAGTGTCGTTCCAAGTGTTGTCTGCAAGCAGTTGGTGAGGTTTAAACGCGGAAATGAGATTTACCGGTCGACGTCTTCGGGGAGGTTGGAGTTGGTGGTTTGAAGGATGACGAGGTCGTACTGCTTGGCTGGCTTGCTCATGTCAGGGAGAGAGGAGCGGAGGGCAGCGCCGCCGGCTGATCGTGGGCCTCCGGCGGTTCCCGACTCGGTCATGGAGTCTGGAAGCGAGTTGATGTGATTTAGAACGGGAATTTTTGTGAAATTTGTGAATTTTTAGAATTGTCTTGTAAAAAGGTTGGTTTTTAGTGAAACAGTGAGAAAAATTTGAATTTTGTTCAAGAAATTGTCACTACAAGAGTTATATCTAGAAATTATTGAAATGGCAAACTTTACAAGTAATGTGTTTTTGGTTAGGCTTTGAGAAGTTTCTATAAATTTGGTCACTGATAGTTTCGACGTCGCTGATTCTGAATCTGAAGTCAGAATTTTTGTAATTGATCTCATTTTTGAGAAAAGATGTGTCAAAGCCATTTTCAGTGCTATTTTTTCCACTATTTCGTAACTATCGAAAAGTCGACACGTAAACACGTGAAAACATGGAGGGAAATAGCACTGAAAATCTTTTCTCAAAAATGAGATCAATTACAGAAATTCTGATTTCAGATTCAGAATCAGCGACGTCAAAACTATCAGTGACCAAATTAATAGAAAAATTTCAAAGCCTAACCGAAAAAATAACTTGTTAGAAGCGTTGTTTTTTTTTTAGTTTTTCAGGCAATTATTTTCATTTTTTGGAATTTTTGCAACTTTTTAATATTTCGGACCTTTTTAACGACATTCTTTTCATTTTGAACAATTTTCTGAGTTCTAAATCATTCTAATTCATAATCTTCGTCCTCTTTCTCATTTTTCTCCTCCCTCTCCCTTTCCCCCATCCCTTCTCCACATACGTTCCGAATAATGGCTGCTGATTGTGGTGTCCAAGTTCTCCATGGACAAGTTCTGCAAGTTCTGCGCAAAGTCGGTCGGAAGTGTGGCGGCTCGCAATGTATTCGCGCGGCTGTCCTCGGGAATGTGGAAGCATGGCAGCGTGTTGCCCTGGTCCCTTTCGCCGCCCTGCCAGACGACCCATGGACGCGGACGATTCAAGTGACGTGATGGCGCTGGAAGGCGATTTGATTACACGATGGATGCGAAAAAAGACAACGTACATGCATTGATAGGCACGTCGTAGCGGAATTTGAGATGTGGCATCTTCTTGCCAGATGGGGTTCGGCTCGCGTTTCTTGGATCCCAGTGGAGGGGCAATCTGCAAGAGGGCATAACTTTATTATGTAGAAAAAAATTCAAGTAGTACCTCTGCTTCTTATGACTATCCTCAATGTTCTGCTTGATGACATGAGCAATCGAAGAGTCGTTGTACTTCTCAAGGGTCTCCACAGTCTTCCGAAGCTTATCCTCATCCACCTTGTCGCTCTCCGAGTAGTCATCATCAGAGATCTCATTCTCAATAGACGACGTCGAGAGTCGTCGCTTGAGCTCTTCCACTGCGTACGGGTATGGTGGCGCCGGGAAATCCTCACGCTCAATTGCGGGCAGCTTGTCCGGATCCGGCACTTGCGCAGCTGGATAATGAGCTAACTCAATTGGCTCCTCATTGTCCATGTGCGGCGATTTTGGTCGCGGGATGTTTTTCTCCAAATCCTCAGCTAAAACAATAGGAAATTATTATGATGTATGAGTGTGTTGTGCACTCACTGAGCCGTTGCATTCCAGTTTTCAGCATTGACAATCTCGACTTCCTAATCTTAATGGGTCCTTGTGGCACATGGTATTGTGGAGCATTGGGCTCTTTGGGGTTCATCACCGGGTGTCTGAGATAGGTCTGCTCGACTTCTGGGAGAAGGTACATGTAGGCCAGGTGCTGTCCGAAGGTTGACTGGTATTTGGGCTCATTTCGCGAGAGAGTTGCGGCTCTTCCGGTTGGCTGAAATGGTACATTTTAATAGTATCATTTTTCATCGTTCCATTTTAATCCAATCTTCCCCAGTAACGTCATACACACTTCACATCTCGTGAAATCGGATAGTGAGGGGGGAGGAAAAACAAGAGTGAAATCGCATACCGCAATATTTTCGGTGGTCCGCGCGTGCTCGCACGATGGATGCCAGATCTCGTCGCCCTGCATGTACATCTCTTCACCGTCGCCAAAGTGTTGACCGCATCGCGAGCAGCGGGCGCACGTCGGGTGGAATTTGTAGCCGCCGGCCTGAATGAATTCTTTTGTGTTCGAATCGCAATTCAATTGGATCGTCTTGTCTCGCATCGTATCAAATTAAACAGCCATGAGAATCGGCAAGAATTGGAGGAAAAAACCAGTGAAAAAGGTGTGAGAAGGTCACGCCAGATTATAGAGTTATTATCGTTTCAACACACACCTGCAACACTTTGCCCGCGATGAATTTCTCGCACTCGTAGCACTTGACACCGAACTTCTCGTTGTAATCGCGAAGACACAGTGGTTTGCCGTGGTGTGACATGTACTCGCCATGCAGCACTGCCGAGCATTCGCTGCATTTGAAGCAGTATACGTGCCAGGAGAGGCCGAGGGCGAGGAGTACTTGACCCGAGTGCAGCGCTTGATCGCAGGCGGCACATGCTGAAATTGGTTTATGATGAGGGGTGGAGATGTTCAGAAATCTCTTTGGGGATGTGTGAACAATTAGATGGTTTTGTCGAGAATTTTCGAGAAACTTGGTCACTGATAGATTCGACGTCGGTGATTCCGAATCTGAAGTCAAAAACTTTGTAATTAATCTCATTTTTGAGAAAAGATGTGTCGAATCCGTTTTCAGTACTGTCATCCTCCATGTTTTTACGTTTTCACGTGTCAAAATTTCTGATCGTAGTGAAATCGTTGAGAAAATAGTACTGAAAACGGATTTGACACATCTTTTCTCAAAAATGAAAAATGAGATCAATTACAGAAATTCTGACTTCAGATTCAGAATCAGCGACGTCGAAATTATCAGTGATCAAATTTCTGGAAAAATATTTACTTTTTTGAGAAAAATTTGTTGAAATAAACATGGAATGAGATTAATTACAGAAATTCTGACTTCAGATTCGCAATCAGCGACGTTGAAAGTATCAGTGACCACATTTTCTGGAAAATTCTCAAAATCTAACTAAAAAACATTCACTTGTGAGCATGAGCCATCACAAAAAGCTTTCCGAATTCTCAAATCCCGTTTTTCAATCAATTTTTCACCATTCCTTCCCCCCTAATGAAACACCAATTTGTCTACCAAGCCCCCATTGCCCTTCTCATTTATTCATACTTGTTGGGGAGCCGAGTGGCGAGATCTGCTGCAGTGTGGCGTTGGCGGCGCCCGTTGACGATGCGTCCGTCGTCCCATTTGATTTCTCCGGAGACTTTGGCGTGGCTGCGCTCGACGACGAGGCGTGCGTCGGCCGCGTCTTCACTGTCAGCTCTTTCGACACGGCGCGAAAGTCATCTGGGCACAGATACGCGTTGTCTGCCGTGGTGTAGAAGCCTGATTCGCCCAGGTTTCGTCCACATTCTGGAAACATTTTGGATGTTTGAGTGTCTTTTTGTTACACCTCATCAAGTTCAAGTTGAGTGCCATGAAATTTCACCTCTTAACCTCTCTTTCTTTCTCTGTCATGGTAAATATTCACGCAGCGACGAATCGAAAAGAGTCAACAATGCAATCAAACGTAAGACGGAATGAATGGCAGAATTTTGTTTCAGTTTCATGACAAGTTTCAATGTCAGTTAATCCTCTAAAGTGCTTTCATGATGGACGAGCGGCTCTGTTTGCGCAAAAAGAAACCAAAACCAACAAAATAGCTTTGTTTTGCAAGTTCTCATCAAGCTCTCTGGAGGGAGCGTCTCCATGTCATTTACATTCCACTCTGTTCAAACATAAAGTGGCATAAACATACGAAACATTTTAGAATGCAAACAAACACACAACTCACTTTTGCACTGAAAACAATTGATGTGGAAATATTTGTCATTTGCCTTTAAGACGTCTCCTGAGCACTTTTTACGACATACGTCGCATTTTTTGCCTGAAACAATTGAAGAATTGATTGATGTGTCACTTAATTTCAACGCTGGTTTTCACTTTTTTTTTCTAATTGCATTGTGTTGGCAAAATGTTGCAAATAACGAGAGTCTTTTGTTGTTAGTTTCCAACTACTCGAGCGGGAGAGAAAGAGAAAATGTTGCGAAACATAGGAAAATTTGAGAAAAATTTTTGATTTTGAATGTTTTTTCTGGTCTGCCAATGAAAATGATATCAGGACAGTGCTCCTGCTATCTTTTGATATGATAATTATGTTTACCCATCATATTATGCTAATTACCTTATCTGGCCACCCCGCCCACCCCTAATCACTTATCAATTCCTGTTGGTAAATATCAATATCACACAAAAACGAACCCATGGCAAAGGGACGACGCGCAGTGCTTGCGAACAGTGGTGGTGGTATAGAATAGCGGAGAGAGGTCTAAAGTAGAGCTGTCCGCCGCCGCCGCCTACCCCGCACTACTGCATGCGAGACGGGAGAGGCACGAGAGAAGCCACGGAGCGCAGTGAGAGCGAGAGCGAGGCAGAGCGATCAATACATGGCCCAGCTGCGCGTCGCTCTCTGTGTCTCCAATTCCACAATAAATGCATTCTGGGGCCCCCCGATGGGGCCCCCCCCTCCCGGGGTGCCAGAGGGCGCGCAACACTGAATGGGCGAAACGAAACGGGGCGGAAGACGGAGGACCACTTTTTTTGGGAAGGGGGAATCGGACAATGGACAAGAGAAGGGATTCGATGTTCTTTCTTGACAATTCTTAGCAATTTTGGTAGAAAGTCTTAGGAAGTCATTATCAGTGTAAAGAAGTGACCTCATATTCATTGTAAACATTGTAAACAGTCTATCTATTCAAATAAGTTCTTCAGAATAAGGAAGAATATCCAACCAGCCGCTCAGGCTGAAAACAGACAAGTGACTGAAGTTGGGAAGGGAAAAGATGTCACACTCTTAGCTAATCAGCTGGTTGCAGTAACAAACACCCCACATGACTAAAAACACAAAAACATCCTTCAATTCTTCCCTCTCTTTGTTCAGATCCTTCCAATTTGTTTACCGATACGTGAGAACAGATATGAACCGTGTGTTTGCCATGTTCGCAGAATTACGAAATTGATAAGAGAGGGTAAACAAAAATGTTTCGACCACGGCAGGATTCGAACCTACAATCTTCTGCTCCGTAGGCAGACGCGTTATCCATTGCGCCACGCGGCCACATTTTAACGCTTCCATCTTATCGGTAGACATGTCAATGATTCTCCATCTGTTGCCGAGTGCTATTGGAGTGTGTGTAACAGATTGACAGCGGTGGCAGAACAATTTCACACGCTGATTCTCACTCGAAAACTTTACAACGCGGCTCGCCACACAGAACGTTTTACACTGCTGCAGCTTTGCGGGATTTATTTTTATTTTATGGGAGCAAGGCGCGGAGCTTCAATCTCTGCTTGTGTGTGAATCGTAACAGGAAGCTGACAAAATATGCACACAATTTGATGGAGCATGTCGTCTTGAAATCATAGTTGATTATCTAAAAAGTTCCAATAGAACCCCGCAAAAAGTTCCGACCACGGCAGGATTCGAACCTACAATCTTCTGCTCCGTAGGCAGACGCGTTATCCATTGCGCCACGCGGCCACATTTTACTGGCGGGTCACGGGCCGTAGAGAAGATGGAGACGGCAAGCAACACTTGCCCTCGCTCTTCTCACTCGCGCTCTTTTTTGAGCGCGTCTTGTGTGCCTTCAAATAAATGTCAAATTGAATGAAAAACTGTTTTATCTGGAAATTGAGCATTGAAAATCCTACTTAAACCTGGTGAAGTGTATTTCCACAGTCAAAACATTCCTTTCTTTGAATCGCAGAACTGAAGAAACATTCCAAACCCATGAATCACCTTTTGAAACCTGAAATGGGGCAGAAAAAACTTTTCAGACAGTTATATTTTTGTTGTAAAGTGTTTCTATTGGGCATGACTCAAAACTAGTACGATAACTACACAGAATATCATAAAGGTGAAAGTTACTGAAAAGAATTCGACAGTTCAATCGATCTATCAGGAATACCTGAAGCAAATGTATTGTTGCTGATATAATCCAAGTCATTGTGTTGCATTTTTATTTAAAACTTAACTTGTTCGAAAAATGCTTAATTTTCGGGAAGTTTGTTAATATTATTTATATTATTTTCTGTTAAAAATGTTTAAATTCTGTCAGTTTAAAGAATAATTCTTGTTGTTAGTGTAAATAAATGTGATTGTTCATTTTCCACCATATTGTTCATGTTCAAATTAATATTGAAGTCATTTTTTGATTGGTATTTATTCCAAACGATACAGACTTTTTTGTATATTTTTATGCAATCCTCGTTTGTATTTAATTATGATTAGTTGTTATACCATATTGTCTTGCAGCGTTTTATTCGATTACCTTTATTTTACCATATTTTGATTCAACAATGGCTGGCTGAAAATAAAAGATTTACTGTTGTACAAATATTATTAACGTGGATAGGTAGATAAATTTGTTATCAATTTTGTTCAATATGCAAACGATTCTTCTGTTGTCTTGTTTCAATTCAAAATAGACTGTTGCCCGGAAGCAGCTTTGTCAACAGTTAAGTCCCAGTGAAAGAGAAAATTTGAAAAAAAAGAAAAATACTCTGTCTGTCGCAATATTTTAATTCGAACTATGAATGGATGTGATTATCAACCATAAGACAAGAATCTTGTTCAATTTTGATCAAGTTAATCACAATTAGTTGGGAGAATTATTCATATCACTATATTTGTATCAAATATGTGCTTTCAGTGTGGATATTTGTTTTTATCAAATTAGCTGATTTAATTTCTCGAGCAAGTTTGATGCAGATTACAAAACCTCGAGCATAACTCTGTGAACATAGAAGAGTTCAACACTTCTCATGTAGTTTAAAATTGAAAACTTTTTCACAGTCTAGATTTTTCAAATTTAAGAGTTGGTTATCAGATATGTTTTATTTTTCGAATTTACAGTCGATTCTGAATTCATTTACATTTGAAGATTTGAAAACAAAATTATCAAATCAAAGCAGATCGAACAATTTCAAATGATTTTCCGTTTTACTGTTCCACAATCGGTATCGTCTGTGATATCTTTAGAAGTTCTAGGCGGAAGCTGAAGAAATGTTCCCAGTGTTCTTGTTTTTACTTGATTTTTGCGATACAGAGAAAAAATTACTTCCTTGTCTCTCATCTCTGACCATGGCTGATATCTCTGTATACTGATATCCTGATAACCATCAAGAACGAATGTCGCAGAAATCACAATGAGTGCAGTAGATTGCTCTGTGGATTACATACAGTGATACACAAAATCATAACCCTTTCAGAATTCACCCAATATTTGACAGTACAATTTTTAAAAGTTGAATAAAAATAATTTCAATTCATCATATTTTACTTTCCATCCCAACATCCAAATTGAATTTCCAACCAATTCAACTGATTGAAAGGTCATTATCTACTTTCCTTTTTTCATCAAGTTGCAATGTTACACAGTAAAGTCACGACGGTTACCGTGTTTTGTATGGAGATGGACGAAATGAAGATACTATCAACGACGATCTTGACCCCCCGCCGCAGATTTCTGAAGGAGATGAGGAAAAGAAGTTTGGTGTCGTTTCGAGAAGGAATTTTTGTGGGTTGATCTACAAGTGATTTGGTCTGCAGAGGAGTGCAACGTGGATTTTGGAATAATTTGACTTGTTAAGAGTCATTGGAACTTTGGATTTGAGAATCAGAGCAAGGAGTCAGCTTCAACAAAACAAAAATGTGGAAGAATCAAGCTTCTCGAATTCTTAGTCATCAATTCAACAAACTATACAACACTTCAATCACCAAACAAACTGAAACAGATCTTCAGAATGACATCAACTTATGAGAAACCATCCGCCAAACACTTTCAATATCTGTAAGATCAGTGACATTTCATTTCATTTCCAGCTATCTCTTCGAGAAACTTTCGAAACAGGTCATTGCTTCCGATTCACAGGGGGCCCGAAACAGAGAAAGAGACAACTGATTGATAAAAATCACATCACAATAATGAACGACCAAAAGATCTTTACCAAAATCTAATCTGGGTGCGGGGTGTCAGTGAAACGGCGGACCGGTATAAATAGGGTTGAGATTTTGCAGAGTTTAGTGTCAAGATCATCATGAACTTCTTTGCTTTCTTCCTCCTTGCTGTGCTGGCTGTTGCTGCTTTGTAAGTTTTTTGGATTTTTCTTTTTTTCAGGCTATCTAGTTATAGTAGTTAGTTACCACTTTAGTTACTGTTATAGTTACCAGTAGATCAAAAACTTACCAATTCCAGGGCCGCTCCACAGCGAGTCATCGAGAAGACCACCATCATCCGCGGCGGACCATCCATTGGCCGTGGCCCATCTTTCGGCCGTGGAGGGCCATCCTTCGCCAGACCACCACCACCACCACCACGCTTCGGACCACAGCCAGGATTCGGACGCGGAGGCCCGACCATCATCAAGCAGACTGTTATTCACGGTTGATATCTTAAAACTACACAATAAAATAAAAACTTTTTCGTTCTTTTTTGTGTCTTTCTCTTTGCCAAACAAGTGGTGACGGAACTGGTCAAAAAAGGGTATTAGGGGAACAACAAACGTTGGCGAGTATTATAAAAGTCAGCGTGCCTGGTTGGTTCGAACAGAGAACCATGCGGTGTCTTGCTATTTTCCTCGCTGTTTTACTTGTGATGTAAGTCCAAGTGCGTGAGCTATTCTATAGGTTAATTCTTCAGCGTTGATGCTCAATGGGGTCGTCCACCGGTCGTGGTGCAGAAGACCATCATAACTAGGCCTGGCTTCGGTGGAGGTGGTGGTCCATGGGGTGGTGGTCCAAGATGGGGAGGTGGTGGTATGTTTTTCAACTTTTTCAGTGTGTTAAACTGTGTGCATTTAGGCTTTGGACGCGGCGGTGGATGGGGAGGTGGCCCACCAACAACGATCATCAAGAAAACTATCATTCGTCCTGGATAATTTCACTTCCTTGTTCGTTACAAAATAATAAATTGTATTTTATCTTTATCTTCTTTTCTTTTCTTATCATGAAGTGATACGATTTAGAGAGATCTCTTCCATATTGGAGATGTTTCTTTTTTGTTGAGTTGAGCTTTTGACCAAACTGGACTGTTTTTGAAGGACTTTATGTCTATTCAGTCTATGGCTGCCCGTAGTGACAATTCTCCCGTGCCTTGTTATCAATCCCTCCTCTCCCATCCCTTCAGAGAATGATTTTCTGACCGAAAAGAAGATGTGCCTTCGTCATCATATCACGCCTCTCGCACCCATAACTTTGCCCCTATAAAACCAGCCGCATTCTTCCGTTTCAATTCAGTTTCAACACCATGAACTCCTACACTCTCATCCTTCTCATCGGCCTCATCGCCGCTGCGCTCTGCCGCCCACAGGGCTTCATCCAGAAGACCACCATCATTGAGAACGGACCAGGTGGACGTTTCGGTGGCGGCCCAGGACAGTTCGGACGCGGTGGATTCAACGGTGGACCCGGATCTAACTATGGACCAGGAGGTGGATTCGGTGGACGCGGAGGATTCGGAGGAGGCCCAGGATCCAACTACGGACCAGGAGGTGGCTTCGGAGGACGTGGAGGATTCAACGGAGGAGGCCCAGGATTCGGACGTGGACCAACCACCATCATCAAGGAGACTGTGATCCGTGGTGGAAAGTAAATGTTGAAGCTGTGTAATAACTTGAATCGTTGTATTTGTTTTTTGATTATGCTTTTATCAAGTACAAACGACAATAAAATTTTTGCCTTTCGATTGAATTTTTCTGGGAAGAGTAATCAAAAATGAATGAAGTAGGGAAGATCCCTACTGATCAAAAATTGACAAGTCACAACGGAAACTCTATTTCTCACGTAGTAAGGTCTATGATAACAGTACTAACCAGGTTTTCTATCCTACAAAATCCTTAGGATGTTTTCAACTTGTTTGAAATGTAGTTTGTAGCTTTTTATTATTCAAAAGGCTTCATTGAACTGTTTATTCAAATCATCATTAAAACATAATCTCTCCATTCATATCTTATCAAATTCAGGTTACCCGCATAAATCACAGATCTTTGAAAATTTGCATGATCATTGATGCTTTCCAAGTTTAACCAGATTGATTTCTAATTTCGCCAAACTCGTCTCAAAACTCTTACCCTAAATATATCTAAATTCCCCCCACTATTCGTGAAAGATGAAGAAGTCAGAACTGACGTCATTCCTCTTTACACTATCACATCTCGGTTCAAGAAAGGCGGGAAGCGAAATGTTGACCATGAAAACGGTCTTCCACCCTATATAAACTCGCACAATTAACTTTAATTCTATCACAATGCAGTTCGTGACTTTATTGACCCTCTTAGCTGCTCTCGTCGGGCTTGCCAGGTAATTAAATTAGATTTTCAAGATCAAAATCCAAAATTTTCAGCGCCCAGTGGGGATACGGCTATCGTGGAGGCTACGGAGGCTACGGTCCAGGATACGGAGGCTATGGACCACGACCATGGGGCCCACCAAGACCGTGGGGACCACGACCAACTATCATCGAGAAGACTGTGATCATCAAGCAGAGTCCATGGGCCGCCAAGGTTTAATTTTCTATATATATTTTCTATTTGTATTGTAACTTTTTCGGTGTTCTGACAATGAAAAATGGTTTCTTCTTCTTCTTCTTTCCCTTCTTGTTCAAATCCCAATCTTTCGTCAAGTCAGAAACAGAAACGAAAAAGAAGAGAAAAACTGTTTTATCACATCCATTCGAAAGATTGACAATCAGAAGCGACACACAAAACAGAAGAAAAACTCTCATTTTGAGAAACTATCTTCATTTCTAATCACTGGTCAGAATCACGTTCTTGATGAAATCGAGAGAGTACTCAAGGTTTTCACGGAATTCGTCGCCGTTTGAGGCGTCGTCCAGGAAGTTGGAGATGGTGAATGTGAAACTGAAATTGATTTTGATAAAGTGAGATTCAAACCTTTTGGGAATCGAAGACTGATTGAGTAAAGTTGAGTTACCTTTCATTATTGATCCTATAAAAAGCACCATATCCATCCTTACACATTGGAACTACATATCCAAAGCAACCATTTTCATTGTACCCCAGAAAACTGAAATGATTCATCAAAACTTTATACTTCTAATCAGAATTCATTTTACCTCGTCGACAACAAAAAGTTCCCATTCCCACCGCTTCTTTCAAACGATGGATGATCCAAAAATGGAATCTGAATCTTCTCACCCATCGCATTCAATGCCTGTTGTGCTCTTCTGAAAAATGTCAAGCTACAAACAAAACACGAGGAAAAAATGATGATACTGGACAATAAACCAGCTTTTTACGATCTTGCAACTCCTGCTCACCCCCTTATTTTTCTCATCTTCTTTTTCTCTTTTTTTTTGAGTTTTTTCCCTAGTTTTTTATCCAGTAACTTCACCTCAGGCCTAAAAAATGACGATCAATACCACGTCCTTCTCTAGCTGCGTCCATCAACGTGTTATGTGAGTTGTAAGCGTCGAAGAATAATGTGCGGAGTGTCTCGTTCTGAATGCTTCTATCAACTTCATATTCGGATGCTTGTTAATTACAGTAGTCCCATTTTCACAAGCTGTTAGAAAAGCGGCCATGTCGTAGGTCAAACTTCTTACAGTTTCGGTGCGTCCATGGTAAAATTTCCGGGTGGATGCAGTCTCATAGGTTGGCGCCATTCTGTTATTCAATTTTTTGTTTTTCTAGGTTATTAAAGCCACCTGCAATGAGTTTTAAGAAACGCCATCTGTAATGCAATTTGGAGAATTGTATCAGCGTATAACTTCTTTGACTTGCAATACTTTGCGCCGAAGTTTGAATAATGGTATACATTCACATTGGTTTTTGAGCTCTGAATCTTCATTCTTTATTTTCTATTTTGGAGCATCTACCAAATCGGAAAAGTTGTCTTCCGCCTCACGAATCTTAACCGAAATATCACCGCTCAGACGAAACTCGATTTTCTCTGCGGTACGCATGACGTGTTGAGAAGGAGTCTGAATTGAGTGTTTTCGCTTTGAAGTAAGCGTTACCTCGTCTTTTCGAAATTGGTTGGCGGCAAAGTCACATGGAGCAAATAGGGAGATGGCGTCGACGTTGGCGTGCTGAGGAGGGGGTCTTTGAAACAAGGGGATAGTGATGAGGAACCTCTGCTTGAAGACAGGCTTGTCCATTTCGTAGCACGATGATGTTGAGATTCTTATCAGAATAGGTGTTGATTGGTGATCCGAATATGGAGTATTTCATGAGCTGAGAATCATTCTCAACTATATCATCAGAAAGTGTCAGGCAAAATACAGCGCTTTCAATAACCTCAAAAGCTTTTGAATTCTCATAACTGTTACACATTATTGCTTGTCTTATCTGTAACTATCTACTTTAAGACTCTCTTATCATCAGATGCTACCTCTGCCCATGCATCTCTCTTTAGAGTTGTCAACTTCACCACTGATTCATTGTCAGGCCGCATTGACTTTTCCTTAATGTCCCGTAGAATGTGCTGAATCTCCGGTGGGCTTAGAAATTTGTCGTGGTCAACAAGAATATCCAATTTCCAAATGTGACCATTGCAAAGGATTATAATATGGGATGGACAAGACCCTTCGGCTTCTACATGAAGAATGTGTCTTTTATTCACATTTTATAAATTACCTGTGCAAAAATATCTGTCAATTCTATCTTTCGGAAGTTCTGGAACTCTACAAGCATTGAAAAGATTGTAAACTTGCGACATATCCCAGTTGACACCTCGGCTCTTTGTTACCTCGATTTTTTCCCTATAATAGCAAAGTTTCATGCATAACTGCTTCCACTTGAACAATTTACGTACTTCCTAACCATATCCCAATAACACATCAAATGATGAATAATCTGCGACGCGACTTCAATTTGTGTGAGCCCACATGACTTGGGTATAATCGCGCCCATGTTTTGTGTGAGCAACGACTCTCGGTTTGTAGTGTATGCGTCGTACCACCATTCATCCAGCTGAAAATGTGAAGTGTCGATGACTAAGTGTCTGTCTCCCCTCTCACCCAGTTTTTCGAGGACTTGGCGCGGGTTTCTAGGAAGTTTTGCAGTTTTTGCGCGTCTTCAGAGTCGACGAATTCCGTGCAGAGTGAAGTGATTTGGAACAGCTCTTCTTGAGAGACTATTGGGATTACTAAACTGATTATGAATCTCAAATCTGCTTACAAAAACACTTACAAGCTTTGAGGTGCTTATCGATAGTCTCTTCCAATCCTGGAAGTGGGAGATTTGGGAGAGTTTTTTGATGGGAAAACGTTGAGTTCATGTTTCGAAAATATACGATTTCATATTGTTCTTCTCAAGTTTTATAGGACTGTTAATTGGCACTGTTTTGAAGTGTTTTAAAGTGCAAGTTTTTTTCATTCTGTTCCCCTTTTCTCTTTTCTTTACGAGCAATTTTCCTTGCAAAATTCGGATTCTGGGAAAACACAAACTTAGAAACAGCTCTGACACTTTTCACTTTCCAGTTGTCATTTAAATTTATTTGACATCCATCTCGCCTCGACCCCGCCCACGCGCTTGAACCTTTGGGTAATTGAATGGTCTCTACCCATTTCTTTTTTCCTTAAATGTCACTTTTTTGTTCTCAAAAAAAGTTTCCTAAAAGCTTTTGCGCTTTTTCACGTTCCTTCATGTTAGCATAACGAGATAAGTCGGGAAGAACGAGCAGTCAGAAGACCACAGAGGCGGGGCTTATTTCTGAGGTTCCACGTCGGTATAAAATCCTCGTTTTCGGTCATTTCTTCCGTGTGCCTTTGTGTTCTGTTCTTTGTTGTTGTCAGGGAACCCTTTTCTCTCTGAAAAAGGTCTATTTTTCCAGAATGCAAGTCTTGGCTACCCTGCTCGTTGTCCTTTTCGCGCTCATCGCTACCGTCTCGGCTTTCCGTGGTGGTCATGGACGTCCTCTCTACGGTAGGTCAAAAAAAATAAGTGTTTGGTGTTCCAAAAGGTGTTAATTTGAATGAAATGATTCAAAATTCAGTAAGGAACGCCCAACTGATAGCAGACTTGCCGTCGATAAGCCTGGATGATATTCCCGCAAATTTGTTAATGAATTACAAAACGGACACGAAAAAGTTAATATTTTCTTGATTGACGTTGACTGACTTTAAGTGTGCTCTTTCCTATCAAACGTCCTTTCATGCTTTTCTATCCAGCCGCTCCGCTTTCAGAGGTTCTTCACGGACCAGTTGTCAAAAATAAGTAATAATGGGCCGACTACTATTTATAACAACGTGTTTTGCTTCCTGTTTCCTTGTGGGGGAATTTGGAAGGAGAAAAGTGTGTGTTTTCAGGAATAATTGGCGACGTTCAGTCGGTGCAGGGCTCGATGCCGCTTCGCGGATTCGCCAATCACGGTGGACGCGCGGCGGCCCGTTCCTACGATCAGTGGTAGTGGAGGAGGATTCTCGTCAGTATTGACTTTTACTTGATGTTAAATTGTAATTCATTCAAGCGAGAACAATAAATAATTTCATGTTAAGAAAGTGCAATTTTCTGAAAAGGGCAATGATAAAGGTGCTTGGAGAGGATTTTCGTCACATTTTTCAGTTCACATCTGCTTTACATCCAATCTTCCCATCAAAAAAATTCACAACAATTTTTGAACCCTTCTAGAATTATTCATGTTTGTCATGTAAGCAAAAAAGCCAAAATTTTATCCACTTATGGTAAACGCTTCTGGTGCCCTTCTGACTGCCGCCGAATTCCTGCCAACCACTTCCTCTATCTGCGAATCGGATGATCTTTGGGTGCTGGACGGTGTACGTGAGTTGGGACGGCTTTGATGCTCACCCACGTTGGGATCATATCCGCTTCTGAGAGTGTCCTTTTTCATTTAGAGCTCATTAGCATACTGACCTTTGGCTGTCGGGTACGGCGGGCGGTTTGCCGCGGAGGGTCGGGATCACAGCGCTTTGGTTTCTATCAGTCTGGAAAAAGTTAGATAGATGATAAGGTATAAACTTGAGAAATTACCTTTTCCTGCCAACTAGCCTTCTTCTCCCACCACTCAACTTTTCTGGGTTGAGACGAATCTGGTCTAGGCTCTCGTTGAACTGGAGGTGGTTCATACTTTCTTCTTGGAGGTGGATTTCTTCTCGGATTCGGTACTTCCTCATACATGTCATCGGAAAAGTCTGGAACTCAATGATAAATGAGTTTTTGTAGGTATAAATGGTTCTATACCTTCTTGATAAGAGTTCGAATGTCTCATAGGTCGTACTGGTTCCTCATCCTCTGGATAGTCATAGTGTTGTTGCTGCCGTGGTGGTTGTTGTTGTTGATATTGCTGCTGAGGTGGTGGTGGTTGACGACGACGAGCTGCTTGATTCTGCAGAAAAATTGGAGGTTGCAAATTGGATTTCAAACATGTTTTTGATTCTTTTCATCGAAAAAAAATTTTCCGTGAAATCTACTTTGCTCAACAACAAATTCCCAAATCCAATCCAATTTATTTTTATCTTATTATCATCCGTCTTTCAATATAAACTTCCAACTAACCTGCTGCCTCCCATAAACCTGTTCATTTCTCAACTCCATTGCTCTTGCCTTCTCCTGCGCTTGCCTTTTCTCCCTTTCATCCTCCTCTCGAATCCTTTTTTGATACTCTTCCCATTTCCTAATCTCCCGTTGCTCTAGCTCCAGCTCTTTCTGCTTCTCCATTTCCCGCCTACGCTTGTTATCCTCTATTTGTTGCGCCAATTCGAATTTGTGCTGTTCTTGAGCGCTCATGAATCTGAAAGTGAAGACGTCATGATAAACGATTGATAGAATGTGTTGAAGAATGGGAGGGTTGACTAACTGTTTAGATCCTGGTCCTAAATTCGGAAGACTTCCAAACTTGGCGAGCATTGCGTTATTTCGGTACTGCTGGTTGGCTGATTGTCTTGCAGGAACTGGTTGGTATTGCTGTTGAGGAGGCTCGTGTCGATTTTCATTAACATCTTGTTTGGATTGACTCCGTTCGAAAGGATTGGCTTGTGCAGCATTCTGAGCAAGGATTGGTACATTTGGCTGGATCTAAAAAACATTTATGCTTATCAACAATAGTTATATACTGGAATAATCACCTGTGGCAAAATAGTTGGTTGAGAGCCTTGCATTCCTTGTAAACCCTGCGATCCTTGCAATGCCGGAGTTCCAAACTGTTTATTAATCATCATATTGATATGAGGTTCCACTGGAACGTAGCAAAGCTGTCCATTCATATAAAGCAGTCGTAGTCCAACTATCGAGCCAACTGGATCCATCATAGAGGAGTGGAATGACGATTGATAAATGTTTGACTGATTCAGGGGTGGGAAATAAGGATTTGCCATCATGAATTGGTTGTTGTTTTCAGGAATGCTTGGGTTAGATATAGTAGAGTTGGTGATAGATTGAGAGTCTTGATTTGGAAGGTATTTTCTAAAATGATAGCGTTGAATGTGAGAAATCAAATGGAATCTGAAAACATACCTGTTATCATAGCTATCATTCGTAGTGTTAGAGTATCCTGAATCCTGAGATCGAGAAGTTGAGTCATGGCGGATTGGGGTTGGATTAACAGTATGTTTGTATTGTTCAAACTGTAATCAGAATCAAATTATAATAGTTCCTCATCAACTTATCACTTACAAATTCAGACCGGCTGGAAGCATTGAAAGCATAAGTACGAACCATATTTCGGCAAGAAACTCTCTGAAAAACTGCTGTATTACGAAATCCACTGACCACCGGACACTAAAAAGGAGAAAATGACCGAACAAAACACGCATAATAATAGGGGTGGACCTCAAAAGGGGGAAATAAAAGGAAAAAGAAAAAGAGTGAGGGGAAGGAAATGTACGAATATGTAACGAAACGTGAAGCGCGCGCATAATTTCGCTGACCACCACAAGTAGTTGGAATTGTTGTTATGGAAACCATCTCTCGCGTCGAGCAAAAAAAGTGATATAGTGGTAGGCTGCGTGTGTGTGTTCAAATGAAGCCAGACTTGATTGGATTTCGCAGGGGTTTCCGGGGGGAATGTGGGAAACGGGTGGATAGAAGGAGAGTTGGGAGGTATTGAAAAGTACATGTGAACTTTTGGGGGAAGGTTTCAGGGTAAGAAATGTGGTGAGAAGGATGTGAAAAAAGTGGAAGGTGATAAAGGAAGAGAATTGGAAGCTGGAACTTAAAAAATACATAATTTAACAGTGAAAAAGCGTCGAATCCCGTTAAAAATGATAATTTGTAACAATAGGTACTGCATATGAGACAATCACAACCATTTTCAAATGGACAGTAGTATTACTGGTGCACAAACACTAGTGCACGGTGTTTGCACAGGATCTGACGGCAACTTACAGAAAATGAGAAAATTGTTGCTATTTTTGCGTAATTTGCAACAAATATACGATTTTGCGACGTTTTTTAATGATTTCCAACCAGTATCCATCGTTTTTCTTATACCAGACCCTAGAAAAACTAGGAATTCCAGCAGAACACATTTGCTGACTTCCTCTTGTTGCCAAACCAGCTACAACCTCTTAAACCTTTATCATACGTGTTTCTTTATCACTTTTCCATTTTACAGGTGAAAATTAGATTTTCAGGTATTTCAATCATTCCAAATCACGATTCCCAACTGATCACATTCCGAACACACACACCCATAACATAATACAAGCCAATAATAAACAAATTCACTTTTCCGATGGAAAAAGTGCATCATCACCACCAACGCAAACATCTCCATCGACGAAATATCCACGAACTTTCGATTTTTAATACTTTCTTCGTCACCAAATAATCCGTTGTCTGTATGACACAGACTAAAATTGGAATGACCCAGATTCTGAAAAACACGCAGCTAATATGCAAACATGCATGGTATTTATTTAAGATTTGTTTGAACTATTCACTTTTTTCTCCAGAAAAAACTTCTTTCTAGTACATTGAATCTGAATCACTAAATTCCGTATTCTTCTTCTGCTTCTGCTTCACCAAAACTATTGTGTTTCGATTTCTTCTCCGAGGGGATTTAGATGCGAATCGTCGAGAAAAGAAAAAGTTGTCAAAAGATAAAGGCAGGATACCCAGCGGGATTCTCTCCAGGACGTCGTGCGACCCACATAATTTGTCCGATAACCTCCCCCCATTTAGATCCATTCTTGCGGGACGAATATATCACTTCATTTCACTTCGCCGCTATCTCACTTTCTTTCTCATCACTTTCGCCTATTGAGACATTTTCATTTTCATTTTCCAGGAAAGCAGGTGGAAATGAGGGTGTTACTCTGCACCCTCGTGATGGTTGCCACGTCATCGGCGCAGTTCTTCTCTTCTGGAAATACGAGGGAGAATTATTACGATCAGTTTGGCGTCAAGGATGCGATTAGTTCATGGAGTGACACTTTGAGGAAGATTGCTTTGAGGAACAATCCGAAATAGTGAGTTTGAATATGTTCTTATCTTGATTATCATTGAATTGTTTCAGTTATCAGCCAAGTAACCCACGACAGTTTACAATAGAGCCACCTGCGTTCAAGCCTGAAGATCTTGATCTAAACAAGCTGAAGCGTGGAAAAGGAGACACTATTATCAGTGAGAAAATGTTGACGCTCTTGCTGCCAAGAGTGAAAGGACAGAATCCATTCACCACTACCACTGAGAAGCCATCCACCACCACAACAACCACCACAACTACCACCGAGCCTCCAACCACCACTACAATCACCACAACTACGGAGCCCACTACCACCACTATTACTACTACTACTGAGGCTCCAACCACCGAGGAACTTCCGAAACAACAACTCGCTGGACGTTTAGTCCAACCGGATATGGATAGCGGAGAGGTAGTTTAGTTTTATGATCTCACTTCACTGTTTTTATGTTCAGCCCGAGGGTGTGGAGATGGAGAAAAAACAGGAAGAAGCGGCTAACAAGGTTGATTTCACTACGGACGACAACAATGTAAGCCATGAGGCCGACGCGAAGCCCTCGGATGATAAGTCTGGGGAGAAAGTTGATAAGGTAGCCAGTGTGGTGAATCATTTCTTGAACTTATTGTTTTTAGAAAGAAGTGAAAGAAGAGGTCTCTTCCACTACTGCTGAGTCCTCTACTACAACTACTACCGAAGCCTCCACTACACCTGAATCCAAGACCACCAAAGGTACAAAGCTATCGGTGAAGATTGCATCGGAAGATGAACGCAAGGCAGAATCGGATAAAATCTCTGATGAGGAGAAGCCGGACTATATGAAAAAGTTAGAGGAGATTTACAAAAAGGAAGAGGAGCTAGTGGAGCGTGAGTTGGCAGAGATGTCAGTGGCAGAGATATTCAGTAAAGATAATGAGACCACTACAACGACAACCACTGAAGCAACAACCACGGAAAAAGAGACCGAGAAGTCAACCACCACTACAACCACTACAACCACTACAACCACTACAACCACTACAACCACTACTGAAGCTCCAACCACAACTACTACCGAGCCAACTACCACTACCACTGAGCCAACTACCACTACAACCACCGAACCGACAACTACCACCGTCGACCCTATGATTGAGAACGAGAAACTAGCCAAGCAAGCTGTTGAAGTACTCAAATCCCTTGATAACGAAGAGAAAGAAGATGAGGAGAAGAATGTGGAGGTGCAGAAGCGGAAGGACGAGCGAAATGCGGCACGGAAGAGAATCAACAATTTCTTGAAGATGATGGGTTTGTGATATCATTGTTATCAGGTTTTTACGATAATTTGTTATAGAAAAGGCAAGAGAGAACAAGGGAAAGCTGGTGAAGAAGGAGAAGAAGGAAGAGAAGAAGGTGGAGGAGGAAAAAACCTCAACTTCTGAGAAAGCACCTACTACCACTGCTACTGCTGCCACTACTACTACTGAAGAAAAAACCACAGTGACTACTGAGGCTGCTACTACTACTACCACCACCAAGAAGAAGCCATCTAGCATTCCAGAAGCTGAGGAAGAGACTGAATCTGAAACCGAGTCTGAGAAAAAACTAACTGATAACAAGACCGAGGAAGAAACTACTGAAGAGCCAACCACTACTACTGTAGTTTATGAGAAGATTATGGGAAAACTAGTTGGAAGTAAGTTAAATCTACCATTTTCAAGTCAGGTCGCTTCTCTTTCAGCTCGAGCCTTGACACCAGCCGAGCTAGAGGCTGCAATTAACGCCAAGCCAATCAAGGACGATGAGCCAGTCCCTGAAAACCCAGAGGAGCCGGTCACAGAGCCACCAACCGTTGAGCCAATCACCCTCCCTCAACTCACTGCTCCACAGGTGCAATCTCTCATGCGTCCAGTGGCTGGAATCATGGAAGACATCCGTCCAATCCTCAGCTCTTTGCTTCAAGGGGGCTCTTCCTCGCGAGCTAGAGCAGCGTCCGTTAGAACTTATCAAGGAAGTCAGAATTCTAACAATGTGAGAGACATAATGGCTGATGGGTACGCTGAGAACTCGCTGGTCGGGTTTGGATCGCAGTTGGCGAGAGAGATTTTGAATCCGGGAACTTTGAGGAAAGATAAAGTGGTGAGATTTGGATCGTGAATGTAATTTATGAGTTCATATGGGTTTCAGACCAGAGACAGAGCAATGGCTGCAAAGATCGAGGAGGCTAAGGCTCGTAGAACCGCCGCTGTTGAAGCTCTTGGCACCGGTGCTCCATTGGACCTATCCGCCTATCAGCAGTACCAGGCATTGAGCCAGCAGAAGCAAGCAGTGCCAAATGTGAACGCCCCTTTCTTTGAATTTCATTATAATCGTAAAATTTCAGTCCAACCTTCCATACTTCCTTCCACCACCAAAGGGATACGTCGGGCCTCTTCCACCAGCACCACCACCACCAACCTTTAGAGTTGCTCCAGGTAACCATAATCTAGTGAGCGAGTGCTTCACTCTAAGTATTTCAGAACAACCACAAGCGCTTCCAGTTGCAGCCCCAACCACTGTCGCCGCCACCCAGCCTCCACCAACCGTAGCCACTGTGCCGACCACCAAGAAAGTGCGAACCAAGGATGAGGGGTACGAGCAAGGACGCGATGACGTGAAGACCACCTTCCACGGGGATTCTGGAGTGATGATGGGTGGAGGGCATAGTGTTCCTTCATCGGATTTCATGTCCATGCCAAGCGAGTCGTTTGGTTTGTCGCCAGTTGCTGCGCCGGCTCCGGCTCCAGCTCCAGTTGCTCCAGCTCCTGCTGCTCCTGCTGCTCCAGCTCCAGCTCCTGCTCCAAAACCATTCGGTGGCTTTGGAGGCGGTGGCTTCGGAGGAGGTAGCGGATTCGGAGGAGGTCGTGGAAGTGGATTCGGCGGTGGATCCGGACCATCGGTTCCTTTCGATGAGGTTGAGAAAAATACCAAGACAGACTTCTCCTTCTTCACTTCTGGTAGAAAGAAGATGTTGTAAGAAAGGATTTAATTGAATCCGAATCCGTGAAGCAATGTGTAGCCATTAGCAGCGCCATAATTCTGCATTTCAGTAATCTTATTTTAATAATAATAATAATACTTTTAATAATAATAATGATGATAATAATTTCACGATCTTCCCCAATTTATCTTTCAATTTTCGACTGGTAAACCTATTACTATATAAATTTGTTTGAAAATTTTGATGATCATGGCACTTCATTCAACAAACATTTGATTTTTCGACAAAAATAAAACAATAAAAAAATAATAATTGATGAAATAAAACCGAGAAACTAGCTTTGTACAGAAAAGGCAAACAAAAAGACTCGTTTAATCCGACTTGATGTGGCTAAATTTATGAACCTGGATCGCTTCATCCATATCGCCAAGTCTAAACTTTGGCTTGAGCGATGAGATCTTGCGCATCATCTCGTTTTCATCGTCCTGCTCGTCGATCTGTTTGAGCAGCTCGTTTCGCTCCTCTTCTGTGATTTCTTGCATGATATCAAGGATGTCACTGCTCTTCTCTTCCAGCATGGAGTTGAGGGTTGTTGTGCGGGCGAGGCGTTCAAAGTAGAGCTTTTGTTGCAGGGTGACGAGTTTGCTGGATACCTAGAAAGAAAAAAATGGGTAGGTTTGATAAGGTTGTCTGTATCAGTCATTTTTCAAAACACACTGTGGGCAGGGAAAATCGGCAGCAGTCTTATCATTTTTAAATTTTCCTTTTTACCATTCATTGATTACGAACTTTCACATTTTCAACACTAACCCTT
This sequence comes from Caenorhabditis imperialis, assembly GCA_963572205.1. Classification (NCBI taxonomy): domain Eukaryota; kingdom Metazoa; phylum Nematoda; class Chromadorea; order Rhabditida; family Rhabditidae; genus Caenorhabditis; species Caenorhabditis imperialis. The sequence goes on along the minus strand of OY751544.1, from coordinate 1,590,684 downwards.
TCCCTCTTTAAAGCTCCATCCCATTCCAAATCGATCAATCCTCCCTTCTTCGCAATCTCTCTCTTCACCCGTTTCGCAAATGTGATCGAGTCTTCATCATCCCTTCTCGTCATTGCTGGCAGGTACCACACATCACAAATGATGGCCCACGACGTCATCATACTCCACAAGTATTGTCCGTAGGATTGGGCGCTGCTGTTCCAGAAGGCGTCGGTGAGTCGGGTGTCGTATTTGACGGCGATTGGGTAGATGGTTGAGCCGATTTCGAATGAGCCTTTCTTGAACATCATCACGGAGGTGTTGTTGATGCAGGTGCCTTCGGGGAAAATGATGATGGGCAGCTTGTTCTCGTCTTCAACGTGTTCGCGCATTCTGAAATTTGTTTTTTAAGTTGTGATCATTATACAGCATCGCAAATTGTAATTGTATCGAAACAATACGCGCAAAGTTTCATTACAGTAGTGGTCAATGATAGATCTCATTTGGTTTTCTTATGGTAAAGTGTTGAAGATATGAAATTTTAAACTGTTTGGTAAATCAATTATAGGCTTTTGTATAAAACAATGAACAAATTAGGTACATTTCATCAAAATACTGATAGTTTCCAGCTACTTTCCCTTAAAATTTACGACTGAAAACCACAAAGCCACAATTTCATGCCCCCCCATCCCACTAACCTATTCATAACCTGCTTCCGATCTCCCGCCTCCCCTCTCTCGAACCAAATGTGATGCTCCGAACGGCTCAGTGTTGTTTGCAAGAAGCCCAGAAAACCGCCTTGTTTTTGTCCAATCATCGCGTAACAATTGTCACAACTCAACACCATCACATCGATTGGCGAGGTGTGATTGGCGACACAGATTCCACCATGTCTCGCGCGATTTTCTCGGTTGTGAAAGCGAATGACGCTGGAGAAGGCGCGCGAGTAGATTCGCATGCACATCAGCATCACATGACGGTTCAGCCATTTTCGTGTTCTGGAATGTGAAATTTAATGGTTCATAACTTTTAGAGGTAAGATTTCTGAAGTTCCTTATCAATGGTATCAAAAAACCACTAACTTTGCATGTGGAACCAGGCCGATGATAGTGGTAGAGGTGATCATGAGGAAAATAGCAATGCAGAAAAGTGCGATGCGGCAGGGGACCAGCACATAGTACCGGAACATGAAGCCAGCGATCCATAACAGTGTTAGTTGCCAGCTGAAGTTCAATATTTTCTTTGAAAGACAAAACTTCAAAAAAAATGCTCTCACTTAAAATAATGGAAGGAGTATTTAGTGCGGCTCAATAGGTTCCAGGAGGGTAGCTGTGCTGCCGAGAATCGATTCGTCACCTGATCCTCAATGACTGCTTCCATACCGGCCTGAACATAACGTACCTCTACATCTAAAGTACAAAAACCATTATTTACCGTGATAAAATCAAGGGTATCATCGACCAACACCCCGACGGTCGTCTGTTTTGCATCCGGAACGTTGGTCTCGTGTAGTTTCGCATCAATGACATCAGATTTCTGACGGTGAATGATGCCTAGGTCCGAAGCGGACGACGATCTTCGGAGTTTCCGATGGGTTGGAAGGTCTTCTACCACTGAATCTTCCTCGGTATCGTAGTCCGCGTTTAATGTTGCTCCCCACTGAAAGAAAATGTTATTTGAATGTCTTAATAGCTTCTAGATTTTTTGAAAATAATACAAACCTCAAAAACCTTAATCAAAGTGTTCACATAGAGCTCACGGAGCCCGAGTGTCTTTCCAGTGACTGCTAGGAAAATGAGGAGTAAGATGAGGAACCAAAACAATAACAGGATCATTCTGAAATGTTAGGGGATCAAAACCATAAAGGAAAGGAAAAGGAAAAGAGAAAAAAACCGAGAAAAAAGTCAACTTTTTGTTCACATTTCAACAAAGTGAGCGCAGTCGGGAGGAGATAGACCACTAAAAGTGAGAGGTGCACAAGAAAAAAGGGGAAATTTTTAGGAGGAAGACCTCCTTCTCGTAAACACGTACACCGTTTGATGATAAGTTGGCTGTTATCTGTTATCTGCTATCTGTTATCCAATCAAGAATTGAATATATCTCTCATTTGTCATTGTCATTCGAGAAAGTAACGTTTCAAGGCAAATTTGGTGAAACATAGAGTGAAGGCTCATGGGAAAAGATCATTGAAATGTTGCCAAATTTCGCTCAACTGATAAGAAACACCGCGAACTGAACCAGAAAGTAAATTTTCTAATAGATAGATAAACAACTCAAAAAATCAATACAATTATAAGGGGAGGAGGAGGAGGTGGACAAAGAGGCCGGTAATGTGAGGTACAGGGTACACTGCACTACGGCGTACTCTAGGCCAGTGTGATCTTGTTTCAATGGTTGAGAGGTTAGTCAAAACAAGGGGTCAAAGAGTTATCAAAAGTGGCTTAACAAAGTTGGATATATACTTTTTAGTCTAGTGGACATTATTTTGAGATAAGGAAATGTTATCAGCAAAATTTACCATTAATGTTTCTATTTCAACGATTGTAATGTGAATTTCTTTAATTTCTCTTCCATTAGTGAAACGTTAAACGTTTATTCATTAAAAATATAATAAATTATTGCATTAAAAATCATATAAACTAAATTCATCCCATGTTTCACATGTATTTCGAGAACTCGTAGTAGAATGTGATGATCAGTGCGCCGCCAGTGGAACGGAGAGAGTTTGTGAGTGCTCCGCGGTAGAATCCATGAGCTCCCTCGTTTCTGAAACACCAATACATTTAAAAATCTTTCTTAATTCTACTAAAAACCCACAAAACGTCATAGAGGATAACTCACTTGTAAAGCTTTTTCCAACAATCCATTGTACCCGTGTATTGTTTCACTTTTTTACCCGACTGCATCATCATACTGCGTCTTACAGTGTCTAGTGGATAGCATATCATTCCACTAGTTGTTATTGAGACCTGGAATTTGCTCTTTTTGAAGGAAAATTTTTTGGGAAAAGGATACCTGAGCAATAGCCCAGCAAGCTGCAAAGCTTAAAGACTTGGGGTCTTCCACGCTGGTTCGAATACTGTCGAATATTCCAAAGAATATCGCTCTAGAAGCAATGACGAACTGCATTGCACTTGAAAGACCTCTGAAACAAATAGAAACAGTTGCTTGATCAAAAATTACATGTATGACTCACTTGAACCAAGAAGTTGCTCCTTCTTGTGCTCTGATTTTCTTCAGACAGTCCATCATTCCCTTGTACTTCCTCGTACCATCTTTCTTGAAGTCTAGAGCAAGTCTAGTTCTCGCAAAATCAAAAGGATAGAGCAAAAACAAAGTTGTTGCTCCTCCAAGTCCACCAGAGACAAAGGTTCCTGCTAGGAATTGTCCGAAATTCTTGTTGCGATCCACGTTTTGCAAAAGATGATTTCTATAGATGTCACGGAAAGCGAAGTTGAGTGTGTGATTAGGAAGACATCTTGCTACACCCGCACCATTTCCACGCCATAAGGCCATGGCGCCCTGAAGATTGGAAAATAGCAGATAGACTTAATTTGATAATTGAGATTGAAGTTTACCTGTTCTAATCTGATTCTAGTGAGGCAGTCTTTGATGCCATTGTACTCTGCGATTGCGAGGTCTCCACCACGACGTTGGAGCTGAAAAATATACGTTTTAAGATAAAAGTAGCTATATAAATATCAAAAAACCAACCTGCAGTACAAGTTTCACTCTATCAAATGGCGCAGTCGTGGTTTTACTAATAGCTGCTGCTGCACTTCCGGCCAGACACTTTTTGAACGTCTCCATTGCGTCCATGGTTGCCGCCATTCCGCCAGTGCGGATGACCAAGCTGTAAAATGAAAGTTAACAGAGAAGTGGCATGATTATTCAAGTTGAAAGTGACAAAGTGACCTGATTTTTCAAGTTGCACTGTCTGTAACAAATGGAAAAATCAACGCGAATGATTGGGGGAAAATGTATGGTATGATAAGAGAAGCGGCGAAAATGACTTTTGCGTAGATCACCCCACCAGCTGTTTCCGCCTCTCCGCCGGCCACGTGAATACCCTCTTTAGGACCACCGAACGCTTTTTCCACGGATAATAATAATATTTACAGGGGATATAGGCTTAAAAAACAGCAATTGGTAGGAACATCGTATCTTTTGTATCAAAAATCGCGTTTTAAAAGCAAGCAGAACGAAAAAACGAAAACAAAACGAGGAATATGATGAAATCTTAACACAAAGAAATATAACTGTTTGCGCGGACAAGCCCCCCGTTGCAAAGAGCGTCGTATGGGGTGAGGAAAGACCCTCGCATGTGAAGGGCACGTGAATAGTACTGACCAGCTGACGAGGCGTAGGAGTCATTTGGCTTTTCCTAATGGCTAGGAGCCTCGGATTCTTGATGGTATATCTTCTAGAGATATGAAGGAACAAGGGGGTGATTTTTGGTTATTGAGGTGAAATTCTGATCTGTCTTGCAAAAAAAGGAAGAGATTCGGTGACTTTTTAAACGGAAAATTTTTGAATAGATGCAAAAAATCACTTCCTGCTTCGTGGGAACATTTTAATATCTCAGATTTTGAATCTACTTCCGCTATTTTAACAAGGTGATCTTTGAAGAATGATAGCCTGATTTTATAGGCTTAAACCAAGTGTTGCTTTTCATAGTTCACACTACGAGGTAGTCACTGTAGTCAACTACAATACTTTCTAGTCCGAATTTCAAAACACCAAAAGACATAGCTTCTTCACGTGAAAAGTCTTGAAATGAGAACAAAAGTTTATAGTGATAAGCAGGGGGCATGGTGCACCAGACTAGTTATCAATGTTATCAATCTGCAAAAATCATTTCAACGAAAATTCCGAGGCAATCAAACATTGAAAACTTGAACTGGTTTTGATTCTCATTTATATAAATACATCGTAGTTATCATACTTATACCAGAAAATTGAAATGTATTGCACAATAATTAGAGTTAATTAAATTACAAGTTATTATATATAATTATCCATAAAATTTCCACGTTACAACATTGTAGACTTGGTGTTTTCTGAAAGTTTTGCTGGTGTTCTGAAGCAGCAGACATGGACGATTGACACCAATGATATGATGAAGAGGAATGAGTTTAGGAACACCAAAAGGGTGGTTCCGATTGGTGTCATGCAAAGTTCAGTCTGAAATTATTCTATTTCAAAGGATTGCTATAATTTTAAAGTTTACAATTCTCATATCAAAATTTCTCTGTAGCCAGTTGAGGGAGATGATGGCGTCGTTTGGCATGATGTAGTCACTGGACACTTCGAAATCTGTAATTTTATCTTATCAGGATACGGTTATATCTTTCTTACTATCATAATCGATTGGCGCTACTGACGTGGCATTCTCCATAGGGAGTGTGTTGGATCGTCGACGTCTGGGTGGGTCCGGGCAAGATGGTACCTAGAACATTTTTGTTTTTCTTTTTGTTGTTTTTTTTATCTTGCTGAGATTTTGCTTACATCACAATAGTCCAGTCCTGGTTCTTTTACAGTGATGGAAATTTGACAGTCGAAGTACATGTTATCTCTATCAGCATACTTGTAAACGTGAGCCTCCCTTCCCGCCATTAAATCTGTTGGGTACTCCAAATTAGTCAACAGGTACTTATCCAAGGCGCATCTGAAACACCATTTTCCAAAATTGAACAACTTGAGCCAAATGATCTCTCCCCCACCCTTTCTCGTTCAACAACTGCACTCGCTGCCCGTTGCCATCATCAACGAAACAAGAGTGTACAAGCATGCAGAACGTGTTTTCGTGCTCCGTATCGCATGTCCATTTGTGATAGACCTAGAAAAGCAGTGTAGGCGCCTTTTTTCTTTTTGCACTGACCATCTGACCGACAGTTGCAAAATAAACAGGCGGTCCTGTCGGCGATCCATCCAACACCTCGTATTTGCAGACGGGCATGTTGAGCTGTTTTGAGTGCATTGTCGGTGGAGGCATACTGGAAAATTGAAAAGGGGAGGTTGTAATGATGACGACTACTGCTTGAAACATTATGAAATAAGACTCCTTTCCAAAAAAAAAATGAAAAAAAGGAGAAAAACTGACGAAATTTGAATCTCCTTCTGGATCCTCCTCTCCATTTCCATGTAGAAGCACTGCACCTTGAACACGCGATCATTCTTCGTCAGAAAGTCGGGATTGAATGCCACCACGACATTCGTCGACAAGAACAGGCCACGGGGTGATGTCTGAAAAGTCACAAGAATCCATATTTTGTTTTGTTTCTGTTAGTTTTTTGATAGTAGAATCCGTAAAAGTGACATTTTGTGTGTATGTTAATCCTGGAATTTTGTTTTGCGTAAATGGTTTTTGAAATGGTTTCTTCGAAGTTTAATTTCTGATCGGTTTTGAGAATGCTATATATAATCAAATCCACAACTCAATGTGTTATAATTCTTCCCACTGATTGTATAGCATTCAATTTTTCCGTAAAAACTAGAAATACCAACAAGAAAAAAAAGAAAAAATGTTCCGGTACCCCAGCAAGTTATCAGTTTTTCATTCCCCCCTCATGGTCTCCAATTGATGGCTGAAGTGATATGTTGATAAATAATACGGTTTTCGTTTGCTCTCCCCACCGCGACGTCCGGTTCTTTATTGTGCGCGCACCGCGCGCCGTTCGTGAGCCGGCTCTTCGCGCCGATTATATAAGGCCGAGGTGATGATGATATGCCATCACTTCATTTTGTACACCTTTCCATATAATATAGTAAGAAAAATTCCAGATGCGTCGTTCGGTGCTCATTCTTTCAACCTGCGCTCTTCTAGCCCTTGGTCAAGATTGGGGAGGTGGTGGTTACGGTGAGCCTCTCATCTTCAGTTAAAGAACTTCATAATAATGATCGTTTTCCAGGAGGTGGTGGTGACATGGGAGGTGGCTACGGTGGAGGTGGCTACGGAGGTGGTGGCGATATGGGTGGCGGATATGGCGGCGGTGGTGACATGGGTGGCGGATATGGAGGTGGTGGCGACATGGGAGGTGGCTATGGTGAGCATCTTTCTTCCACCATGTTCAACATTTCCTTATTCAAACCTCTATTTCAGGAGGCGGTGATGGAGGCTATGGAGGAGGCTACGGAGGCGGCGGCTATGGTGGTGGTGGCGATATGGGAGGCGGTTATGGAATGGGTGGAGGAGATGGTGGCTATGGAGGCGGTGGCTATGGTGGCAACATGGGTGGCAATATGGGCGGAGGTGGTGGCTACGGATCTTACCAGGGTGGCCCACAGCAGCCGATGGGAGGACAGCAAGGAGGATATGGAGGACAGCCCTACGGAGGACAGGGTGGATGGCCACCAATGCCGAACTAATTTAAACCATTTTCTGCTTTTCAGTGTGTTCCCTTATTTCGCTTCTATTTATCTCCTGGAGAGTCATCATCTTATTTAATAAACCTTATTTATCCATTCTTCCGGTGAAAGAGATGCAATTTGGAGATAAGCCAGTGTTCATTGAATACAATGAATTCGTTGAATACCGGACTCACCGAAAGTCGTTTTTCGATCGCGCATTGATCGAAAGTCAATCTCAAACTGCTATTCTTGAAAGTCTCGTCCTTTCTGACAAAATTCCGACAGTCCGGGTTCTCCAAATGGTTCTGAACAAAGGCAATGCCATGGAATGTGGTCCGCGTGTCGAATTTCACCTGTAAAGTGAAGAAAAATGTGAGAAAAGTTAGGAAACTTCAATAAAACTGAAAAAAAACTAGAAACAAACTTCGAAAAAGTCATCGCCACACTCGACTGAAGGGTCTCCGACAATTGCGTTGTCGATTTCTCCATTTGCAATTTGCTGTAAGAACTTTTAGTTTCAAAAAAGCTATTTTCCTTTAAATTCTTAAAAGTTTACCAGCAAACAGATTGCAAACAGCACAGGCGCCCAATTCATGAACAATATCTAGAAGAATAATTAAGGGAAAAGGATCACATAAGAGAGAAAAGACATGAGGATGAGAGAACACCTATAAAACCGACAGATTAGCCCCTATTTCCTATAACCGGGCCCATCAATCATTATTATAGGTTTTTCTCTCAAACAAGCAAATCAACAGTAACGATAGAAGGTCTATAAACTTATTTATCAAAATTTTAATCCATGAGAGATTTGTTAACAGATAATCATTTTTAAACAATGAAAACGTGGAATATATAACAAGGAGAGATGCAGTTGAGAAGGAATGAGTGTCTGTACACAAGCCATATTATTCTCGAAATATGCATAGATAGACATCTTTTGTAATCGCGCCAATCTTTTGTGAAAGTCCTCCTTTCTTGGCCACTTGACGGAAACCATGACGAAAGACAGACGATGTTCGTAAAACAGTTGAAAATGTTTATTTTAACATGAACAGATGAAGAGGTCAGCAGCTAGTCTACGCGTTTTGAAAATCAACAATTAATCATGGGGACAAAAACACTTAAAAAGTGATTTTTAAGCCAAAATTCCAATCGGCTCGTCCTCAATTCCACATGCATTGATACCACGAGCAAAGTAGATGTAGCCATGCTCCGTTCCCCAAGTGTTTCCCCAACTGTTCTTCACGATCCAATACTTTTCTCCCTTCTCGCTAGTTCCATAACCAGTGATGAGAAGAGCATGCAGCCCGATGACCTGATAAAATGATAAGGATGGTAATGAGACTGATAAGTTGCTTACCTCGTTCTTACAGGCGTATTCGCTGGGGGTGAAGACACCTCCTTTGTAGGCGCGCATTGGTTGGATCACCGCCATTCCTGAAACCGAGAAGTTGAAGAGGTGCTTACTACGTTGTGAGGAGACAAGCCTACCAATGTTAACAGGGCCGAAATTGACGAGCCAGTGAATGATAGAGTCCTCATCGTGATGCAAGAAGTAGGCAGCCTCGATTCTAGTGGTGTTCCAGTTATCCTTGACAACGCAGTTGTTCTGACGATGCGCCACGTATGGGAGATCCACAGCGTACGCCAATCCATTGCGATGAATGTATCTAAAACCACTCGTGCTCCCACTCATTAGTATTATCAACTACCTGAATGCCTTGTCCTCGTCCCCACCGTCGCACGCGTTATCAACCAAGTCGCAGTCGAGAAGGGTCTGCTCCGACAGGTTTCGCTTCTCTCCATGTGCAATGGCGTAGGCGGCCTCGACGGTTGCAGTGGACGCGAATGCCCAGCAACTTCCACACTGTCCTTGGGCCTTCACCGGGGTCACCACGTTCCTGTCTCTCCAGTCGAAGAAGTCGGGGAAGGGAGTGGAGCGCTCGCCTTTCATGGCTGCGAGGGATTCTGGGATGGGCTTGATGAACTCTGCCTCTTTGTGGAGTCTCTGGTAGAAGGACATTGGGAGCAGGGTTTTCTGGAACTCCTCATCAGTCCAGTCGGAGAGGTCATTGTGTCCGTACTCCGCGCTGCCGTGCTCTTGGGCCTTGTTCCAGTTCTCGATGTTCGCTCCAGTGACGTAGAAGGCGTTGAGCCTTTTCAATGATTCCTGGCTAGTAGCGTAGCTCTTGTTGTACCTGTAGATTATTGGAAATAATGGTCATGATAAGAGAGAGAATTGCACTTACAATTCGGTAAACTCAATGTACTCTTGAGCGATGCTCTGGAAGCCTTTGTCCGTTCTCACGTTTCTCTCCATCGGATTTAACGTTTTGGAGTAGCTATGATTGTTATAATAATATGACAACTAATAGGAAACTTACTCGTAAAAGAAGAACATGAGAAGGAAAAAGGAGACACCTGCGGTGATCATCACACTTATCAAAATTCTCCTCCTAAAAATATAATAATTTTTGTTCCAAACTAACAAAAAAGGTGAGAGTTTCATACTTTTTTTTCAAGTCCAGCTCTTTTTTGACCTCGGACTCGTGTGTTCCAGCAAGTGGATGATGCTCAGGTGCCTTTGCATTGTAGCTTCTGTAAAATATAAAGTTAAAAATCCAAATAAAAATGAAAGACTTACTTTATAAACGAGGTCGCCACCATTTCTGATATTGTCCCGTCGAGTGAATGACAAAAATTGGTCTTATCACATTGCGTTTTATTCTACTTATCAGTGGAAGAGAGAACAAGGAGAGTGTGGAGAGGGCGGAGATAGTACGGGCTCCTCGTGTTTTTCGATTTCTCTAGAATGTTCTTCGGTTAACAATGTTTATTAAATTCAATTAGTCAGCAGAAATTATTCAGAGCTATTGATGAAGTTCATGATGAATTTCACATGGTAGGAAATTTCAGTGCTAATCAACATTTTCGGCTGAGCAGCTCCAGACACCAGATCCTGACAATCGGTTCCATGAGAAGTGATAGCATGAAGGTACTCGCGGGAGTTTTCCTGGAAAGTGAGGCCTCCTCCAGTGTCTCCACGGCAGATCGCTTTGTTCTTCTCTTCAACCGTGCAGAAGGCATCGGCAGGTAGGAATTCGTGGAATAGTCGACGGCACAACAGGTCGCTTTGTGGTTCTGAAAAATAAACATCATCCCATTGAACATCATACTCTAAAGGCTTACTCAGTTCAGCCAGTTGAATGACTGGGGAGTGTTCCTCTTCCGCTGGATTCTCTCCAAAACCAGAAACAGTGAGGTTGGTGTTCTCTGGGAGTGCGACAAAAGGCTCGAATGGCAGGCAGGCGTAGTTGGCTGTTGGGATGTTTTTGATGCTCTCCTCCAGTTCTAAGATTGCCAGGTCCTCTCCACGAGTGCGATTAAATTGAAAGTAACGTTGAATGTCAGATCTACAAAATAAATGTATCTATGAAGTATATCTTCTGCAGTTAACCTCTTGATCCCAATAACTTTTCCAAGCTGATCCAAATGATCGCATCCATCATCCTTTCGAGAGCACATCGCGCCCACCACAACATGGAAATCTCTGACAATTTCCTCATCATGAACTCTGAAATTCGACTTTTACGTTGTCCAGGTTGGTATAAGATACCTATAAACACGTTTGGGGTTAAATTTGTCGTCCTTAAAGCAGTGTGCCGCTGTCAAAACGTGTTTCTCCGTGATCAGCACTCCTCCACATCTCAGTCCATAGCTTCCATCTTTGTTATTCATCATGATCTGAACCGCCCATGGAGCCATATTGACTGGGTTTCCAGTGTTGCCATTTGAATCAGTGAGGTTCACATTGGTGTATGTCACCTCACGTCCACAAATGTGCGGGTCTAAAGTATCACTTACATTCTAGAAGGCCCAAAAAGTGGGTGGAAGACTGCTTTGACCTACCGTAGTACTTTAAAGCAGCGACTCCTTGGAGGAAGAGAAGAGTGGCGCTCCACATTTTTGGCGAGGAGAATGATGTGTCCTTCTTGAAACCGTGCTTTTATAGTTGTGAAGAGCATATAAAATTTGCATATTGTTTATATTTTTATGATCCTTTTTATCTATGATAGTTTATTGTAGTGGAGTACGGTAGTTTTATGATGGTTTTTTCTTGTTCTTTTTTTGAAATATTTAACTGTTTGATCACTCAAAATCGAATGAACATAAACGGAAAGAATATTAAAATCGGTACTATACTTTACCAAAAACAAAACAAAACGAAAAAAGTAAAAAGGAACAAAGGAAAAAAGATTCTGCGTTCGGGGGGAATCGAACCCCCGTCGAATGCTTGGAAGGCATCCATGCTGACCATTACACCACGAACGCGCTGTCTAGCCCTTTCACCAGCAGCATACACAAGGAAGCCAGGCGGCAAGGTCTTTCGCTGTCTGCCGCTTTCTACTCTCTTTTTGCCAATAGGCAAAGTTAGTAGTAAGAGAGGCGACGAGGCGCCTTTATTTACAACGCTTGGCGTGGGGGGACTCGTAGTCCTCGGTAGTATAGTGGTGAGTATCCGCGTCTGTCACATGCGAGACCCGGGTTCAATTCCCGGCCGGGGAGAATCTTTTTTGCGTTTATTATTGGAACGAGGGAGGGGGATAATGTGGTAATTATTAAGCACAGTTAGTAAATTTTGAATGACAAAATGAAAGATGACACTTACTGGTAATGATAAGAGAAAATAATACAAACATTGGAAGGTGGGATTGGGGAGTCGGGGACTTTCATACAAAATGTACGATTTTTCAAAATTTTTTCACTGTAAATAGTTTAAACACACATAAAAATGACAATGACACCTATGACAAATGAACTATAATAGCTTTGAACAATATGTTGAAAATGTGTCTTTCCATAATTGTCTTCAATTTCCAGCGTTTCCAACGTTTCCAGCGTATCCAGCGTTTCCAGCGTTTCCAGCGTTTCCAACGTATCTAGCGTTTCCAGCGTTTCCAGCGTTTCCAACGTATCCAGCGTTTCCAGCGTTTCCAGGATTTCCAGCGTTTCCAGCGTTTCCAACGTTTCCAGCGTATCCAGCGTTTCCAGCGTTTCCAGCGTTTCCAACGTATCCAGCGTTTCCAGGATTTCCAGCGTTTCCAGCGTTTCCAGCGTATCCAGCGTTTCTAGCGTTTCCAACATTTCCAGCGTTTCCAACGTATCCAGCGTTTCCAGCGTTTCCAACGTTTCCAGCGTTTCCAGCGTTTCCAACGTATCTAGCGTTTCCAGCGTTTCCAGCGTTTCCAGCTCTACCAACATTTCCAGCAATTCCAGCGTTTCCAACATTTCCAGCGTTCCTCGGCTGATTCAAACAATCCAACAGCTCCAAAAAAAACTCTTCTTGAAAATTGTTCGGCCTTCTACTCTCCAAGTTTTGCTTGGTCCGCATTGCTTCCATCTTCGTGAAGCAAACCTTTGCCCAGCTCCCTCCGAACATCTTCGAGTCGATGTAATGCAGGAACTCGTCGTTCTCAGTGCAGCTGATTTTCATATTCACCGCTAGTCTTCCCATGAAAGAAACTAGCTGCGAGTTTCTCACAAACACTTGATTCTTGAAATCTTCGAATTGTCGGCTCAAATGAGCATAAGCGCAAATGATGATGAAAATGTTGAGTTGCTTGAGCATGTTGACAAAAGAAAACGGCATTAAGATGTGCGGCGCTTCAGTTTCAGCGAGTTCCATCAAGAATCCAATGCTACGAGTCATCCAGGAGATTGAATTCATTCGTATCACGTCCTGTATCCCCATCATTATCTTCTCAAAGGTTTTAGTGAAAATGTTCGAGGCACCCAGGTAGAGAATGTGCCTCACCAGAAATGTTGTGGTTCCGGGGACCTATTAAAATAACCTTATCAATTTTGAATTATGTATCTTTCTTACCCATTCTCGCTGTTCAATGTTACCGTAATCCATATCCGGTTGTGTTAAAATCCAAGTTTCATATTTCAACTGATCTGTGAGCATCCAGTGATTCTTCAAGAACTCTTTCACAAAATTTCTAACGGCTGTTTTCTTTTCCTTAAAAGTTTTATGTTAATTTCAAGTTGGCGTGTTTAGTAACTAGCCCTTGGGAAGGAATACAAAACGACTCGATCCAGATGGTTCATCTCCAGTTGATCCAACCACTGGCGAACAGTTGGTTCGTTCAAGGCTCGGTCGGGGTTAGTAGTGATAAATTGCACTCTTCTCATCTTGCTAAAACTATATTTAACTACCAAGTCACTGTAAAAAACTAACCTCCTCTACAAGAGCGTCCAAAATAAGGGTTTAGTAGCAATTCCTCATAAAATGACCTATGATTTCGGTAAATAGGAGGAGCTAGATCTAAAGCTCATCTAATTGTTTGCAGGTGGGAGCCGCTTCAAAGGCAATTTTGAAGGATTATCGCTGCGGATGATACTGTTTTGAGGTAGTGGCAACAGTGGCAGATGGATTTGAAGCAGGGCTCGAAAACAATAATTTGGGGGTTTCTCGGTGCTCTTTCATTAAAAAAAGAGCATCTGGAGTATCTGTTGAATGTTTTGATACTGTAAAAACATAAATATTTTCTTTTTCAAGTTAAGAATTGTCACTTTTAGTTCAAGTTGTCGTTTTTTGCAAATAGACAGCACAAAGACATGTCATTAATTGTTTCATGTTATAATTAACAATTAACTATAACCTCAGAATCAACCTGAACTATCCTCCATCCATCCCTGTACCCCACACCTCCTCCTCGATTTCCCGCCATCCCCCATCTTCCAAAAAAGTTGACCTCCATCGAAAAACTGCTCCTAAACTGTCCAATGACATACAATATCAGTCTCGCCGTCCCTATTCGGAATCCCAAAAAAGTGGAGGGCCGAATAAGAAAACTCTCCCCCACTTCTCGTGTTCATTGACGCGTGGCAAAACGCGCACAAAACATTTGGCCATATTCATAGTCTTTTTTAGTTTTGGTTCTGGTTTCCTCCCTCACATCTGGCGCCATTTTCGTGTACCAAGAAACGTCAGAATAAGGAGTTGGTTGTCATGTGATCTTATCCCCGTTATCAGGGAGCACGGTTCGCTGAGCATCAGTCTCCAAAATTCTTCAAGAGCTGGCAACGGCGAAAAGTTCAAAGTCGGCAGACTATGAAATGCAAGAAATTTGAAACTTTGATTCAGATGCGGATTCCGATTCCAATGCCACCGTATGAACAGCGGAATGTGAAGTTGTCCCGCCTCCAATGCCATGTTTCTGGAAACAATCGCTCAACTGGAATAATGCGTCTATTTGACTTCCGAGCCCTGGGGTGGCCATATTCCATGGGATACCGTAGTCTTCAGAAGCTTTCGGGGATAAATAAAAATAGCATTGGCAATAGAACAGAGATGAGAAATTATATATAGTAACAGAAATCTTGTGACTTATCATCAATAAAACGAAAAAATATGATGAAGGAAAAACACATGAACATGTTAACCAATCTCAAAATTATCCTTGAAGAAATCAGCAAAGCACTGTCTTTTGAGCAGGGCCACTTCACCACAACAAATTAATTGGTGCAAATCAAGAGATTAGCATCAAATTCACCATATTTCTACCGTATTCAACATGACAGGTGTGCTCCCGAAGCTTTGCCACTAATTCATGTTCCGTTTCCACGCGGATGACTCTGAAACAATGTCGCCAACTTCCTACACAACTCGACATCTGCCCCGTCGTGCTCCTCGGTATAATTCAAGCCACGCCCCTCGTGACAAAGACGATTGGGCCGAGAATGGAAGCAAAAAGTCGTGCGGTGTGCTAGGTGAGACGTAGAGAACAGGACTTTGCGCGCGGCTCTTTTCAATCGGCCCTCCTTCACTTTCTTTGTCACTATATCGTCTTCTTTGACGGCAGACGACGACGTCGTCGCCTTTTTTTTTGTGTCTTACTCGGATCCTCGACGATTTCACGCTACACCGAACCATCCTTTCTTTGCTGCTGCTGCTGGTGGACATTCGCTTCTTCTGCTTCTCAATTTGGAACTCGGTGAGTATTTCGTATTTCACTTATTAGCTAATGAGGTGTCCCTGAAAGGACACCGACGCGTGCTGGCGGCTTCATTATCGATGGAGAGATGTTCTGTTTTGTCTGTCTTGTCGCGGCTCGTGTGTGTGTGAAAATAGACTTTACGGTTGTGTGAATAACTGCATTTTGCGCGCTCGATTTGCGTGGTCAGCGTTACCTATGTGTTCGTCATTAGTTGACTTGTTTTGTTTACAAGTTGTGATAGGGGGGGGGGGGGGGGCTCATTAACAGTGATGTTCAGATTTGACGTTTCAGTATCATAAGATGGTTTTGTTTCATCTAGACTATTTAGTATGCCACTTATGATTGCGGAAGAAAACGATAAGCTCATGGGAATTGATAATTGTTTTGCTTATAATTGAATTATGTTTTAACCTATTAAAATGCAACAACCTTTAGTTTCAATGCAGTGATTTCTGGTAATCTATACTTCATTCTCTTCCTATTCAATTGGATATGGTGCCCAATCAACAATCCACCACCCAAATTCCATTAGCCCCCGACCACCGTATCCATACATCCGGTACACGCAAATGAATCCTCCCCCCCCCCCCCCCTCCCATCCAAATTTTGAACAGTCAAAGTTTCCAATTTTGTTCCCACCAACACCACGCTCCGTTCCGTTTTTCGAGGGGTTTTGTAATTGGCAATGAATTGACACCCATTAACCGGTGGGGGCACACCCCGCTGTTCGCATGTCATAACGAAAGCGTCGTTTGATGGTGATGGTGGTGGGTGTCTTTGTCCCTGTCGCCCCTGTGGCGCTGTTGAGTAGCAAATTGTCTAAATTATATTGTGGCACTTTTACATTTGCACCCATCAAGTCTTCATGTCACCGCGGGCTCTGTTATTATGGCTGCTCCAAGAGCCCATTTGACTCCTCAGCTCGTTTAGCGCGTAAAAAAGTGTGTGGGGACCAAGCACGCGAACAAATTGACTGTGACAATCAGAGATGAGATATGCGTTATCAGGTATGGGAATCGAGGGGAGAGTGCTACCGTAGTCCTCGTCCACACTTGCATAACGATTATCCGGTTGTCACTATTCCGCTATGGGTGTTTGCCATTATGGAGTGAATCCAGAGTGTCTGAATATAACAAATTTTTTATATTTTGATCAATAGTCAGTCTTGAGAGAAGATCTGTGAGCCAAAAGAGCCGGGTGCTCTTCTAGACATCGTAAAATCTGTTTACTTTTCTGAGACTAAAGAGAAAGTGCAAATGATATAGTTCTTGTAGTTTTATCGTCTATTGAAGTAGTGAGAATCTTAAGTTCCCCTCTCCTCCTTCTCTGAAGATAAGCCTCAACCAAGTTTAGAACATTTTTTATGTCTTCATGACGTTCTGAAGCACATATTACTGCTCATGAGCCCCCTATCAAGATCTCCATACCCCCATTGTCCTCGTTCTTCCCGTCTTTCTGCTCAAATTGGCTCCGTTTTCTCTTTACCTGTCGGCACCACCGACCTCATTGCTGTTAATTATGTGTTGTCGGCTCTTGGACCTCCGGATTAACTTTGCAAAACATATGTTGCTTCATCTTCTGGGTCACTGATTGTGTATTTAATTAATGGGTTACTGTAGCTAGGGGACACATGTGCCACAACCTGTAGATTCAAAGTTCAGACGCTCAGTTTCTCACGAAAGATATGATAGGCTCTCTCTTTAAGGTACGGCTCACTGGGTTTTAGAATATAATGAATCAGTATCACATGAACTTGGTAGTACACCTACACTATTCCATTTTCGAATTTACCTACCTTTTTTATAACTACTTTATGCACATCCGTTATTGTTTCGTTCCGCCACCACTACTCATTACTACATTAACGAACCCGCTACCTCATTTTTGATATTGGACACCTCTTATGACCCTCTCCCGCAATGGAAACCGCGCTACTGTCATTATTGTAATTCGGATCCATTTTCTAATTAACGTGCCTTTACAAAAATTGTTATGGATGCGCCGCAACACCGACAGGTTATAAAACAAATCGCTGAGTGGGGAGTACGGTAGTCACAGTTTTGCACTAATAATTTTGGATCTTTTTTTGACCATATTCCTATCCTTTTTGATGGCTCTTGATACCCCCTCTTCTTCACCACAAGTGTTATTTCATCAATTTTTATTTCATCATTCAGAGTCGAGTCGCCATCTGTGTCATTCTTGTCATCCAGCGCAACTTATTAAGCCCTTATTGTTTGATTGATTATAAATAGGAGACTACTACTTGTTGAGAAGTTGAGTTGCGGAACTGAATCTTCGTTTTTATTAAAGGATGACAGCTGGTTGCAACGGCTCAAAACTTGTTGACCTCATTAGAAAGTGACCGGAAAGAAACTGGAGAAAAATTTCAAAAAGTGTGAAACTTCTTACCATGTACTATTACGCACAAGTGTCTCGTCAAAAACTGTCATCCGGAAGACAATTATCGTGTTCGTTATATCAGTACTCACTTGCCTGACAAGATAACGGTCTGTGATGGTGGGTAGATAGGAGAGGACCCTTAATCCATCGCCTTCTGTTGCACCGGAAAAAGGGGGAACAAATTATTAGACAATAGAAACATTAGTTCATCAAAATAAATGAAATATAACAGATACCATTTTTCCCAGTTTTTTTTTCAATTTTCTCCCAATTCTCTTCCATTTCTCCCAATTCTCTCCCAAATTCTCTCCCATGAATCACATGTCACGTGAGGGCTACCGTAATCGGCGTTGATGTTGAATGAATGTTGGAGAGATTTTGTTGCAATAGAATTATTTGCGGTCTTTGTTTTTTTCTTGGTAGGAGCATCTGTTGAGGTCAATTGGGAGTGTTCGCTTCAGTTTCACTTTTATGTAATACCGCGTTGAGTTTTGCAGAGAAAGTGTACACTTTATAGTTGTTAAAGCTCTAGATCACTTGTAGCCTTTTAAAATAAGGTATTCCCTTCTAAAATTAGGTAGTTTAGACAGAAATACAATAGATTTTTAGAAATATCTTCAGTTTTTAGTTACCATTGATGATTCCGTTAAAATCACAACAGTGAACTATGAGCCTTATAATAAAAATGCTTTTAGAGTTCTTCAACATTAGGAACTAGGAATGTAATCAACTAATAAGCTTCTAATATCAAAAACTACTAACGGCTCCACAAAACGAAAGAGCTCCAACAAAACTGGTTGTGAAAAACACAGCAAAACTAAAGGCCCCGGGGTCTCTGTGTATGGAACAGAATTTCAACATTAGGCGGAATTGAAGTGAAACGGAGCGCAAAGCTAGGAAGAACATTAGCTCATCGAACCGCATGTATATTGCGCGTGTTTCTACTCAGTCTTTTTCGGTGGAGACCCCTCGCACCCAACTCATTTTTCCTATACTGATATTTCAGTCCTTCTGATAACCGAGTATGAGGTATGTTGGAGAAGGGGGGAAAGCACTCCTCCCTCTGTGGGGGCATCTAGCCACTGACCAGCGTGCGAAGTGGGGCGGGGCTTGCGACTACGGTGCGTGTGACGTATGAACCAATAGAGGAATCGCGTGGTGCTATTGAATGACACACTCACACCGATTGCGAAGCACTTTCTCATGGTTTAATCTACCTTGCTAAGTTTATCAGTGTCGATTTTAAAATTTAAGAAGCTCGAAGAATCTTCTTTCTTTTTTGAATCTTGAAAATTTCACATTATACTCCACAATGAGTCCTTTTCTTCATTCTATATATAAAAAACTGGAACCAATTTGTCCAGAACTTATCATTAACGCCCTTCCTTGACACCTAACCCTCTTGACTCATCCCAACGATTCGTCAAATCAAGCGTGAAAAAGCAAGGAAAAAAGTCGAGATTTCTTTGGGATTCGCCCTCCTCACAGTTTTCGCTTCATTGAACCTTGTTAGCTAAACTGACAATTATTGCAACGATATCTCACACCTTTTTCACTATAATCATGCTCGTTTCAGAGCTGCACTAGTGGACGCGTCTGCGCGTTACCCCCAACCGACCGATGACAGTGGAAGACGATCAGAACTGCGACAAAATGTCAGGTATGGTTCTTTTTTTCTGTTTTTTTTTTCTGTTTGCTGCTTTGAATTTTGGTATTCTAATTAGTTTCGATTGTGAAGACCTGGCTGAACTTATTGATTGATTGATAACTTATCATTCAATAGATCCTTAGACAATTCATTATCTCAATATGCTTCTCGGATGATATTATAGCATTTCAATACTGATTTCCCCCAATTTCATAGTTCCTCCATTCAAAATCCTCATCCAAACCTTCTTCCCCCTCAAACCCTCAAACCAATCCCCTTGTTTTGAAATTCCATCTCCTACAGTATTGATTTCTATCAACATCTACCATCCTGTTCTTCACCATCGTCTTCATCTTCCTTTTTATCCACCTCCTACAGTATTTCGAAAATCTTTGACTTCTGAGAAGACGATGGAGAGGAGAGGAGAAGAGATGTCTTCTGATTCACTTTATATCTAGAAAATATTGCTTCTCGATCTAAGCAATTAGTCTGAAGAAGCATGGAGGGGGGGGGGAGGTGAAAATTAAAATTGGATGGAGAGTATAGCAATTGTCGTTTTTCTTCAGGAAAGGGGGGGGGGGTACAAAAAGCAAGATGAAGGGGGTGATAGAGGGATGGGGAGCTGGGAAGGTATACTTGAAATTTTGAGATAGTTTGGAAAGTTTTGAAAACTGAGAAAAGTCTTTAAATTGTGATGCTATTACTTGAGTATGTTTAAATTATAAAAGCTACTATCTGATCGGTATAAATTGGGATTTCAAAGATTTTCAAGTGCTTCTATTCAGAAGATATATTTGAAAACTTAAAACTTCAACTTTTACAATAGTGATCTTAGAATAGCTCTTTCAAATTTCAATATTTTGATCAAATTTCTACAACTTTGATCTACCATCAAGTTTTCCCCTTTCTCATGTAATATGAATATTTAAATAGCCACAAAAAGCCCGTTCCAGTCCTCATTGACCTTGATATAACTCCACACAAAGTTGAAATCTACAGGTGATGATGACTTTTTTACCCCTCCTTCGCCTGACCTCGAACGTGCCTCTCTCATAAAAATAAACGGTTATTGTGGCGCGGTGTGGGGGCGATGACAACTTTTATTCTCAGGGGGTGAGGGACTTGCAGTTAAATTTAAACACGAAAAGAGCCAAAAAAGAGAAGAAAATGTTGAAAAGTTGAGGCGAGTGGCGGGAGGAATGACGGAATACGACCCCACGACAACTGGGCTAACACCTAATTGTTCTTGTTCCAGTCAACCAGAAATATATGGAGGCAAAATTGATTTTCCGCCTTCTTACCCCTCGTTTTTTCTCGTCTTTCTCCCAAAAACTTCCCTGTGAGTTACAGATCTCTCTCAAAATTCAAAAATTCCAAAGCATATTCTCGAACAACGATCACAAGCCCTCCAACAATCTCAATTTCACACCTCCGTAGGCACATTCATTCAGGAAGCGCACTACCGCTTATATGTACATATTTGGTAGCCGGCGGGTGATTTTCAAAAGAAAAGAAGCGGTGGTGAAGGGATGGGAGAAGTTGAGCAAGGCTGGGTGGTCCGGAGGAGCTGGGGAGAATGTGGGATCCATTGGGTTGATAGTTGGGGAGATATGGTTCTGAAAGTAATTGTTTGGAATTAAGAAAAAATTGAAGATAACTCTATTAGTTGTAGTGAATAAGCAGCAACTTGGTTTTTGGTTATTTTTAATGTTAAAATTTAGTAAAAAAATCGATATTGTTAAACCTGAACATGTGTTAAGAAATGTAATTTATGTTGGAAAGTTGGAAACATTTTTCGCAGCCAGTTGTATTTTTAAATAACTTTGCTAACTTTTTGATATATTTAAGATGAGTTTACTTTTGAAAAAACTTCAAATAAAGGCGTTTCCATAGTAAGGAAATCGATCATTTTTAACCACAAACTATTTCTGCACCTTTTTCCACAAATTTCAACAAATTTTCTTTTTTTCAAACCCCTTTACAATGTTCTCTTTGTAGTTTTTAGCTCTGATCTAGATTCCACAACCATTTTCATATATTCCTCCACTCCATTTGGTTTTTTTCCCAAATTTTTCCCGTCAAAACAAAGTAGACCAATTATTACCCAACACTACAGGAAGTAACAAACAAAAAAAGTTGAGCAATCGCATAATTAGCCCTTGTTACCTCCCCCAATCATCAAGATCGACGATAAAAATCTGACGTCTACCATCAAAACTATTAGGCCATCATCATCATCGATAGGAGAGCACACGCAACCACTGTCCTGGGATCGTACTCGGAAACGGTGGTGCCATATGGAGCTCCCTCTTTGTCATCAATATGTTAATACAGCGTCTGTGATGGCGGGTAACATATGAGGTGAGAGGGGATTAGCTCCAATCATCGCTATTGCGCAAAATGCGAGCAACATGTTGTGGCGGCGAGGGGGATTTTTGGGGGAGAAAAAGGGAGGGGAGTTAATTAGAAGGTAATGGTTGCCGGAAACAGCTTGATCGCTAATACCCTAAACATGTGTTCGATGGTGGGATTTTCTGGGGAGGATGGGGTTGGGAAAAAATGGAATGTTTATAGAATTTGGAAAGTTTATTGGAAAACGTGTGGTTTTTTGAACGGACCTTCATTTTCTGTATTTAATAGTGCTTGCAGACTTTGAAAATGGTCTCATAGTTTGAAATATGAAAAAATTGGTCGTATTTTGTTTCTATATCAAAAAATCGCATTATTTTGAAGAATAATTTAGAAATTATAAACTTTGGAACTGAATGCCGGTGTGAAACAGTTCAATTTCTATGTAGCAATATTCAAAGCTCCTAAAAAATGTAAATTTATTAAAAACAAGTTCCTAGAATCCAATTTCTCACATACTTTTTCAAAAAATACATCACATTTCTACACAAATCAGCTGAAAAACTCAAAACTTCACCCTATATTCGATATAGCTTATTCCAACATTTCCAACTCTCAAAAACCATCCATTCTACTCATTCACTCTTGATTTGTTCCTCTCTTCCTCCAACAAAGTAAATAACCTACAGATCTTCTCGTTAGCATCATCACACCCAAATTTGAATCCGATTCCTCCCAATTTCTTTGTCTACACTATAATTAAAGGTTCCCCCCTCTTCCCCCACACTGTCGCTTCCGGCATCGGCATCTCGTTAGCCCAACCGGGTTGCGCGAGCTCACTGACCCGTACTCAATTACCCAGCCACATATAGAGCACTCTACCTTCTGTTTTGTAATAACAATGTCAATTGAATCCATTGTTGCCATTTCAAGGGATCGAGCGAAAAAAAATGGATTTCAAAAATAGTAAATAATCTTGCAGACGCTGGCCATACTGGTGTGAATCAACTTGGAGGCGTGTTTGTTAATGGACGGCCACTTCCGGATGCGACGCGACAGAAAATCGTGGATTTAGCCCACAATGGATGTCGGCCGTGTGATATCAGTCGTCTGCTTCAGGTTTCCAACGGGTAAGGCCTTTTTTGGGGGGCACTGAATCACTAGTCTCTAGTGTAGAGCTGGCATTACATCATACATTTTTTTTCGTCAAAGAAAGGGCGAATGCAAGATTCACCGGATTATAACCGGATTAGAAAATGAGAAAGAAGGTCTGAAAACTAAACTTTTCATTCATTCATTTTTCGCCACACTTGCACATTCAAATTTGATCTTTTTTTTTTATCTTTTTACAAAACCTGTCTAATCCTTGCTGCCCACATGGAGTGCTGGACCGCCTTTTTTTCAGATCCAGTAGTATGAATCCATAGTTTTTTCTCCCTCTGTCTACACCTATCTTGTTTTGTCCCTTTTCTTCGTCATCATTCGAAAGTTTTTCATTCGATTAACTTCGACTTCTTTTTTCGCCGTTTTTGAACAACAGTAACCATCTGCCCGTAAGATTTCGTGGTCCAGGTGTTTTTTGCGGACAGCTTGGGATGTTGTAGCAGGTGTGGCGGGGTGTTAAGCTTCCGAAGGTGTTAGAAAGATACAATTCTTGGCATTTTCTTCACTCTGCTCTGTGCTCTGACCTTTCTGGCAAGACTCACGTCTGGCGAAACTATAAAAATTTTTCTCCGATTTTCAATCTAAAATGTCAAAAAGGAATGTGTTCTCAGCTACACACCATCTCAGCAACTTCCGCCCTATCTACACTATACAAATCGGGGGGCAAAAAATTCCCCCATCTGTCACATCACATTATCATAAAACCGCAAAGTAAAGAGTACATATAATTTTCCAGGTGCGTCTCGAAGATCTTGTGCCGCTATTACGAGTCGGGAACCATCCGGCCTCGCGCAATCGGCGGCTCCAAACCAAGGTGGGTCTTGTGCTTTTATATCCTTTGACAATGTACATTTTTTCATATTTTGTCTTGATTTTAGAGTGGCCACATCGGACGTGGTGGAGAAAATTGAAGAGTACAAACGAGAGCAGCCAAGTATATTTGCGTGGGAAATCAGAGACAAGCTGTTGGCAGAGAGCATTTGTAACAACGAGACAATACCAAGTGTGAGTTATTTTGTACAGTTGAAATGGCTGAATTGAATTTTTTTTAGGTTTCGTCAATCAATAGGGTGTTACGAAATTTAGCTGCAAAGAAAGAGCAATCCGCGATGCAAACTGAATTGTATGATAGGATTCGTCAAGTTGAAAATTTTCCGTGAGTTTTTTCTGGATTTTTGATCATTTATATCGAAATTCATTACTATTACTCTTTACAAAACTAAAAATCAATACATCAGTTCTCCAAACCCATTTCCAGTTACAATACAACAAACTGGTACCATCCTTGGCCGCTACACATGAATGGCACTGGTGCAATCAACCCATTTGTTCCAGCACCAATAGCTGACACCAAGAAAGAGGGAGAATTCGAGAAAGGTATGTGCTTTTTGGGTCCCTTTTCCCCTAGAAACATGGGGAACTTTCAAATAAGTGAGACATAAAATTTTTACGAGGTGTCCACACACACCTGTCGCGCTCGGGATGGAGGGATGGAGGCCACAGTTTGATGGTTCATTAAGTTGACACTATCGTTGCATTTTATCTAGTCCCCCCACTGTCGAGAGGTTCGCGCATTCACCCTCATTATTCGCATTCATCACCTCTCAAACTTTTCCATTTATTCTTTTTCATTTTTTAAAAGTTATGTTCAAAGTTTTGGTCCCTTTTCATATACAAATGGCGAAAAAAGATAACATATTTTTTGGGGCCGTCACTCTCTGTCAGAAACCTGTTTTTGCTCTTGTCTCTCCCTACAGTAAGCCTAAGCGCCTGACCAACGCCCCCTAAGGGGATACTGTAGACTTAACACCCACTCACTCACATGCTTATCAAATTTAGAATTTCCTTTTTTTTGGTGAAGTGATTGGAATGAGTGAACATCACCCCGTTTTTGGTAGGAGAGATAAAAAGGAAAAAGAGAACGGTCTGAAGAAACACCGTATCCATTTCATCAAAAACGGGGAGGAAAGAAACATTCTCTAATCAAGCATAAACATTCCTCACGGGTACGGTAGACGTGGAACGGTGGTGTTCGGTGAAGGAGCTAGTGGAGTGAGAGGGAGAAAAGCTTAGAGTTAAGCCTCATGTGATATATCATCAAATTAGATGTGGAGAAGAGAAGCAAAGTCATGAATCAATAGGGGAAGTTAATTCAGAAATTTATGGGGTGGGCATAAGCGTGCTAATCAAAATTGATTACTGGCAAACAGAAGGTGGGATGGGAGCTTTGCTTTCAGAGGCTTTTAAGTTATTTCAATACGCTCTTTTTTGGATTTTTCATGTTTAAATGTGAAATCCTTTTTTTTTGAATAATGTAGTCAAAAATTTGTTCCTTTTTTATAATTAACAACACTAGAAAAACTACTTTTCTAAAGATTCAACCGCTGCAAAATTGCACCCAATTAGTTTACTGTAAACCGTTTTCTCTTCCTATTTGCCAATTTTGCAACCTAAAATTCCCCCCTCCCCCCAATCCAACAAAAAAGTCCCCAAAAATTTCTTTAATTTTTCTATAATCACAAAACAAAACACATGGAAAAAAGGACGAAATGGTTGTGAAGTGTCAATGACAGTATAAGTTGCCGCCCGTCGTGACTTTTTACTAAACGAATTATCGAGCGACTAATTTAATTTATTCACTAAGACAACAACCATAATCGCAATTTTGTCCCTTTTCCCCTCGCCTTCACTTCAGTCGTTTAGTTTCTTCATTGCGAGTAGTGAGCGTCTGCTTTTTTTCTAGACTTTTTTTTGAAGGAGCAGTTTCTTGAAGTTTGGCTGATAGTTGAGGGCTGATAGCTATTTTAATGAAATGCTTGATGAATTTAAGAATATTGAAGACGTTTGCTTTGAGTATTAGGAGTTAAAAGTAATGAGTAAGAACTTTAAAATTCACATGTATTATATTTTTTCCCATCACTAAATCAGTCCCTTCATTGTTCGTTTTATCAATCACTTTCTGCAAAGTCCTCGAAGTGGTTTGCCTTTGTCTCCATCAATATTACAACCTCACACTCCACATCAATTTTCAAAATAAACTGCCCATTTTGGGCTGAGGTTGCGAAAAATGGCGTTCACGCTTCACTGCATACCTTTTATCATCAGATAACCCTCTTCGTCGTCCTCCTCCATCTTATCACATCGTGAATACCGTACCTAACGAACCAACCCATCAACCTCGGCTCCCCTAGAGAGACATAAAGAGCTGGGGAGGCTTGCAGCCAAAAGTCATAAATATATGAGACGCGCTCTCTCTTCCACGATGAGCACGGCGTCGAGCTTCACTTTTCCGAGAAGCGGAATATCAATAATTGGGTGGCGTACGGTAGTGGGGCGTGGCCGCGGCCCCCACGTCTTCGGACGCGTCGCGTCGCCCGGTGTCTCCTCGTCGATTGGGCAAGCCCGGGGCTGTTTGCTTACTGCGCCTGGTCGACGTCGCCGTCGTCGTTCAATCTGAGTCTCCATCGTCTTACCGAATTCATCGACACACACTCCAAACATACTCTTCACATCACTACCCTCCACCTCCTTTTCATCTGATCTTGATTGCTTCTGACAACTCCCCCCCCCCCCCTCTCACCGGCTGACTGTGTCGTCTCACCGACCAGGAGAGCAGCTCCAAGACGTCGTGCTCAACGGACTTCACCTGCTCCTCACCGGACTACTGTATTCCATCGTCGTTGGTGATGCAGCGGCCCGACTTGTATACGATAGGCGATCCGCTGCCCAGATGTGATCAATCGCTAATACGAGTTAAGGATACACTCTTTTTTTTTCTAAATTTATCAAATTATGAAAGGGAAAACGAAACGTCAACACCTCCCGATGACCTAATGTCTGAATGGTGTCTAATTCGAATTCATACGTTTCGGAAACTGAAGTGGACTGCCACAACGTTCCTGATTCGAATTTGAATCTTGCCAATTTCTCTCCCTATTTAAGACGCGATTCAAATTCTTCCTCTTCATTTCTTGAGAGTTGATCGGTGTGGTTTTGAGAATTGTTTTGCCATTATTCCCACTAATGAGCTATGGCGGTTTGGACTCTAATTGCCAAAGCACCTTGCCATGAGGTAATTAATGAGTCATATTGCTCCCGGGAGACATTCTGATGCACCACCTCAGGTGATATCTGCGTCTCGTGTTCCATTCCCCCACGCCGAGTGTTGCGTGATTCTGTGACAGCGCAACTTTCCCAAACCCCGTGCTGATTGACCCGCCCCTCGACTATCAGTCGGTGGTCATACAGTCTCTCTCAAGAGATGATATCGGCCCACGCTCCCCTGGTGCCTATCAAGGCACCGCTGCCAACTCGCCGAGCTTCCACTATTCGTAAGACCGCTTCCCGCGCCGACAAATACTCGCCATGTACGTTATTTAATGAGGGGCTCGGTTCTTCTTCCCACAGCCATCTTCTCACCCCTCCTTTTCATTAGCGGCGGATTTCCGACCATTTCCAGCGGATGTGAGGAGTGGGAATACATTAGCGCCACTTCCGGCACTTCCATCACCTAATGTATTATTTTCAGATGAGGACCAAAAACCTCCGGTTGACCAGGAGGATGATGCGGCAGCCAGGATGCGATTGAAGCGCAAGTTGCAGAGGAACCGAACCTCGTTCACACAAGTCCAGATCGAAAGTCTCGAGAAAGGTACCAAAATTTTGAGTTTAACCTTTTCATTTTCATTTTTTGATTCAGAATTCGAACGAACACACTATCCAGATGTATTCGCAAGGGAGCGTCTTGCCCAAAAAATCCAGTTGCCGGAAGCCAGAATCCAGGTGAGTAACCGGGGTGATAACCATCTAGCCCTATAGCCACCCCTTCATTGCATCACGTAATAGTTTGAGTCATGTCAGTCACTAAACGGACACATAATGTCACCTAATCATGGACTGAAATGTCAGGGAGTGAGGAGGCAGAGACAAGAAGTTGTTGGTGGCATTCCTATTCAAGAGCCTTTTTTCTGCCCCCCTTGTCACCGCGTACTTGAACTGCAGTACTTTCTAAACCTGTTTTTCGGGGGCCTGAAAAGTAGTGGAAAACTGAAGAAAAAGAAAAAATGGCTGGGAGAGAAAAGAAAGGAAATTTTGAAATTCTGTATACGAAAAGGGGCATTTATCTTTATTAGTGACTCGCTCTCTTTTCGACATATGGACTCCTATATATCTTTTTGTTAGTTCTGTCGGATTGGGGGAACACTAGGAGGTCCAAACCCACCATTTTCCAGGTCTGGTTCTCGAACCGTCGTGCGAAATGGAGGCGAGAGGAGAAAATGCGAAGCAAGCGCTCGTCGGGCAACATGGACTCGTCGCTCTCCAACGGAACACCCACGCCGACGCCGGGATCAGTGACTGGAAGTAACATGACAAATCCGATTGGATCTCCGGCCTCGACGCCGAATCGGTTCCCATCTAACAGTTCTGCAAGTCTTCCAACGACTAACTTTGTTCCGCCCGCCAGCAACATGTACGCCGGACTCACACAGCAGCAAATGGATCCCTATGGGTAAGGGATTACTGTAGTTTTTTAATCATCATGTTCTATAGGTTTGGGTTCGCCAACGCAGGTCTTGGAATGGCACCGTACCAGCCTGCCGCTGACTTCAATTCTCATCACATGTTCCAGCCGGGTAGATCACCATACGAAACTTTCCATGTGAGTAGTTACCTGTTATTATTTTGATCAAAATCTATTTTCCAGCCGTATACACGGATGCCAAACACGCACGGTTTCCAGCAGTCGATGAGTCCCGCGACGACATCAGTTGGAGGTAAGCGGGTGATAAAATAGGTGATAAAAGCGATAAAAACTGATTACTAACACCCATCTGGAATGGTTTTTTCACCGCTTTAACGGTTCGCAAAACGGCAAACGATCCAATGTGTGGAAGTTAGAAATAGTCTCGGCCTGGAATCACAGCGCATTCCTATACAGGCCCCTACAGTACTCCCCCGTCGGCCTTCCCTCATTCTTTGTCTGTTGTGCGTGTGTGACATATGCCTCTGTGGGCTGTCACCTCACATTTATGTCTAATACAATATGCGTTGGGATCAGCACGATACGTTTACCTGTAGCGGTTTTTTGAAAAGTCGGGGTATTCAAAATATTTATGGAATGAATATTGGGATTATTTCAGATATTCCATCGATCACATCTGGTATGAGCCTGCCAGTGTCTGCGGTGCTGAACTCCATTGACCAGTCACTGAGCCACAGTCAGATGCACGAGCTCAGCGACATCTCCCATGCACAGGAACACTACTGGAGGACTTAGATCTAAATTTGTTTCATCTCTTTCTCTCTCTTTTTCTGGCCATACAATTCTGGGTTCCATAGTAATTATAGATGGACGTTCAATTTCTTTATATTTTCTATTTTTTTCTCCCCTTCTTTCCAAAAAAACATTTTATGAGCTTTTTGTAACTATTCTTCCCCGTGTTCTCTTCCCCTCCCTCCTTGCTATCAGCTAGATTTTGTCGACCACATGCTCTTTTTTCACTGCTCCTTTTCACTGCTCCTTTTCACTGCTCCTGGAGCCAGCAACAAGGAGCCAGTGAGCATGTAGAGATGTGCTCCACAAAATATTGTGCACAAAATGACATTTGCCCCCATTTTTATTTGAAACATCCTTCTTCCTAAATTGTGACTTTCTCCACATTCTCAGTTTCAATTTCAAGACATATGTTTTTCTTTTTTTCTTTTTTTATCCATTAAAAAGTTTTTTTATAGGTTTCCCTGGTTCAAAACAATTATATACATAGTTCACCGATAAAATGTCCTGTAGAGTGTCATTAGAGAAAAGAATTATTCAGCACAACGTTTTGTTATAACTCAACGTTTGTTTCATATCATGCATTCTATCTGGTTGTTTTTTGAACTGACTTTTTCTCCTCTTCCTCCTCCTTTTTTTTGTAATTTTAATTGTATTTTTTTGTCTTTTTTTGAAAAATATTTTAAAAATAAAATAAAATTGATAATAAAAATTTGAAAAAAAAAGAAAAGAACAATCGGAAAACCGTGAAAAGATGTCGGGCGATAAGTTTTAATAGCACCTCATCAATCAATGTTACACGGTGAACGCGAAATAATTACCGGTGAAGGAGTCTCTCCGTTCCGATCCGGATTCCGTTTTATCTCCACCCTCATCTCCCACTTTTGTATCACTTTATAGTCCGTTGTTACGCAATTATGGCACTTATCTTCCATACGAAGATCCTTCGGGGCGAACGGAAAAGAAAATGTCAGAAAATGTTAGGGTTCCTCATTTCAATCCGCCAATAACCTTTTGCTTTTTCATTCATACTGCCAGAAAGCGTGTACCTCACTTTTATTGGTGCCATTACGTCTAGAGAAAAGGGGCGGTAAGATTCTTAAAAGGCTCAGAGATGAGCGGAAGCGACGAGGACGTTGTTATTAGGTCATTTCGATGTCAACACTATTTTACGCTGATCGTAATTGACAAATTACCATGGAGAAAAAAACCAGATGGTTTTTTTCAAGGTCTTCAAATATATCTGTTGGATAAAGAATTTTATTTACAAAGTATAATTAAAATTATGATAAAAAGTATATTTTCCATCAAAAAACCCATGAACCATAAAGATAAAAAGTAGTTTTAGTTGTTATAGCAATGTCCTTGGTGGCAGAAAGAGTTTCCAGGGCACATGGAGTTAATGCAAGGGCCGATGGCGTTGCCTAAAGTGGAAATGTGATAGATTCAACATTTTCAAAGGTTTAAAGTCTCTTACGCTGATCCATGGTTGGCATGGCTGGTGCAATACCCTCTGGAACACATTGTCCGTAATAGCAGGTGTGCTTCGACTGACATCTATCGTTGATGCATGGTCCTACAGCTCGAGCGAAGATTTCTTCTGGAATTCACAACTTTAGAAAGAAAATATGCCTTTCAAAACCTTACCCTTCTTTTGAGCCGTGCAAACCGAGATAATAGCAAGGAAGACCGCCAAAAGAACGATTCTGGTGTTCATTCTCGTTTAAAAATCCCAAAAAACTGATGTGCTCACACCTAGCCACCATCATATTTATAGTCGCCTCTTGCTTTGTTTATTTTCCAACGAAAACAAGGAAGAGGAGGGGCGAGAATTTCACGAAATTGAGTACACATTTCGTGATAGCACCGGACAGTTCGGTCACAAGTATTTATTTGTGAATTTGATGCTCGCTGAGCCCTCAATGATCAATAAAAACGAACGGGTGGGTCTCTTATGAACCGTTTATTTTGTGGAGGAAAAGGTACAACAACAAATATTGGACGACTAGACGAAAAGTACTTGAGGGCTGGGAAAAATAGTCCATAAATAAAAATATAAATAGTATGGAGGTGAGCTATTCGGTTTTTTGAGATGAATTCTTTTATTTTTTAGCTGGAGCTGTTTTGAGACCATAGATATAGAAAGGAATGCAGAGGAGGGGGAGCCAGTAGTAGATTGAGGACCAGAAGTGGTGGACGTCGGCGCCGTTTTTGAGGAGGAATCCGGTGGCGAGCATTTCAAAGCCACGACAACGGATGGTGTGGGTGTATCTGGAAAAAGTTCATGTCGTGACGGTTTTTTGAAGCTTTTTACAAAAACAATTTTGCGTAACATTATTTTAGAGCTATCTAGCCAGAAAATTGCACCAAAAATGAAAAAATCGTGATTTTTCCCAACTTTGAGCTCTCATAACTCGGCTCAGAATTAAGAGTCGCAGTTTTTGACTGCAATTTTGGAATCAGCATGACCGGCTCTACCTGTACACCAAGTTTTATAAAGTTCCAAATGTGTAAAATACTTTTTTTGTTAGGTTGATCATGTAAAAGTAAGTCTAAGGATCAGCTATTGTACAAGAAATGCTTCTTTTCAAGTTTTTAAAATAAAAATAAAAACATACAAAAATCTAAACCACTCTGGCCTCTTCCCAGTCTCCTTATCCACCGGCACCAATCTAAAGATGACGTCTTCCAGAATAGCACACATCGCAACCACTCCAAACGACATGAAGTATCCCGCATACGTTCCATGCCACACCGCCGACACCAACATCGTCGTCTCCACTCGGAACACCTTCACTCTTGAGTGCACGTACAGAGCCAGCCATGTCTGTACAGATCTGTTCCACGCCTTCATCCCATCTCTGAATCCATCCGAAAACTCCACTTTTGGAATATCGAGGTTCACAATCGCGTCGCTGTTCATTTCAATGTACTCCTTGTTCTCAAGCTTCTTAAATTCTTCAAGATCCGATGGGCCGACTATAATTTTCGGGTTGGTTGCAGCTGGGTAAATTCCGATTCCAAGAATGACGCATATCGACTCGGCGATTGCCCACGCACTGTAACAAATATTTTTCAGCTTGTGCCAAGCCTGCACACCCACCTGTACACTCTTGTTTTGAAAACGACGAAAATCAGTGCTGCGTACACAAGGCGAGTGAAGAATGACACTTCCCAAATGGCGTCGGAGCGGAGGGTCTGAAATTTGGATTGGTTTGCTTGGAAATGGTGAATGGGGAGCTCACATCAAGAGGGAAGTAGTGATTGGTGATCACAAAGACTGGCACGGACCACAAAAGTCTCATGAATCGGGATTGGACTTCTGGCGTCGGATCCCAGGACTTGAGGGTAGGGTTTTGAGAGTCCAGAAGCATTTGGTACGTGTAATATGGTCCTGAAAGAAATAATGAAGTTTATTTCTGCTTTAAAGTCTAGTTTTGCACAAAAACTGTAACAATTACCCGTAAAAAGTCCACAAAAGTGATAAAAGTAGGCGAACTTCTCCAGGATCGTCGGGATCTCTGTCAAGTATCGTTTCGCCGGTTTCTCATCATCTTTATGAAGCCATGCGTCGTTCTCCTCGAAAGTAATGCCAATAATCTGAAAAATAACTTGATGAAATAGCTGTCTTTCATTATTTTTAGAGTTTCCATACCCTCAAAGTGATGATCAACTGGATCACATTGGTGTGACTTGCGACTTCATTCACTGGCAAGAGATAATGGGCAAATCGGACGAACATGAGATAGGTGAAGGTAGTGATGAAGACAATCAGTGGGATTTGTCTGAAAGTTTTTATGTTTTGGGTGTGAAATTTGGGAGTTGAACTGTTTTTCTCCTTACTTTTTGTTTGCAAATTGTTGGATCAAAACTGCGATGGTGCATATTCCCAAAGAGTACATGATTTTGGTTCCTGAAACCATCATAAATCAGTTTCCAGTTGCCTTTTAACCTGAAAAAACAATAAACTCACCTATAATAAACAATGCCATCGCGAGACCTAATGCTCCCGACGCCAAGATATTGTTGCCTAATTTTCTTACATAACAGGAAGCTCCAAATGAAAAGAGCAAGAGTCCGGTGTAAATCCAATCATCTTTGGACATCAATCCACCTATTTTCTCCATGGTTTACCTGAAAAACATGTATATTTTCTAATTTGTAAGCAGAAATACAAGGAAAAGCAAGAAAAAAGCAAGAAAAAAGACGAGAAAAGAAAAAAAAATAAATAAATTTTCCCCTTGACAAGAAACGCGCAAAGAGGGCCACTGACGCGCGCGCTGCAGAGTGTACTACGGCCGAACACTTGGAATGCGCGCGCGTTGCGTCTATCCGACGGCCGACCTTGCGCCGAACCAACTTTTATCGACAAAATGATACGAAAAGCAATAATTTTAGTCTTTAGTCGCGATATTTTTCGCCTTTTCCTTTTAATATCTTCTTGTCTTGTGATTGATATTTTTGTTGGCTTACAGATACCACGAACTGGGCACTACCAATGTATTCGTCAGATGTACTTGATCGTAAGTTTTTGTTTTCATTTAAAAAGCAACAATTTGGTGGCTCAAAAACAAGGCAAATATTACAGTGATAACGAATTTGGAGCAGAAAGATTGCGACGACTGCGGAAAGCGCGAGGTGGAATGGGCGTCCGTCAAGAAAGGCACTGTGATTTGCTCGGAATGCTTTTGCTTTCACAGCTATCTTGGTAAGTTACCTTAAAAGTCTCAGAAAATTATAAAATCTTCACGAAAAAAACGAGAAAAACTATCGATTTTACCAAAAAACAAACACATGTTCTCCTAGTGCACAGTGCACTCTCAACAACCAAAAGATCGATATTGCAGGTCCGTCGGTGAGCTATCTGCGGCATCTGCGCAAAAGTGCCTGGGATGAGGAGCACATTCGACTTGTTCATGCACTGAATACGTGAGAAAAATGGTTCAAAAAAAATATGAAAAAAGAAAGAAATTGTTTCAGATCGAACACGAATATGATCTGGGAGAGTGCGCTGTACGAGGGGACCACCAAGTTCAGAAAGCCAGAGCCACAGTGAGATTTTTGGGTTCAATGAGGCGAAAAATCGACAAATATCTTAAAGACTGAGGGCGTAGTAAGCTAGGTGGAAAAGTAGGACGGCAATCATTGAAACAATATTGAAAAACTTTGAAAAAATTGAATTCAAACAAGATTTTTAGTACTTTTAACCCAACAAGGGTATGCATCATTGACTAGATACAATAGTGAGCTAGTATCATTTTGATGTGACTTACAATATAAAGCCAATACCTAGCTGATTGTCCAGACCAAAGCTCTACTAATTTGTCAACGCCGTCAAGTAGCAAACAGCTAGCTTACCACAACACTACCAAGCATTACAACTCCAATAATATCCTTTAACTTTCCAGAGACCCATCCCACATCAAAGAGCAGTTCGTCAAAGAAAAATACGAGAAGCTGACCTTCCAACCAAAGCGTGGGAAGGACGAAGACTTGGAGAACAGTCTCAACAAGCAGCTCATCGCTTGTGCTCGTAGTGACTTCGCTCATGTTACTTTGAGGTACATAATTTAAAATTTGTCCACAATCTAACTTTTCATTGTTCAGACTCATTGCTCTTGGCGCCGATGTCAACTACACCGACCCGGAGACTGGGGACACTGCACTCCATGTGGCGGCTCGTGAGGGAAACTCGAATCAAGTGGAGCTTCTCTTTCTGTATGGTGCAGATTTGATGGCTCAGAATAGAGACGGCCAGTTGCCTTATCTAACCGCTAGGGATGTTGGCAATGTAAGTTTCTTTAAAGATTAAGGACCAACTCATTGCATTGTTTTGTTCAGACTCAACTCTATCAACGCATCTACGAATTCTTCTTCTACGTCTTCGACCGCTTCTCGTTCTTTATGTGCAACCGTAAAGCGGACCATAAGAACAACCAGGACTTCTTCATCCCTGAAATCACCGAGAAGCAGTTTCTCATCAAGACAAACGACTCGAGGTCTGCAATTTCAGTTCTCCCAAAAGGACAGTTCTTTGATCTCTGTGAGGACGCCTTCGATGAGACTGTGAGAAGAGAAAATGAAGTCAATTGGAATCTGACAAAGTGGGCGAAGACTGCCAAAGGGCCTACCAATGTGTTCTTGCCAGTGAGTGTCTGCAAATTTCGCAGGGAACAAGTAGCTCACTAACTTCAAATTTTTAGCCCACACCCCAAATGTCAGCTGCTCGAAATCAGCGTCGTCAGAAGCTGGCGAAGTTCACACCAATTCAATTCACCATTCTTCTCATCGATTTGTTGAAGATTCAGAAGCGCAGGGTCACCGGGGACAACCCACCACCGACTGTGGATCCATTGAAGTCGGCGAGAAAGTCCAATGATACTCCGCTGAGAATCATGAAGTGAGAAGCTATGGTGTAAACGTAAAATAACTCAAAAATTTCAGAAAAACCGAGTACGCCGACTACGACGAGGTCGCCGGTATCTCATGCTCTCCAATCTCCGGCATTCTGC
Organism: Caenorhabditis imperialis; assembly: GCA_963572205.1. NCBI lineage: Eukaryota > Metazoa > Nematoda > Chromadorea > Rhabditida > Rhabditidae > Caenorhabditis > Caenorhabditis imperialis. The sequence continues at coordinate 1,554,999 of OY751544.1, read as the reverse complement.
CTAACTCTCAAGCCAACACTCTCGACGAGTCAAGCAGCAGGGTGTGGGATGAGCTGCTCGAGGTCAAGGAGCGGCTTTGTACCGCCGAGGGACTAGTGATCACGCTCACCAAGCAAAATGAGGAGCTCACAAAGTAATACTATCCAAAAGAGGCGGGAAAATAAAAAAAATGGTTTCAGATTGGTGCACAGCCTGCAGGCGCAGAACATCAATCTCAACTCGGAGCTGATTTCGTTCCGCGACGATTTGTACAACTTGAAAAGGACGAACATGGTAAGAAGGATGCCGTCGCCGTTGGCAATTGTAGAGTCGCCGACGTTGCCGCCAGCTGGGATTACGCAGAGTTTTCCGAGAAGGTTAGTAATATAAACTATGATTTCTAGAGCCCAAAAATTTTATAACATTTGAACGAACTCTTTCAAATTGTAAAAAATTACAAGTTTTGATCTGATTTTACTACTTAACTACAATAAAATCAATCTGTTGACTTTCAGAGATAGCGAAGACCGAATCGACAACGGTGGAGCACGCTGGAGATCAAATTCTGGCGACCGTCGTAACTCCAACGATCAGAACCGCGAGAAACGCGTTGAACGACGCCAGGACTCGATGATGGAGAGCTCCTCTTCCCTTTCCCGCTCCTCGCAAAACCCTTCGCTTAACCGAGAAGGTAGGGATTAGCAATGCTCTTTCATTTCTTTCCTCTTATTTTTTCTTACCCTCCCCCCTCCTGATTGTTAAATTTTGCAGAAGTGCGCAACCGCGTGGTCCAGCAAGGCGAGCGCATCACGATTCTGATTCGAACCCTGCTCCAGCACGGCCAGAATGGCAATTTGGACTTGAACGCGAGTCATAACGCTCACGAGGTACGTCATTCGGGTGGAAAACAACGAGGTGACAATGTTTCACTTGTTCTTACAGATTGCGTGCGCCATCAATGGTCTTATCAACATTCTGCTGCCGTACGTGAGACATGAGAAAATCGATATGCTGACGGATGCAGTCGTGGTAAGGGTGGAATCGTAGGGATCTTTGTTGTTGATAAGGAGCATGCACAGTTCATTGGGATCTTTGTATTTGCACATAGTTATTGATTTTCGACTTGAAAGCATAGCAAAAAACACATTGAAGTCATGAGAATGTTCTACGCTTCTTAAGTATTGTACCAAAACCTGAAATCAGTGAAAACTCGTACTTTTCCAGCTCCTCAACGCAAAATGCAACTCGCCACTTCTGATGCCAATGGAAATCAAGGACGCCGCACAAACCATTGCCGAAAAACTGCACCTCATCATCATGGACTTCCGATAAATCGACTATTTATAATTTAAATCGACTACTTATAACCAATTGTGCCTTTTTCTAAACTTTTGCTCAAATGCCTCCATTTCATTTATTATTTATCCTGTTACATGTTACTTTTAAATTTTAATTTCCAGTATGTATTCCATAGTTTTTTTTGAAATTCTGAGATATTTCATGACTTTCCAAATTCATTCAGTTGCAGACATAATAGCCCACATCATCATAAATGCTCGATAATTACACAGTGGTTGCCCTTGCTATCACTCGAATTAAACCGTTTAGTCTTCAACCCCCTTCCTCTTTCTACACTGAAAATGAAAGAAGTGAAACGTTGCTGATAAGGTCATGATGTTAAGGAAATAAGGAGAGCAGCCAGCAGAACCATAAAAGATCTCGACATTTGGAGATTGATATTGAGTTTTCCCCCCGCCAACTCTTTTCGGTTTTTGATGGAAGGCGCGTAACTGACAAAAAAAAGTCATAAAGGTGAATATGCAAAGGGGGGAAAAGCGGTGATAAGACGCGGAGAGCGCTGTTGAAACTCATTCGCGTTTTCTTGTCTCTTTTCTCTTCTACTTGTCTACTTTTCTACTCTTTTTCGAACTCTTCCCCTTAGTTTTTGATACTTGTTTTCCAATCTAGAAGTTTAGCTGGTGTAAATTCTACCTCCAAACAAAAAGGAATGGCGATTGAAAGACAAGCGCGGCCCAATGTTCGCCGCGCGAGACCTCCGGGACAACGGAGAGCGGTGATATTCGATGATACCCCGAAGCCATCCGAGTGGAGGAACATCTGGGTGGCAATTTTCGGCTTCTACATTTTATTCGCTGAAAGTGGAGTCCGCCAGGTTTGTTGTACTTTGTTCTCACTTATCATTGAACTTATTATCAGTAGCCCAGAACTATTGATTTTTGAATTTTTCAGGTTATGAACGGATTCGTGGAGCCGGTTATTGTGACGTATAACTGCACTAAAAACGAAGCTGACACTGCAGTGTTAGTCATCCCAATGGCGTCCAGTTTGATATTCGGTACTTTGCCCTTTTGTGGGGAGGATGACTTTCAAGATGATTTTGATTAACTGAAAAATGAAAGCCTAATTGAAATGATGAAAAAATCGGGAGAAAAATGAGCAATAAAAAAGACAAGATTTGCAAATTTTGTCCGATTCACAAAATATATAAAAGGCTATAAAGATTTTATAGTTAGCAATAAGTTTTGCTTACAAAAATGGAACGGAAACGTTTTGCATACAAAAAATGGAACTGAAACGAGCCATTCTATTTTTGAGCACTTTCTACAATCCGATCAATGTTTTCTGCTCGGGGAAATGTTTTAAATGGGGCAGTATGAAAAAACAAAAAAAAAACAAAAAAAAAAACTGCACTAGTTCAAGCCCTTCATATCTTGGCTCAAAGTGTCATTTAGCAAAAATGACGAACAGTTTTGAAATCTTCACAAAAAGACCTTTCGAATGATATCTATCTCGTTCTGAAAAGCCAACTTACCACGGGAACATTCCCTAGTCAGTTCACACAACTCCATTCTATAATCTATTAACTTTCAGGACCCCTCTGCTCAATGTTCTACCAGTGGTCAGGTGCTCGTATCAGTATCATTGTCGGAGCAGTGTTAGCCTGCGCTAGTTTTGTTCTTGGACCACTCTGCAAATCTATTTATCTCCTTATGGTGTGCACACTTGGATTAGGTGAGACAGAAAACTCGAATAATCAGTTTTACCATATTGCTCTTCAGGAATCGGTTGTGGATTAATGAGAAACTCAATCATCTCAATTCAATGCGAATACTTCAAAAAGAAAAGGAACACTGTGATGGCAGCCATCTCTATTGGACCTGGGCTCGGGATATTCGTTTTGCCAAGAACATTGAAATGGATTATGGTGAAATACGGAAGCTGGGGACCTGCATGGTGGTTCTTGTCGACGTTCTACATTATCTCCATTATCATGGCGTTGTTTATTTCGAAACAACCATCGGAGCAAACTAGTAGCTTTTCGTTTTCATCGGCGTTCAAGGTGACTTATATTTAGTTTTATTATTGTTCGTTCATTATTCTGTTCTTCTGTTTAGGTTTGCAAAAAAATTGAGTTCGACTTCCATCTTATCGCTTGCTTCTTCGCATCATCTGTCACCTTCATCTACCTTGCTAATATTCTCATTCTGATGACCTCCGAGAACATTGAGGAGTGAGTTTCAATCTCAATTTTTCAAAAAAAAGTTATTTTTTTCAGCAAGGAAGTGTTGTATGGCTATCAAGGTCTTGCGAGTATAATTGGCAAGTTTGTTCTCACCTTTGTCATGAGCTTGAACAGAGTGAGTCGTTTTAATAAATGCACAAAAAACAAAATGTTATTGCAGGTTCATAACGGAGTGATAATGATCATCAGTTATGTGGTTGCTCAAATTTCCCTCTCTTCTGCTGCGTTTTGCTACAAATTCTGGCAGTTTCGACTTCAGAATGCGTTCGCGGGAATTGGAATTGGTAAGTATACTTTCTCTTTATCTCCCTTTTTCACATTCACATATTCCAACTCAAAAATCCTCCACTTCAGGACTCTTCCAAGCCTGCTTGGCTCCTTTCCTTGTCGCCATTGTCGGCCCATCTCAACTAGCCTACGCATTAGGATTCACCAACTTGATCAACGGAATTTCTATCATTTCAGTGGTTTGGCTATCCGGTAAGTGAATTCAATGCACCTATAAAATTCTCATTCATTTTTCATTTATTTGTTTAATGATGACTTCAAACTTTAACATTTTTATGAGCTACGTAAAATTCTCTAGTAGTTTTCAGTCTCAAAGCATAGGGAAACTAAAAACTAGCAATTTGATAGAGAAAACAGTTTCACATGTGGAACCGGAAATTGGAAACTGAAATTGTTGAGTTTAATGGTTTTTTGTCATGAGGTCATGAGGTATATCAGAGAAAATTAAATTAGACGGTGACCAAAATAGCAGTTGAAAATGCGTCACAGTAAATTTTGGAGAAGGGTCGTGTGATTAAAACAATTAGAAGAATGTTGAATTTTGATTAATAAGAGGGGGAGGATTGAATATGAACAAAATCAAAAGTAGATGGATTGTACAAAAGTAAAAAAGTTGACAAGTTGCTAAATACTATTGATAGCGAGTAAAACCATGAAAACATTATAATTGAAAAATTGAAAAATTGTATGAAAAAAAACAGATTCTAAAGCCCCAAAACTTTCAACTCCTTTTTTTCTGTATTAGAAGCTCTGTCTTTTAGTTAGAGTGAATAAAATACATTATATTGAAAGTTAATTTATAAGCTGGAAAACTGTTTAAGATATAAAATTTTAAGCCTCACGTTTTTTTTTCAATTTTATATTAACTTCAAGTTTCATGTACTGCATTTGAAAAAAATAAACACCTTTTTCCTTATTCGAATTCACATGACCCATAATTTCCAAGAATTTTATCAATACTGATTACAATATATTTCAAATTTTTTTGCCGAAATTCTAATTTCAAATGGAATATTTAGGAACTATTAATGTCCACACTTGTCCAGTTTATAAAAAATAGTGCAAAAATTCTCCCATCTAATTCCTACACCTTTTCAAACTTTCTCATATTATTTTTCTATTTTCCAGGCTTTGCCAGCAAAGGAACAACCGGTGAAGACGCTCGCAGTGCCTTCTTCATCTCCATCTGGCTGGGAATCGCCGCCATCGTCATGTCCATCATCACATCGCTACTACTGGTATCCCGCGAGAAGCACAAGAGAAAACCATCGATGAAACAAATGAAGCACTCATCCGAGCTCAACGCCATCATCAATATTACCGTTGTGGAGAATTCATAATGATTTTTCGCCCCTCTTCCCCCCGTTATCAAAGTTGAAAAGTCACTCCTCTCCCCCCAGCGCTTATGTACAAAAATGTAAAGTGATAATAACAAAGTTCCCCGTTGAAAAAAGTTGAGAATTAAAAATTGAAATTAAAATAAAACCGGAAGTAAATGAAGAGCACGAGATGAATTTGAGAACAAGTCATAAAGAAGTGCAATCATATGGGAGGTTTTTATTATCACTGATGATGATAATGTGTGGGTCCGAGCAGAAGGCAAAACTGCACATTTCCCCCCACTCAACTTCCTTTGTTCTGTAGTATTTTTGTGCTCTTATCTTGTTGAACAAAAGGCACAAAAACAATGTCATAATTGAAATCATTCATTATTTTTTTGCTACCCATCTTACATGTTAGTTTTCACTCTTTCTCCTTTTCAGTGTTTGATAAATTTGCTTCTGCTGTTATTGATAATAACATTCATCATTATAACTGTGCTTTTGGTCTTTGTAATTGCATTGTTCCTTCTGAAAAATTTACCATTTTTACATGCAAGATCTCAACAGTTTATCAAACCCACATTCAATGAATTTCGAATTGACCCTATCTTATCAGCTACCCCACGACCAATTATCGATCGACTCCCACAGCAACACACTGATTAAAGTATTAAATTCAAATCATGAGATAGGTGTCTGCCAATTGACATCATCACGTGAAACTGAACTATAAGGCCTGTACTCTTGAATTATTTCCTCCTTTTTTTCGAGCGTTTTCTCGGCGATAAGAACTGTTCAGTCTCTTCAAATTGAATGTTTTCTATGTCGCTGTACTTTTTTCATTCTTGTTGGATGCTTGAATCAATAAAATACTAAAATTTAAGCTTAAAATTTTCAGATTTTCAAATTCCATAATGTATGGTTACGTCGTTGTAAATGAGCAAAACTCCATTGTGTTTCTGGATGGTAACGATCAATTTAAAGTAAGTGTGACGTCTTCTAGAATATGAAAATCATTTAAAAACGTTATAGGCAATATTCCAAAACCTAATTCATTCGGAGATTACAAGTAGAAAGTTAGAATCAGATTCCGCTTCAAGTGGCGTAGGAAGCTCTACTTCTACAGAAGGTAGGTCAAGATCAAACGAATCTTCCTCAATTTATGTTAATGCTTTCAGATCCAGAGTCACTTGTCCGACCACAATCATCGGTTGTCTTTGACTCTTCGGAAATCTCCCACATCTTACTACCCTTAATTTTACTTTATCGATCGAACAGCGAGAAAACCAAAGATCCAATAGAGCAATTGTCCTCTAAACTCGGCACAATATCGATTTCCAAGTTCTTTAGCAATTTTCTAGTACTTGTATTTGCTGATGAGTAAGTTTTTCCATTTTTCAACTAGTTTTCAGAATTCCACTAAATTTTCAGCAATAGAAAGCGTCTCGAAGTATCTCAAATGGTAGAAAACACAATTGCCACGTCATTCGGCCCTCTTATCGCCTTCTGTCACACCGATCTCACCACTGTGAGAAAGCCCAAAGAAAATCTTGCCAACGCGTTCTCCCAGGATTTCCGGCCACAATGTAGGTGCAAACTAGAGAGTCATATGATACAAGAATTTCATTTTTTATCAATTTCAGCGCAGATTGACATCCGACGACGATTGTTCTATGCGGACAAAATTGGAAAGTTGAGAGACACTTTCTATAAAATTTCTTCTCAATTGAGCGTTTTTGTGGGCAATAATAGGTTTGTTTATCAGAATTATCAGAGCTAGACTCGTAATATGTTGTTTTTTCTTACAGATGTTTGCTCCTTTCCCGAGGTGATATAATAGCGACCTATAACTCGGTAGAGAGCGATGATGACGTGTTAAAAGGACTGAATACCACTGATCTCTTGAATATCGTTGCCACCACTTCTTCGAAATCTGATGCAACAAGTCGTGTCGATCAGGTTTGTGCTCTCCTGTTTTGTGACCGTTTAAATTTGTGGTTTAAGTTCTGGTTGCGATCTACGACTGGACTGATACCGTACTATGTCAATGTGATAAGTGCGAGTGTTTTCAAGAATATGACATTGGTGTGTCTGGTGGAGTCGTCGGAGAATACATTGATCAGATACTTGTACTTGTTCTCGAAGCAGTTGGATCAGTTGAGATACAGTCAGGACTTGAATAGGTTTGTTGAAAGTTTATACTATATAAGTTTACGTGCTTCAGGGACCTAAAAGAAGTGCGAAAGACTATAAACGACATACATATTCTACTTCTCAACCGCAAATCTCTCCCTGACAACTATGGTGTTGCATTTATGAAGAATCCAATCAGAGCCTCTTCATTTTTCAAGGTTAGTACACCATTTTTACTAGGTTAATAATCTATTTTCAGTCAATTTGGAATCAAATCGAATCGGAGGTGCTGTCAATAAATCGGGAATGCGCTCAAACCACCAAGCCCAGATCAGAGTCTCGGTTTTCGATAAGCTCATGGAAAAGTGCTCTCTCAACAATGTCCATGAATTCTTCAGTGTTTACAAGGATTACTATGGATGAGAAGGTAAAATTCTACACTTTAAATTTGAAAAACCAATCAATGTTATCAAATTATAGTAATTTTATAGACTTTAACTCAAAAAATGGACATTCTACTGTCCTACGGTCGGAAGCAAATCAATGCCCTTATCCAAGAACTATGCGCTATCAGCATAATAAACGCAAAGCTCACAACATTGCCACTTTTCAATCAGTGTTTAGAAAAAATTGTGAAGCCAATCACTATCAAGAACGTGGAAGCTTTGGGAATAGGAAGTGTGGATCAGGAGGCAAAGCTGGCAAAGTTCCTAAAGCCCTCGGAGTTTTTCCTAGAGATGTACGCGTATAGAATACAATTCGATGATGTTCAACAGGAAATTTGTTTTGTATCAGGTAATCAGTACCGAAAAAAATAGTTGGAAGTTCATTAATGAGTTACAGAGGAGTACAAAGAAGACTTGAAGTTGATGCGACAGTTGCAAAGTTCAAATCGTTTCAGTTGTGATTTTGTGGGGAATACTGGAGAAAAGTTTACTATTTATTATGTAGGCCTTGTTTTCTACCGTTTCAAAGCACTTCTTCCTACTTTTCAGTTCCACACCGACAAAGAAAGGAAAGGAGCCACAAAGGGACGGTCCAGTATTAGCATGACAGCTGTCTTTCCAGCGTATATCAACAAGAATCTTGCGGAGAAGCAGACCAATAAGTTGTTAGATTGTGTGTTGAAGCATTTTGTGTGATTTTCTCAATAAATTAGATTTGAATTATTTATTATTTTTTGAAATTATGATTATGACACGTTTGTGAGGAGTAACCGGGGTTTGAAGAGATTAATGTTTCAAAATAAAAAAAAATAAAAAAAAAGATAAATTCAATCAAAACTTCGAGGTATCAAGTTATCATAAGGGCTCTCATCGTAGCCACTATTTTTATTCCTCATGTCTTCTTTGACCCTAGCTACCATGTCTTCTTGTGCTTCTTCATCGAGATCATTTAGAGTTGTTATGTATTTCTGAATAGTTAATGATAAAAGAATTCAAGAAGCATATTGCACTCACATCAGTTGACATGCCAATCGCAACATTTTTCATGACGTTCACACACTGTCCGATTTCTGGACGTAGTTTGTAGTCAAATTGCATGCACTTCACAATCATATTGTATCTGAAATTTATCATGGTTAAAGTGATTTTTGGAATGTTCAATTTACATTTCAGTGGGACACTTTTGCGGTGGATCTGGTACTTTTTGCAGGCTCAACGTGTAATGGTCCCATGAGATGTATGGTTTGGCTTCTCCGAAATTGAAAAGTGTTAGAAGTAAGTTTCCATATGAGAAAACTTCGGACTGAAAAACAATAATGTAAGTACTTCAGAGTTTCTCACCGCATAAAAATAATAACCATCCAGTGCTTCTATCGGATAAATATCCACTGGAATCTCCTTAACTTTTATCAGTTTTCGAAGATTGCGAATTTTCCTCAATCGCTTTTGAAAAGCATTCGCAAAATTCATCTTTTGAGTTTCTCCGTGTTGTGCTCTTTCAAAATCCGCTAATTTACATATCCGCCCGTCAGAAATCAACACATTCCGAAGTGCCACATCGCGATGGGTGATCTAGAACATCATCTTATACTGTGAGAATTGATTTCAAGACTTACTCCTTCTGTCTTCAAGTATTCTAAGGCCATTCCAACTTGCATTCCGATAGAAACAATATTGAAGAGAGAAATCTCAAGGTTATCACCATGATTACTCGAGAAAACTGGGTACTCTCCATCGATTCGAAATTTGTGCGGTGAAAATTGATTGATGAATTCGTTGAGGGATTTTTCTGGATAGTAAGGAAGCACTAGGTGTTGCCTTTTGATGTTGAAGCAAGCACTGGAATTCAGATTGAATTTTAAAAGTCTTGAAAGTGAATTGTTACCTTTTAGCCGGAATTTTCACTGTACCCAGAACTGCAATGATGTTTGGGTGTCTCAGTGCTTTTAGGATATTAAGCTCGCTTGAGAAATGTGTAATTTTCCGTGAACCTAAACAAAAAATTGATTGAAACGTAAAAAAACTGTGGATTACATTTAACGACGATTTTCAAGCAACAATCTTGAATCTGGACAACATGAACAGTGGCTGAATGTCCTTTTCCAATTTGTTCCATCTCACTCAAAAGTAATTGCTTTTCGTCGAATCTTATCAGCAAATTCGGTTTCTTGAATTGTTCACAGATATTGATTAGCAACGAGATCACGACAATCACAATGATAATCACAATACCGACTAATAAAGCCTGCAAATAAAAAAAAAGTGATAGACTATAATATATGTTCGGCAACTAGGTAACTCACAGTTTGATCTGCAGGTTTTTCCAAACGAGCATGTGCTATAACCATATCATTGCTCAAAAACACACAATAATAATCCGGAACCAGAGCCAGATTGGTGTTATTGATGAAGCCAGAAAAAACAAGCGATGGTCCCAAGTTTTCGGATACTTTCATTGTTAAATTCGGGCAGTTTGATGGAGCTGGACAGGATAACATAGTTGTTACGTTTTTCCGCCAGGGATTTTCTATTACACATTGTATTTCAGTTCTGTATATGAAGGAGAGCTGTAATTTTTGATTTGACTTTCAAAAATGGAGTCAGCTTACCGTTTTCATTTTGAAACATTCATTAGTTTTTCTTTGAATTGACACTGGATGTTTCTTATCATAAATCAATCCTCGTATATCTTTACTCTCTCCAAATTTTTCACATTGGTAAAATTTACTTTTTTCTGTGTAATGTTTAGAGAGTTTGAAGCCTCTCCTGAAAACCTCTTGTTCATTTTGAGGTCCCAATTCTATATACTCACAATGGATCATACTCGTAATTCGTATAATTCCCATTAATTTTCAGTTTCACATCCTTTGAATAAAACCCTCCTGGACAGTACACCATGAACTCCGTTTCCCCATCAACAAGACTAATTTCAGTGAAGAATTTTCCGTTTTCTCCTGGAATTAGTACAACACAAGAGGTATTTAGTTAATAGGATCAAACTCACTTCTCACTAGCACGTGAAATGATAAAATCTCTCCGAGTAAACTGCTACATTTCAGATGACCGTGAGAGTCTTCCTGAAGTATTTGCAACGATTAGAATTTATCTCTTTGATTGTTATTATTACCTCCATGTAGTAATCAAGACTATACTCATTAAACATTAAAGTTTTGTATGTGTTTTGCAGGTCATTGTACAGTTTGCAGATGATATTGTGTCCGCAAGCTTTTTGAAACTGTATTATTAATCGATCATGTGAATGAAAAGATATATATGAGTCATTTTTTCCATTTTCCTAAAAAATACGTTTAATAAAGTGGTGAATTAAAATAACAACTCACAATTTTAAGTGGCGTTGGTACATCATGCAATCGCATCGAGTAACAAGATGCAAGATTCAATTTCTTTTTTTCAATCAATTCAGTAGTGGAATAACATGTGAAAATCAATAATAAAATGGAGAAGTGCAACAATTTCATTACGTATGAAGAAATTGACAGAAATATTGGAGGAAAGAAAGCGAGTTGATAATGTTGTGTACAGACAAACACAGAAAGAGTTAATAGGACGGTGATAAGAACAATTGTTGGTGAGAGAGGGGGGGGGGGGGGGGGGAATTGTTTTGAGACGGATCTTTTGCATTCCAGTTGGGAGATGATATGGTAGGATTGAAATAACCTGGAAAAATGATATTGATGATTATAGATTGGAAAAAAATGATTTCAAGGTGAATAGATTGTGTTCAAAGAAGGTCCACAAGATATATTGAAATATACAGAAGCATTGACTTTTACAAAATGTACCAGAGGCTCTGGATTCACAGTAACAGACATGAAAATGAGCTTCAATTGCAATTTATCAATTCTTCGTTTCATCCTGAGCTGCCAATTCTGCTGAAAGACAACTGACTTCATTATTTAGATTTCTGCAAAAAATTGACTTTAAAAATCTCAATTCTCTTACTTTTAACTTTACAAACTGATCCAATCTTAATAAATGATTTTGATATCACCAAAATCCCCGATTGCTTGTATTCTGTCTGTTTTCTTACTGTATGTTGGTCACAACTCTCTTTGGTTCCCAACGTTGCATGTTTTTTCTCACGACATTTCCAACGCTATTGTACGCAATGTATCGAAAACCGATAAAATGGATACCCTTTACAACCCATTTTGAACTTTCTGGTAGAGCCATTATTCGTTCTCTTTTTCCCCCATTCGATTCATTTTTCTCTTTTGCATCTGGTCAATACTTACATCTGCTCTCCCTCTCTCTTTCTCTCTGTTGGGATTTCCTTTTCATTTGTGTCCTGTATGATGGAGAATTCTCCGTCTAACCCAATACCATCTGATGATGGGAAGAAGCCAACGTTTGCAAGACCATCTCTTCAAAGATGGCTCTCTGCCAGGATGAAGCACGCTGAAGCGCGTCGTGAAAAGAAAGAGCGGGAGGCTTGTGGTAAGAAATACCATATTAAGAAGCTTAACAGTTGATAATTACCAATTTCAGCTATTCCGAGGGAGTTAGAATCGGGAAAGGAGCTTCAGAAGCAGGGAGAAGGCGAAACTAGGTGAGTTCTTTTCCATCTGTCTTTGTACTGTACTGACAAGTGAGTATCTTGAAAGCCATGAATATTTCTATCAGGTATAGTATCGGACCTTGACGTCAAGTGGAAAACTACGACAACCTTCCTCCGGGTCACTTGAAACCTTAACTTTTGTCCTTGGCTTACAGTATCAACCCACTCCATTTGTTTGGCTTTTGAACCAAAATGTTTTGATCTTTTGGATAGTTTTTCCAGTAACCTGTGGCATCCTCATAGTCAAAGGGTGGTATCCGATGTTCGAATTGCTTTACTCTGTTAAGCCCTTCTTGCCAAATCCAAGCATAAGTTTTTGCAAACCAATACGAAACATCTGCCCCTTATAGGTATGTCCTTGGTGAGCTTGACAGTGTGTCTGTCTGTCTGTCCCAACTTTCGCGCCGTCTCTTCCTCCCTCTTTCCCCCACTCTCTCATTTTGGTTGCATCCTGCGCCCCTTCCAAAAAGCTGTCCACCACCTATTCTCATGTCTCGATTGCGCGGGCATGGTGCGCGTTCCCCTCTCTTCCTCTTAATCGCGCGCTTATGATTTGAATAGTATCAATTAGTTTTAGGTGCAGGCTTTATTATCTATAGTTGTTAATCGCGAAAACTAGTGATTTGATATCCAATTTTGATCATAGAAGTAGAACCGGCTGTTGCTGGTTGTGTGAGCGTTGGGCAGAAGTTTTTGGTGGTAGTGGGTCTCGCAGCGAAAATTTTGGGGAATTTGACAAAAAGCGCAGCTGTTCACCATAGACCACAGGAAATTTCTGCCAATCGCCCACTTTTCAAAACTGACCATTAATGTTTTTATTTACAGTATGAACGACCAACACTCGATCTGGTACAACCCCAACAACAATAGTCTCGAAGCGGTTTTGCGAAGAGCTGGTGCTCTTCCAGCTGCGTACGATGGCGATGAGCGGTATTTTGTTTTGATTTTTATTGCAGAAATTGTGGATGATTTTTTACAGAAATGAGCCGGTCGCTCGTCAACCTGTGGCTGCTGCTCATGCTGCTGCTCGTGGTGTGGTTCGTGCTGTTCCTGTTGCTGGTAGAGCTGTGGTTCCTGCTGCTGGTCGTCTTGCTGCTCATGCTGATGCTCTTGCTGCTGCTCTTGCTCTGGTTCGTTCTGCTGCTCCAGTGGCTGTTCAAGCTGTAGTTCCTGCTGCTGCTCGTCTTGCTGTTCATGGTGATGCTCCTCTTACTGCTCATGTTGCTGCTTCTGCTCTTGCTCGTACTACTGCTCCTGCTCATCCCACTGACTACTCTTTGTTCGGAACCTCTCCAGCACTGTTTCCTCTCGATGAGCTCCCGGCTCATAGGTAAGCTTTGAGTTTATACGATGAATACCCCATGGTTTCGATTACAGAGCTCTGGCCAAGCTGAAAACAGCTGCGTACGATCCGACCATTCCTATCCCACCTCTTCCGAATTCCTTTGGCGATTTGAAGGAAATGTTAGTTTACTGTACTTTTATACCATTTGCCACGTGAATTTTTCAGAACTGATGTCCTTGCTACCTCACCCATGACGCTCAAAGAAGTTTTCCAAGCTCCCAAATCGGTAATCATCAAATCAACCAAGTTTCTCAACACTCGACTGCCTCGCTCCCTCACCGTGGATCTAGAAAAACTGAAACTGAATCCCGCGGAGCTTTCCCAGTTTCCAGACTCTTCTCAAAGGTATACGACGACTGTGAACTCCAAAACCTCAAAATCTTCCTTTTCCAGCAAATACAAACCGTCCTGTTGTATCTGCGGACAACCCGCGGACGGAGTCCATCACAACGCTGTGACCTGCGAGTCGTGCGCTAGATTCTACTGGATATCGAGCAGGCTGTATTACAAGAAAGTGTACCTGTGCAAGTCTATGTCAATGAGTTGCCCAAAGACCGAGTTCGTGGATGGCGGGTGTGTTGCTTGTCGCTTGCAGCAGTGCGTTTTGAACGGGATGCGTCGAATTCCAAGGAAGGAGAAGAAGAATGACAAGAAGTCGGCTATGTTCGATGCTCTTTTTGAGTAAATCTGGCGCCAGGTTCATAGTATGAACATCTGTGAGCATGATTCTTGGCGTTTACTTGTATATTGTGGTGATCTCCTATCAAATTATTTCCTTTTTTCCACAATTAATTACCTCTAATTATCTACCTCTAATTGTATAATCTTCTTTATATTTAAACATATTATTTATTTTTTCTCTTTATTTTATGCATTATATTATTAATAAGAGCAATTTCAAATAATTTAATTCAATTTTCATATTCTAACTCTTATAATTGTCCAATGTCAATTATCAAATATCTTTTTTTAACACGTTCAAATTTGAATTTTTGTCGGTGCTCTACAAAAGAAATCGCGCCGCCCTATGGTTCAAGGTGACGTCTGCGTCGGTCGCCTCTTTACTCTTCCCCTTCTCGCTCACTTTTTTGTTTCATTTTTTGAATGCTTTTCTCATCCATTTTCTTGTGTGATTTTCCTTAAAATAGGTTTGATTTTCAGTATGTCGCAACCGAATTCTTCCGATCTATCATCGCAGCTTGAAGAAAATGATCTCAATGCAAATCAAAATTCTCCTCCAAATCCAAATAGTCTCGTCTCAAATGGGAATGTGTAAGTTTTTAAATTTTTAAGAAAATAATTTTTAAACCTCCATTTTTTCAGGTCGCACCTCCCACCTCACTTGCGCAAACTTGCATTGTCAAATCCTTCAATGCCCGTGCGCAAAGCTCTTGCTCCCAAACGCATCTCAGCTCGGTCTGTTACTCGTCAGAACCTCACCGCAGACCTGGACCCTGTCCGATATGCGTGAGTTTGATTTCGCGCAGCGAAGTAAATAATTCAATCAAATTCAGGCAAGAAGCGGGCTGTGTCTGCCAAAAGGGTCACCAGTTCCTTGTGCGGAACTTGGCGGAAAACGAGTGCAGTGTGTGTGGCAAAAATAGCAAAGAGCCCCTGTGCCCTCGATGCACAACTTTTTTTCAGAAATACACTTTAGACGGAAAATACAAAACCTTCGAATGCAAAGGGCGCGGCATATGGAGCTTAACATTGAAAAAGTGCCAAGCATGTCGTTACCAGAGATGCCTCACAGTCAGTAAGGAAATGCTGAATGCTTCGCAGTGAGATGGAGAAGGTTTTTATAATCATTTTGTTTCTTTTGTTGTTGTTTTTGTTGTGTTTTTTGTTTTTTCTTTATTTGTAATGTTCTTTTTTTAAATTCAATCGATATTGTTGAAAAAGTAATAAATTTGCAGTTTTTTTTGAAAACGAAAAAAAAAAATCTCGGCAGAGCGCGTCAAAAATCAATCAATACTTGTTGTGTGTTGTTTTGCACACAAAAATTATTTTTGATCTACCGTTTTGCTTGTGGCGGCTACGCGCGTATTTCGTAACTCTCGTGTGTCTGCGTCTCTCTTCATCATCATCAACTCCAGAAACATTAAAACAAAGACATTTTGGCTTGATTTTTTATGAGTTTTCGATGGTTTTCCATAATTTACGGCAAAATTTCACATTTTAAAACTGAGTGCGGTTATTCTATTAGTTTTTTAGCTGATTTATGACAAAATTTTCATCTCAGATACTGTTTATTTTGAAAAAATAATCTGTTTCAATGAAATTCTTACAAAACTTAGAGTTTTCAGTACAATATCATCATTTTTCATGTTTTTCACACGTGGAATGCTGCAAGTGCGCCCCATTGAAAACACGATCAGCCCGCGCGAACACACACCTGCTCTCTCACTCTGCACCCTCCCCCTTTGCGCACTCATTCTCATTGTGACTGCCAAATGGTTCTCAGTCGTTTTTTCTTTTCAGTTCATTTGAAATAACCGCTGTTAAGAGAAATCTGATTTATATCATTTTAAATCAAAGAAATCTCCCACTTTTTAGTGTTTAAATTACTCTTTTTCGTTCGAGAATCAAAATTGAAACGTAATTGCAGGTAAACCATCGCCATGTCTGTGGTGTCTAACAAGTATGTGCCAATCACATATAGCCATGTCACGTACAATGGAGAACTTCGCTTCGACCGTGCTTGTTTCAATAAAACGATGGCGGATTACAAAATGTGAGTTGAGGGGAATTTTCCGTTGCTAAACTCGAGTTTTGCAGTGCCAACCGACAAAGACCGTTTAATCAGCATCCGAATGACGCGAAAATTGTTCGCAGTTGGCAGAGCATGGACTATGATAAACGTGGCAATTTAGTGGGTAGGAGCTATAAATCAGTCTCTCATAAATATGAAATCGATGACATGTATAGGGCGTACAATGAGGAAGATCTCGCGTGAGTTAGAACGCTTGTTGTTTGAAGAAAATGTTGTGATTTTCAGAAGACGCTTTATGACCCCTATGTACCCGACTATTATTGAACTGCCTGACTCTGATGCGGAAGAATCTGATGAAGGCCTCATGTAAGCTAAAGAATAGCAGACATCAGGAACATAATCATTTCAGCGAAGACAGTATTGACAGTGAAGACAAGCCGATGCTTACGGAATTTGATTTTGACAAAGAAGATTATGAAGAAATGAATCGACCTTCCCCATTCGACTATTGTGCTTTCTCTCTGAAGCCCGCCAAGAAAACCAAGAAAACAAAAACGGCTACTCTGGAAGAAAAGCTTGCGCTGATCAAGCAAGTCGCTCAAACGGACCCGCGGTTTGTGATTCCAGTGGCTAGAATCATCCAGTTGGCTCTTTTGAAAGCGGGAAAATTGATTCCAACTTTTCGCACCATTTACAAAATTGGACTGGAGTATGACTATTTGGAAGATCGTTTGGCACTGGATTTAATGGACTTTTTGGAGGCAATCAGAACTGATCCGGCGAAAGGTGAGCAGTGTTAATTTGAAAGGGAAAAGTTTACCTTCCAATTTTTCCAGCAACAACGCTTGCCAACTGTCTGAAAAACGAAGGCAAAGCGAAGGGATTGTCTACTCATGACAATATGTACGGGTACACCGACCCCGACAATTTTGAGTTTGTGCCGATGGCCGATGCAACGAAGAGAGCCAGTGAGAAGAAATTGGCAAAGGAGCGTACTCAGGAGACACAAAAGGCTGAGCCGCAAAAATCAATCAATGACAGTCTGAATCGTCTTGAGGATAAGTTCAAGCGTGTTGACTCGGATATTGAAATCAATCGGTGAGTTAAAGAATTGTATTTTTTGTCGAATTTTTTTTTACTGTTTCAGCCGTTTCAATACTCCTAATCCAAAGCCTGCTCCAAAGCCTGCTCCGATGTTTACTTCGAGCTCGGCTCTGAAACCTGCTCAGAAGCCTGGTCCGATGCCTGCTCCGATGTTTACTCCAAGATCGGTTCTAAAGCTTCCTCCAATGTCTTCTCCAATGTCTACTTCGAGCTCGGTTCCAAAGCCTGCTCCGCATGCTGTTTCAAAGCCGACTCCGCCATCAACTGCTCCGGTGACTTCTCGCAACCCGGTTGATACAAATATTCGCTCGAAAATGAACCCGGCTCCCAAGAATGTGTCCAGTCTGGGTTCTGCGGAGGATTGCAAGGAAAAGTGGCTGTCGATGACTCCAGATGACATGAGTCTGCCGGCGATCGACGAGAAGACCAGTCTCAACGCCATGAACAAGTTCACTGTTCGGGCTGCCAAGGTCGCTGACGAATTCCGTCTTCCTCTGGCCCGATTGATTCAGTTCGCGTTTCTTGCGATGGGCGAAGAGGCGCCATATGCTCGCATGATTTACGCCAAGTGGGGGTTCGAGTATCTGGTGAACAACGTGGTTTGGGACTTGCTCGATTATCTCGAACTGATCAAGACGGATGAGCCGAAAGGTATGGTTTTGTTGATGCTTAGTTTCTCTTTCTCAATATTTTTATTTTCAGCGAGAATTATTGCTCGTCAATTCGAAATTCTCTCCGTGAAGTATAACATTTGCAAGTACGATCCGGAGCGCGGATTTGTCCACGCAAAAACCGGAGAAATTGAATCAGGACGACTCATCAAAGAAAAAACACTGGAGGAACGTGTCGGAGAGGTCCCGTTTGTTTTCCGTACTGCTGTGTACAGAATCATTCAAACCTTCGAACGTTCACGCCGAAGAGAGGTTCTCTCGCTCCGCTCGCTCCGTGAAGACGGTTTCGATTTTAATGCCGCGGAGAAGGAGTTGGTTGAACGTCTCAACTGTTTCACCAAGATGATCGTCACCGACTACGCAAGAGGTAACCATATTTTTTTTTGCTTTGAATGATTACATTTTTCAGCTGAACAATTTGTGAAGAAGGTTGAAGCCGAAGCCAAGCAGGTCGGGTTTACTCGTTTTGACAATACTGTCGGATATGTGAATCTCTCCGATGATCCGTCGCATGCGACAAAGCGTGTGAACGACGCCACATGCCCTGCTGGCAAGAGAACCAAGACGACGGAGGATGAACCTTCAAGCTTGGTTCCGAAGCATACTTCTCAGTCAACCTCAAGCTCGGCTCCGAAACCTGCTCCAATGCCTACTCAGAAGCCAGATCAGAAGCCAACTTCGAGCTCGACTCTGAAGACTGCTCCAATGCATACTCCGATGTCTACTTCGAACTCGGTTCCAAAGCCTGCTCCGAAATCTGCTCCAAAACCAGTTCAACAATCAACTCCGCATGCTACTCCAAAGCCGACTCCGCCATCAACTGCTCCGGTGACTTCTCGCAAGCCGTTTTATACAAATATTCGCTCGAAAATGAACCCTCCCAAGAACGCGTCCAGTTTGGGTTCTGCGGAGGATTGCAAGGAAAAGTGGCTGTCGATGACTCCAGATGACATGAGTCTGCCGGCGATCGACAAGAAGGCCAGTCTCGCAGCTATGAACGAGTTCACTGTTCGGGCTGCCAAGGTCGCTAAAGAATTCCGTCTTCCTCTGGCCCGATTGATTCAGTTCGCGTTTGTTGCGATGGGCGAAAAGGCGCCACCTACTCGCGTGATTTACGCCAAGTGGACGTTCGAGTATCTGGTGAACGACGTGGTTTGGGACTTGCTCGATTATCTCGAACTGATCAAGACGGATGAGCCAAAAGGTATGGTTTTGTTGATGCTTCGTTTTTTAATGTTCTTATTCTTTCAGCAAGAATTATTGCTCGTCAATTCGAAATTCTCTCCGTGAAGTATAACATTTGCGAGTACGATTCGGAGCGCG
Source organism: Caenorhabditis imperialis (assembly GCA_963572205.1). Classification (NCBI taxonomy): domain Eukaryota; kingdom Metazoa; phylum Nematoda; class Chromadorea; order Rhabditida; family Rhabditidae; genus Caenorhabditis; species Caenorhabditis imperialis. The sequence continues at coordinate 1,535,552 of OY751544.1, read as the reverse complement.
GATTCGTCAACGCAATGAGCGGAATAATCGAATCGGGACTACTCGTCAAAGAAAAAACACTGGAGGAACGTGTCGGAGAGGTCCCATTTGTTTTCCGTACTGCTGTGTACAGAGTCATTCAAATCTTCGAACGTTCAAGACAAAGAAAGGTTCTCTCGCTCCGCTCGCTCCGTGAAGACGGTTTCGATTTTAATGCTGCCGAGAAGGAGTTGGTTAAACGTCTCAACGGTTTCACCAAGATGATCGTTACTGACTACGCAAGAGGTAACATATCTGTTTCTCTTCAAATAGTTTACCATCAAACATTTTTCAGCTGAACAATTTGTGAAGAAGGTTGAAGCCGAAGCCAAGCAGGCCGGATTCCCTCGTTTTGACGATACTATCGGATATGTGAATCTCTCCAACGATCCGTCGCAGGCGACAAAGCGTGTGAACGACGCCACATGCCCGGCTGCCAAGAGAACCAAGACGACGGAGGATGGACCTTCAAGCTCGGCTCCGAAGCCTGCTCCAAAGCCAACTTTCCGCTTGGTTTCAAATCCTGCTCCTCAGTCAACTTCGAGCTCGGCTCCCAAGATTGCTCCAGAGCCAACTTCAAGCTCTGCTCCAAAGCCAACTTTCAAAATGGTTTGGAAGCCTGCTTCTCGTCCTGTAAGAAAACCAGAAAATTTATATTATTTATTTGATTGATAGAAAGTTGTCATCGGGCTCCACCGATTTCATCTATTGCATTTATATTATTTAATTGATAACTTAATCAATTTAATACTTATAATTTATTAATGATCCAGACAATTTATTGTAACTTTTTTAGTTCAAAAATTGGTTTTATAAATTTATACACAAATGGTATATTGCACCAAGAGTGATTGAAATAAAGCACAGTGAATAAATTGTCTTGTTGTTTTTTTGTTTCCTCTATCCAGAATGTAATTCTGTCGGATCCTTTGGTTAGTGGATAACCTCACATTTAATGAAAGGCCACTGATATTTTATACCAAGAAGGTGATTGCGTTTCTGAGCTATTTAGTAGGTCCGTAGCCAAGTTTATCACCGCATAAAATTATTCATAGTCTCTGTTTTATGATCTGATTTCTTGAGGAATCGTTGAAATTTGATAGAGATTGTCCATCATTGAATACAAACGGCCCTCCTTATAGTGCACCTCCTTCTATCATTTCGAAACGAAAACTTGGTCTCCTTTTTCTTATGATTTTTCTGATTGTCTCCCACCCTCCTCGTTCCTTGTGCCGCAATCACCTCGAGACTCGATCAACTTTTTTACGCAGAATGTTCGAGATTCTCATAGAAAATGAAAATTTTTCCACTTTTTCGAATCAAGTCACGAGGTTGATTCATGCGAGCTAGCCATAAATCAATGAAATATTGCAATTTTCGCTGGGTTGCGCAATATCTCTCAAATATTCCGACCTTTTCGACTCTGTTAAAGAAGGCACATTTTTTATCTGGCGGAATCTGGTTCCTTCAAGTTCCGCATATATGAGTTTAAAAATGATGTGTTTCGAAAACTCCATGGGGCACTCTACAATATTTTTGAGTAACGATTCGTCTTAATGAGCGCGTAATTTTTTTGAATTATCAGTCCTGTTGTCAGTTTATAAACTCAAAATTTGATGATAGTTTACTGATATTTCATGCCAAAAATCTAAGAATAATATAACCAAGTGTATCACCCCATAACATTATTCATGGTCTCTTTTTTATGATCTGATTTCTTAAAAAAACGTTGGCATTTGAGAGAGACTGTCCTTTATTGAATGCGTACGGCTCCTCCTTATAGTGCACCACCCTCTATCATTTCAAAAAGTTGGCCTCCTTATTCTTATGATTTTTCTGATTGTCTCCCACCCTCTTAGCTCCCTGTGCTCTTTTTTATTCTTGGGGCTCCCCTATTTCCACTTAGTCATCACTGTCTCATTGTTTCACTCTCCACAATCACCCCCGCGACTCATTCAACTTTTTTCGCAGAATGTTCGAGATTCTTATAGAAAATGGAAATTTTTACACTTTTTTGCATCAAGTCACAAGGCTATGTCAGTGATTCATGCGAGCTACCCTTGAATCGATGAAATATTGTGATTTTTGCTAGATTGCGCAATATCGCAGTGATATTCCGTGCCTTTCAACTCTGATTTTCATTTTTTTCAGGTTTCTTATGTTAGCTTCTTGTCTTTTTCCATTCCGCCACTCTCATTTCAAATTGTTTCAGACCTTTGCTTCTCTGGTGATAATCACATCGCCAAAAGAATGTTTGGGAACATGGGCTACGAGATTGATGGTCTCAACCGTCTTGGAAACAACGATCGTTTTTTCAGCGAGTCGAAAGAAACGGTGGGTTTTTCTCCATCATGTTTTCAAATTTTATATAAAAATTATTGTTTTAGAAGTCTAGCGCTTCTGGTCGCTATACGCTTGCGGAACTCCTGAATGAGGGCAAGTATAAGAAAAACGGCAAAAAAGTGAGTTGAACAATAAATAAAACGTCGCACATTCAAATTCAGAAGAATGCGAAGAAGAGCCGCGACAAAACTCCGAAAACGGACAAGCAGGTACATTTTACGCTCTCTTTGTTTCATCACAGCACAACTCTAACAATTTTCAGAGAAAGCGCCACCAGTCCGAGGACGACGATCATCTTTCCCATAAGCGTGGAAACTTCCAGGAATTGGACGCTGTCGAGAAGACAAACGAGGAGAAGTTGGACTTGGAGAAAGCCAATGAGTTTGCGGAGCAGGTTGCTGATTCGGTAAGAACCTGATGAGAAATCATTTGTGTAGTATCAATGTTTCATTCCAGCTCGTCTGCAAAAGGTTCTTCTACGAGAAGTGGTTTTCGGTCCGTGAGAAGCTGCTCAATGACAAATACAAGACTCTCGATCGCTTGCACACCACTGTGAAAAAGGTTTTTTCAAGATTTGAATCTACATCATCTGATAAAGTTGATATTCCAGATCTACGAGACTTTCCAGAGCAACAGCGTGCACGGAACTCCTGAGTGGATCGCTGGAGAGTGGCTCAAATTGATGTGGGAGCTGAAGTGGAACACCATCGACGATGACGACGACCTGGAACTCGACCGAAGCCTTCCGCTCAAGACAAAACTGGTAAGACAGGCCAATGAGAGGACATTGAGACATGATATTTCAGAAGGACTACGAGTGCTCCCTGCAGATGTACCTGCGTAAGAGGAGAAGACGCCGCTAAATGGCTTGGACTCCTGGTTCCACACATTTTCGCCCTGCCACTGAATTTCCCTTCGAGTTTTTGTTTGAACCAAATTAAATTTTCCAACTAGAATGTCGGTATTTGGCCTTTTTTGTATTGACTGACTAGAGGAAACTATTTTTATTATGCTTTTTTTAAAACCAAGGTTTTGCAATTCACTCCCTTTTTAACTCCTTTTTTAAAATTGCACCCTTCTTTAACTAGAATTTTAAACTAGAATGTCGGTATTTGTCTTCTTTTGTATTGACTAACTAGATTATGATTATTATGATTCTTTTTACCACATCTTTTTTAAAATCCGGTATTCCTGGCTTTCACCGATTCTCTCTCTCTCTCTCTCTCTTTCTCTCTCTTTCTCTTTCTCTCTCTCTTTCTATTTTTAATTGTCTATCTATTCATAGTTTTTCCTGATATCATTCGATTGTTTCAGGTGCTTTCTTTTAAAGCCTTTCTCTCATTTTAATAAATTATTCGTGCATGTTATTTAGACTCCGAAGTTGTGATGATGATAATTTTTTTGAAAACAGATGTACTCTGTGCTTTCGAGCTTCCGGTGAATCGTAATTCAATTCGATAAGTACAAGATTCTTGGTTCATTGACCAAATTTTTAAAACAAACGAACAATTTTTAATTTCACTCTGATCAAATTACATTATTTAATTGTTGTCGGAAAAAAAAAACAATTTTCATTAAAAAAAATCCATAAACTATTCTGTAAATGAAATGTAGCCGTATTTGTAGGAAAAATTGAGCACAATTTTCTTGCTTATTTTAAAATTTTTGTGATAAATTCTAAGTCATTAACCACAGGATGGGACCATTATATGAGGATGCCCCCTGTGAGTATGGTCCATACCGTAATTTTTTAAATTTTAAAAATGCCCGCAAACTACGTAGTTATGCTCAATGTCTAATTATTTTGAACAAAAAGCGTCTAAAACAAAATATTGAACGATTTGGTTCAAGAACAAACAAAAATGGCCTTGTGAGTAAGGACCATATCCCACAGGTGACTATCATTTTCAAAATGACTTATTTCTACATATTGCTAGATTATATCACGTTTTTTGCGACAATTGTGCAACATTGTACAGGAGAAGAGCCAAAATGAATTCACACGGCATTTGCACCAAACAATTCCTCAAGGCAGAGTGCCTCACAAAAGAAGTACAAATTGACAGGTGTTGAGGATTTGACGAAACTTTGCACATAGACAGTATTGCCCACGGTGAATCTGAAACCTGTTTATATGCATCTCTTCTGCTTCTGAAGATATGACGTCTTCAGATTGCCAGTGCTTCTTTCATATCCGGTCGCTGAACCACTAAAACTTCGAGCCGAGATGGCCTAGTGGCAAAAAGCTTCTGTGAATCTATTGTTACGATTTGATTCTTTACTTTTTTCTTTTGTTTTTTCTGTATTGTATCAGCTCAGCTTTTTTGGGTTCATGGAAAACATTTCTTTAAAAAAATTTATTTGAAAAATAAAAAAACATATCAAGTTATTCATAAAAAATCCACAATTTATCAACAAATTATCAATACAGATATTCTTATCACAGTGTTTGCACTTGATAAATGCTCAACATTGTCCGGGAACACGAGCTGCGATGGAGTCTTGCGCTCGTGTAACATCATATCGTGCCAGCCGTACTGCACCCATGGGTGCAGTTTCAGAGAGCACATCCGTCGCCACACCGCGAATCCACTATGAGAAGCTTTGAACATCCTTTTTGGCCCCTGTCCTTCGGCTGATATGAGTGGGAGCACCCAATGCACTCCACATTCTCATAGCCATTGTGTGCCAGCATTTGACCAGAATGTGACTAGTGTGGCACAAGGAGGTTCCAACTTGAAAATGGGCTTTAGTCGTAAGCCTTCCTTTTGGCTCCTGTCCGTCAGCCTGTCCTATCCACCCAATGCACTCGACATTCTCATGGCCAGTGTGCATGGCCAATTTCAATCCCGATTGATCTCCATTAAAAACTTGGCCGATGCTGCAGTGGAGCAATCCTTGGTTGACGATCTCCAAAAACTTTGCGTGCTTCTTCAAAGCGATCAACTTTGTGATTTTCCGCAATGAAGCAGCAAACCAACAGTGCGAGGCTGTGAAATTCCAATCAAGGTTCTTCTTCTGGATGATAGTTGGTGTCATCACGGAACATCTCTTCGTTCTCGGGAAACTTGTTATGCCCTCATGTTGGGCTGGTATCTATTGTCCAGTTCACCTACAAAAAATCGCATTACAAATGGTCAACAAACTTTCAAAATTACCATTTTTTTAATGAGAGCAAAGTGTTCCAGAAAATACGCTCGTTGGAACTTTAGACCATGTGTGTATGGGCCATATCCCACAGGCGACTAACATCTTTAAAATGACCAAGTTATGGACATGCGCCCAATAACACGCCTTCGACACGTTGCAGAGAAGGGAGACCGTGCGAGGTCAGAGGAGGCCACGTGTTTTTTCTAGGACACGGAAAGGTGGTCCACCATCATTCGATTGGTTTGCTTGCTCCGGTCTACTCGCTCTTTTTCTCTTTTTTTTCACAATAATTTATTTCTTCCTTTATCTCAAACCATTTCTCTTCCAGCTCTACCGCTACCAATTATGTCGTACTGCTCAAGACGCCTTCCTCCGATGACTGAGATGCAAGAGAAAATCCACGTGGCACGTTGTACTCTCGACCTCTATCTCGACATCCACCAAAACTACGACAAAGTGATGAATGCGCTTTTTGGCCTCCTCGACAGCTCCGCCAGCATCGACGTCTACACGGAGTGCCGCGCGGCAAATTCGTTGCGCGCGATCGCCGCAAGAATCGATCCAAGCCACGAGTTCCAGGGAGCGATCGACGAAGTGCTCCTCAAAATCAACAGTCTGCAGAATGAAGAGTTCGGGAAGATTCGCCAGTCATCCAGAGGATCTACTTCACCGCCGGCGTCCAGCGAGTCATCGATTTCTGAGGACGCATCTCCGGTTGCTGCTGCCAACTCTAGTCCGTCGGCCAACAAGAAGCGCACTTTGTCGGAGAGCTCGAGTTCGGACGAGGCGCCGGCCAAAAAGCCGAGAGAAGCGACGCCGCCGCCGATGACCATTCTCAACGAGCTCTTGCCGGAATCCCCGCAGAAGACTGGACCATCCGCGATGATTGGTGAGACGTCGCCACAGCTGACTGAGGAGATGGAGGCTCAGCAAGAGCAGGAGAATGTGGCTCCGAGAAGCCGTGAAGAGGTGGGTGGAAATTGTAGAGATGGCTTAGATTAAAATGATAAAATTTCAGGTTCGCCGTTGTTGCGCCCTTGATGACCAGCCAGTTTTGCAGCAGCAGGAGGTGATGCAGGCGTTCGAGAGTGAGTACGGAGACTTCACATACTGATTGCTAACTTATTTTTGGTATATGTTGTTTATTTTGTTCACCTATTCCTGCTATTCCTTCTACTATTCCTCCTCATTCTACTGTTCTGTCCTATTCCTTTTGCTTACATTAGATATCATTCTAATATTTGAATCCATTTGATTGTGACCTGTGCCGTCCTTTACCTAAGGGTTTTAACTACTCAGCTAACTTGTCATTGTCCTTATTTTAACAGTTGAGATTTCCTCACGTCCTCCAGCTATTCACACTCACCTTATATTATAATTTCATAAACTTAAACTGATATAAATGCCTGACCAGGTTATCAAAGAAACAAATGTTCTTGGCTACGGGAGCACTATGTATGAGGATGCCCCCTGTGAGTATGGTCCATACCGTAATCATTTAAATTTAAAAAATGCCTGCAAATTTCGAAGTCTGGTCAATTTTTAATTATTTTTTGCAGTGAGTGTGTAAAACAACATATTGAACACTTTGGTTCAAAAACAAACAAAAATGGCCTTGTAAGTATGGACCATCGTCTCCATTCTTATCAGATCTCTGCCTTCCATCTTTCATTATTCGGCCACGGCCGAAGAAACTCGGGTTTTCTCTTCCACTGATAAAAAAATGCTGCCGTTTCACGTTTCTCTGCCGTCTGCCGTCTTCGTAGTTCTACACCCTGCTTCAATTTTAACGGGGCGCTTGGACAATACACCGAAAGTTGGAATAGAAAAGAGTTTTGTTTGCCACGGCTTTCAAAATGTTAAAAGAAATCTAAACCCAGGATCGGACCATTATATGAGGATGCCCCCTGTGAGTATGACCCATACAGTAAAATAAATTTTAAAATTTTAAAAATGCCCGCTAATTACAAAGTTATGTCCTATATCTCATTATTTTGTGCAGAAAACATGTAAAACAACATATTGAACACTTTGGTTCAAAAACAAACAAAAATGACTTATACACTACAGGTACCAGATCTCGAAAATCATCGAGATCCACAAAGCACTTTCTGACTTCAAATCATTTTTTAATACGATAATGAGCACTAATATTGTGAACAAAATGATTAAAAAGTGATTTGAGACTGTTTTTAGGATCCTTTTTGACATATTCCTATCTTGAATATTGACCAGCCGGACGAGCTGCTACAGCTTTTCGGCTGGCTTCTTATGGGACCGGGACTTTGCTAAAGAGCAAAAACAAATTACATTCAAAAAGAATTGAACCCGTGACTCTCTGCACACTGTCCGCCAGCGTTACCCCGAGACCACACATGCACTTTTGAAATAAAATCACACGTTCTTCGTACAAAAACGTTATTTTAAATGTTTTCCGAATGTAAATATTGTTTTTAAACCAATTTTTTAATATGTTATTTAAAAAAAAATATTATTTTATTGTCGTTTTTCAGATTTTGAAAACAATAATGTTTTTTCAATCCTGGTTCAAATTTTCTTTGATTCCTTTAGGCATAAATGCTACCGTTTCATGTTTTTCTGCATGCCATCCGTCTCCATTCTTATCAGCCCTTTGCCTTCCATCTTTCATTATTCGGCCATGGCCGAAGAAACTCGGGTTTTCTCTTCCACTGATAAAAAAATGCAGTCGTTTCACGTTTCTCTGCCGTCTGCCGTCTTCGTAGTTCTGCTCCCTGCCTCAATTTTATCGGGGCGTTTGGGCAACACACCGAAGGTTCAAAAAGAGAAGAGTTTTGTTCGGCCACGGCCGAGAAAACTTTGGGTTTCTCTTCCATTCTTGACGAACACACGCATTTCATGTTTCTCTGCCGTCTCCCGTCTTTGTAGTTCTGCTCCCTGCCTTAATTTTGTCCGGGCGCTTGGGAAATTCACCGAAAATTGGAATTGAGAAGAGATATATCTACTGTTTGGGTGAAAAAGCCATTTCGACAAGAATTCCTTTAATTTTCTCACCTTCAGCAACTTGTAAAATAATGTTTCAAGCACTGAATTTGAGTATTTTTTTACAAAAAAACCAAAATGTGTGCCTAGCTCCAAGGGTAAGTGTAGCGCCGCCGATATTTGGTCCAGCCCGCTAGGCCAGACCTGTGAGTGTGTGTGTGTGGGAACCCTCGTTATATGAGGCTTCCCGGTGCCTCCCCGCCCGTTGAGACACAATGAGAATTGAACCTGGGGCAGACCTGATTCCCCAGGTTCGGCGGTCGGCGCACACTACCACTTGGCTATGCTAGGCACGTCGGACGCTCACTCTTTTTACATAGACAAAGGGGGAGGTCCATAGAGGACCATCGACACATTAGCTACAGTGTAGTTGTAGGTCCATGTGTTTATGGGAACCTCCACTCTGAAATCCAGGGTGTTTTCTACATGTTTCAAACTGTATTTCTAATTTTCTAATAAATAAAAATATATTTTGTTCAGTCATAATTCAAGTTTTTCTTCTATTCCCCTTTTCCAACACCTTTATTTTTCTATTAAAATCAAATAACCCCAAATAGTAGATGTAACTTTTCTCAATTCCAACCTTCGGTGTATTGCCCAAGCGCCCCGTTAAAATTGAGGCAGGGGTTCGAACTGACAAGACACCAGACGGCAGAGAAACATGAAATGCGAGTGTTCATCGACGATGGAAGAGAAAACCCGAGTTTCCTAGTCCGCGGCCGAATAATGAAAATGGAAGGCAGAGGGCTGATAAGAATGGAGACGGACAACATACAGAGAAACATGAAACGGTAGCATTTACGCCTAAAGGAATCAAAGAAAACTTGAACCAGGATTGAAAAAATATTATTTTTTCCAAAATATGAAAAATAAGAATAAAATATTGAAATCATCATAAAAAGATCTAAAAAAATTTCAGACGCAACTTTAACGACAAGTCCATTTTTTATTTTAGAGAAATTAAATAAATTTTTTTAAATTTTGTCCAAAAAAAATACTTGAAAAAAGCCAAACTTTATACATAACGTTCTTGCTATTGTTGAGAACATTAAACACGTTTTTCAAAATTCATTTTTATGCTTTTGTGAGGAACTCCGAGACATTAACCCCAGGATCGGACCATTATATGAGGATGCCCCCTGTGAGTATGGTCCATAAATTAATTTTTAACAATTTTAAAAATGCCCGCGGCCTTGTGAGTTTGGACCATTTCCCACAGGTGACTATCATTTTTAAAATGACTTGTGTCTACAAAGTACTATATTAGTTGAAGTATTTTTTGCGACAATTGTGCAACATCGTACGAGAGATCGGAGTGCACAAGCACACACCTGTGAAATCATTTGAAAATTTGGCCAGTACATCTATCACAATCTCGAGCCTACATTCCCATTAACAAAATCCAAACGATTGTTTATATAATACATCAATACACGGAGCAATTCCTGCCTGCCGCCTTCAAAGAAAGACGCCGTCATCCTCTGCCGATGATTGCGCGAAACTATAAACACAGAATTGGTGCGGGTAATCCAATCCAGAGCCGACAGTCGGCAACACATCTCTGTCAAAAAACCACTTGTCTTCGAGATATACCAAACAATCAAGATTCCCATAGAAAAATGTTCAGAGTTTGATTGAATTTTGTCAGGATTTGTGCGTTTCAGGTTGCCGCATATAGGCAGTATCTTGAAACTGTGGAAAACACTGTTCCTCCAATCGAATTTTGATTTTCTGATGATTTCTCATTTACTTTACTGATGTTGGACAGGCTTTTTTGACCCCATACAGTCCATCTTATAAACAAATGTCATCCACGGCTCTCTCCCCCTTTTTCTCCCCGGCTCGGCATCGGACCGTCTGGCAACCGACTTGCTGAATTTGACACCTCCGCACGCATCGTAAATCATGGGGCTCTTTGAGGGTCAAAAGGGTCAATGTCCGGTGATTGTCACTTAGGCTCCGCCCCTTATCCGTCCACATCCGATCATACAGCTCATTTACTCGACTTGCCCACCACACTACGTGCCTGTGACCCTTGCTCCTCGTACTAATGCTAGCCTATTTACAGATGCGTGAGCTCCTTCTGATTTTCTTCTTCCCTCTTGTGGCCTCGACTGGCACCCTTCTGATGGAGTTCACCGCTTCTGAGGACACCCTGATGACTCTCTCCATCCCGTCGCCAGTGTTCGGGTACATGATCAACCTCCGTCTCTCGTCGGAAAAGAAGACCACCGGATATTACTCGAACGGCAACCAGACCTCTCTTCTCTTCAAGCTGACTCTGGACCCCACTGTCGAGACGCAGGAGATCAGAATTTTCCTCAAAAGCAACTCCACGATCACGAAGACGTTCTTCTTTGGCACTGTCAGAATCACAATGACGGCTCAGTTCACGTGTGATGAGAATGCGACTGATGTGTGGTGCGGGGAGACTCCGGAGCAGATGGAAGTGATGCCGCTCGATATGGATGTGATTCAGCGCCGTGTCTCGATGCTTTTCGATACCCTAGACGTTGAGAGTACTTGGAGGTAAGCCAACAATTTTGAGAGAGAGAAAGAGAGAGCAAAATTCTAAACTCCCAATTCCAGAATCGTCGAGGAGTTCGTCCTGTCCCACTACGAAATCGTCACTGCCGCCGTCATCGCTGCCATCCTGATCGTGTTGTTCTGCCTCATTTTCATCTGTTGCAAGTGCACCCGCCACCACAAGCAGTCGTATGACCTCCCACCGGTCGAGCTCACCCAGTTCAAGCAGCGGAAGGAGTACGCCATCATGGTCACAATGGTCTAGACAACTTTTTCTTCCAATTTCGCGATTTACATTCCAATTCTGTTTGTTACCATTGTTAACCTTTTTTCAAATCACAAGCTCAGTTAATTGTTTCATATGCTTTCCGATGTATTATTTTGTTGATTTTCATCCAATAAATCAAATGTTTCCATTTGAACAACCAAGTCACTTGCTAGTCGCGTACACCCCCGGCAACATAACACTATTCTCGGAAGATGGTGAGAGGAGGCTCATGTGCAACAGACGTGCCTCACGTTGCCCTCCCTCGTTTCTTTTGGTGCAGGACACCCTCAAAGAAACACAAGGCAACAAGCGGGGGAACACATTTTGCTTTTGTTTCCTGGGAACAGATACCTTTTGAAGCTAAAGAACTGCTTCCTGCTTCTCTTTCTTGATTCAACATACACATTTATATATTTATTTATTTATTTCAAAAAGCCAAGCTCAATTCTATTTTGGATAAAAATGCAAAACATATCAGTGCATATCAATATTGTCAATCAAATTACGAAAAAGTGTGCATACACCCCTACCTAGTGGGCTCAAAGCAAGTATTTTTTGCGAAGTTTTCATCAATCTTATCATTTTTTCTGAATGAATGAAAAATATGTTGAATATATCAACATTTAAATGAAAAAACTCATAAAAATCAAAAATTCCGATGACAAAAAAACCGCGCCGCAGAGTTGCTGGAAAGTGCGCGGCACTTGCAAATAATTTTCGCCTTTGGCCCCGCCCACAAATATTCAAAATTTTGATTTCGGTGTATGCACACTTTTCCGCAATTCGATTATTTTGACAATGAAACTGTGCGAAAAGCATGGTCAATACATTTGTTTTCAAGGTAGTCGTCACAAGCTCATAAAAAAGCAAAAATCTAGAATATATATTCGAAACTTTCGAAAGAACTCAGGGACTTGTCAATAGCCCTCATTGGAATGATGTAATAAATTATTGGAATAATGTTAAACAAACTCTGATTATTTTCTTGTTGAAACTGCAACCTGGTTGCTTCACGGACAGCAAGCTACTTTGATCTGCTCACGCTCGCACTTCTCACGGCAGCAATAGGTTGCGATCGGGAACTCAGTCGATTCTAGAATGTTTCAACGTTTGAAACGCGAAGTCAATTAGTTATAAAAATTCAAAGAAAATTGATAACCATCTTTGCTAAAGTGGTACGTAATCTAGGTTGAGCTAATGCATTCAAAAATCTTGTGACTCACTAGTACATCCATCTTCACAGATTGCCTGCGCCGCTAGATAAAAATGTCTTCCACAAAGTGTCTTTTCGACAATGTATAAATCGGATCTACGGGAGAAGGTGGTTGTTGGAACTGTTGTGGTCGATGTAGTGGTGATCGGAGCAGGAGTCGTTGTTGGAGCGGGTGTGATTGGGTAGCGAATCACTCCGGATGCAAAATCGGTGTCATTAGGTGTTTTATCCAATCCGAAGACGTCTGGTTTCACCCATTTTGTTGAAGTCGTTGTAGGCATGGTTGTTGTCTTGAGTGGGGGACACGAAGGTCCATAGTCCCACAGTCCCACGAAGAATCGTTTCCAGAGCGACATCTCGACGTCTTGATTCGGACATTCCAATTGTTTCAATTGCGATGAGATTAATCCGATAGCCCCTGCGTGAGAACGGGAGAACGCAGGTACAGTACCCCAGAGAGAGAAAATAAAGAAGTGGTAAGCTCTCATCTTGTTTGAGCCGGAATGAAGAAAATTTTGTGAAGCTCGCCTGCCCCGCCTCTTCATTAAACTTGTCATACCAAAAAGAAGAATGAAGACGGAGTTCAATCAAATGGGGATTGCACATTTTCAAAACGGTAGGTCATCAATTTTGCACTTCTCATCCCGCATGAACCTAGCCCGCATGAATTATCTTTTTGTACTAGGAGGAGGCTGGGACGGACGCATTCATTCTCGAAGAGCAGCGGGAGCAGGAAGTGATGGGTGACATTTTTTGGTAAATCCGTCCAACTGGGGACTGAGATTTTTGGGGACCAGATGGCCTTTCTTGAGTAGAAACGTTCATATGTGCATATTTCAAAACGAAACAATGAAACACCTGAACATATTGCAACATTCAGAAAAAAACATGAACCTATCGTCATCGGTGTTGGCACCGGACACTCAAAACCGGGCTACAAATGAAACAAATTGACAAAGTGAATTCAAATTAGGCGGATAAAAGTTTCGAAGTTTCGAATTACCTGGAATTGCCCGGATAGAAACATGGCCAGAAAAGCAGAAAACGCCTGAAGAAGCGATGGAGCGACGTCGTCAGGAACGTATTTTGACACACAGTTGGAATTGTTGACGGAAGGAAACGTGGCATATTTTTACCCAACACAACCTGGCCCACCGGAGCCAGGAATGACCAATCAAAATTTTTATTCAGTTAAAAAATTAAGCTTTTTACACAACGCGCGTGCTAATGTGGAAACATTGAGCACTCTTTTCTTGCTCAATTTAAAATTTTTGCAAGGAACTTCGAGCCAGTAACCTCCAGAATCGGACCATTATATGAGAATGCCCCCTGTGAGTATGGTCCATACAGTAAAATATTTTTAATAATTTAAAAAATGCCCGCGAATTACGAAGTTATGTCCAATGTTCAATTATTTTGTGCAGGGCACATGTAAAACAACAAATTGAACACTTTGGCTGAAAAACAAACAAAAATGATCCATACACCACAGGTACCAAATCTCAAAAATCATCGAGATCCACAAAGTACTTTCTGACTTCAAATCATTTTTGTTACAGTAATGAGCACTAATATATCTAACAAAATGATTTAAAAGTAATTTCAGACCGTTTTCAGAACCTTTTTGTGCATATTTCAAAACGAAACAATGAGACACCTGAACATATTGCAACATTCAGAAAAAAAACATGAACCTATCGTCATTGGTGTTAGCACCCAAAACTCAAAACCGGGCTAAGAATGAAACAAATTGACAAAGTGAATTCAAATTAGCTGGATAAAAGTTTCGAAATTATGAATTACCTGGACCCGGATAGAAACATGGCCAGAAAAAAAGAACGCCTGGAGAAGAGATGGAGCGACGTCGTCAGAAACGTATTTTGCCACTTAGTTGAAATCGTTGACGGACGGAAACGTTGAATACTTTTACCCAACATCACCTGGCCCAGCGGAGCCAGGAAAGACCGATCAAAATTTTCGGTCAGTTCAAAAAAATTAATTTTTGGTCAAAAGATAAATTCAAAAATTCGCAATGTCATGTGACTTTGGATTAAGCTACGGCCCTTTTTCTGTGTTTTTTACGCAGTATTTTTTTATTTTAAGACATTTTTTTTAATTTTTAGTAAAAACGGAAAATTTCTTGAGAAAAGCTAAGCTTTTTACACAACGCGCCTGCTATTGTAAAATACATTTACCACTTTTTTCTTGTTTTTTTTTAAACTTTAGCAATGAACTCCTAGACATTAACCCTTTTTTAAATGCCCGCGAATTACGAAATTATGTCCAATGTGCGATCATTTTGTGCAGTGAGCATGTAAAACAACAAAATAAACACTTTGGTTTAAAGACAAGCAAAAATGACCGATACACCACAGGTACCAGATCTCGAAAATCATTGAGATCCACAAAGCATTTTCTGATTACAAATCATTCTTGTTACGATAATGAGCACCAATATAATCAACAAAATAATTAGAAAGTGATTGGAGACCGTTTTCAGAACCTTGTTGACTTCATCGGGATGTGTGTTTTAATGACAATGATAATCAAGGATAAAAAATGTCTCAAATTTGGAGAAGATTGAATTATTGAAGAATTGAGTCTGTTGTCAGCTACCTTCCCACTTACTTTGTTTTTTTCCAATAACTGTTCTGTTGATAGTGAGGCTCTAAAAAACTTACATTTTCGGTCAGTTCAAAAAAAAATAATTTTTCGGTCAAAAGTTAAATTCCAAAATTCAACTTTATGTGACTTTGAATTCAGTTATGGCCTTTCTTCTGTGTCTTTTTGTAAATGCGTGAAACGGTTGCGCAGTATTTTTTTATTTTAAGAAATCAATTTTTTTTTAATTTTTAGTCAAACCGGGAAATTTCTTGAGAAAGTTAAGTTTTTTACACAACGCACGTGATATTGTAAAATACATTAAGCACTTTTTTCTCGCTTATTATAAAATTTTGGCAAAGAACTCCTAGCCATTAACCCCAGGATGGGACCATTATATGAGGATGCCCCCTGTGAGTATGGTCCATACAGTAAAATAATTTTAAAAATTAAAAAATGCCTGCCAACTTCGAAGTTATGTCCAATGTTTTATTATTTTGAGCAGCAAACATGAAAAAAAACAAATGGAACACTTTGGATCAAAAACAAACAAAAATATCCAAAATGAGTATGGACATCCACAGGAAAAACATGAACCTGTCGTCATTGGTGTTTGCACCGGACACTCAAAACCGGGATACAAATGAAAAAATTGACAAAGTTAATTCTAATTCGCCGGATAAAAGTTTCAAAATTATAAATTAACTGGAATTATCCCGGATAGAAACATGGTCAGAAAAATAGAGGACTCCTGAAGAAGCGATGGAGCGACGTCGTCAGAAACGTATTTTGCCACACAGTTGAAATCATTGACGGAAGGAAACGTGGAACACTTTTTTACAACATCACCTGGCCCAACAAAGCCAGGAACGACCGATCTAAACTTTTGATAAATTCAAAAAAAAAAAAATTTTGGTTAAAAGTTAAATCTAAAAGTTCACGACTTCATGTGACTTCAGATTCAGCTACGGCCCTTTTGGGTCTTTTGGTTAATGCGTAAAACGGTTGCGCAGTATTTTTCTTTATTTTAAGAAATCTTTTTTTTTTTTTTAATTTTTAGTCAAAAGTTGAAATTTCTTGAAAAAAACTAAGCTTTTTACACAACGCGCGTGCTTTTGTAAAATACATTTACTGCTTTTTCTTGCTTATTTTTAAGTTTTTGTGTGGAATTCCTAGCCATTAACTCCAGGATGGGACAATTAAATGAAGATGCCCCCTGTGAGTATGGTCCATACAGTAAAAATTTTTTAAAATTTTATAAATGCCCGCGAATTACGAAATTATGTCAAATGTTTGATTATTTTGCGCAGTGAACATGTGAAACAACATATTGAACATTTTGGTTCAAAGACAAATAAAAATGACCCATACACCACAGGTACCAAATCTCGAAATTCATCAAGATCCACAAAGTACTTTCTGACTACAAATCATTTTTTTACGATAATGAGCACCAATATTGCAAACAAAATGATTATGAAGTGATTTGAGACCGTTTTCAAAACCTTTTGACATGTTCCTATCTCGAATCTTGATCATAGATACTCAAATGAAAAATCATTAAATTCCAACAAGAGCTGGGTTCAAATACGCGTTCATTGGACTACAAAGGTGAATTTCATCGCGAGGTTCTGTTTTTGTTGTCAACGACACCTCAACAACAATCATTCCAATCAAGCTATCTCTTAAACGTTTCTGAAAAATTATTTTGTTGCGAAATCAAATTCGTGTGTTTTTGACGCCGTTGTTTCTACAAAACGGCCCTTTTGTTTCGGTTAGTTATTTAGTAACGGTCATTTTTTCGCATCTTATGGTTTATGTGCATAACGTTTGCACAGTATTTGTTTTGAAGAAATAAACTTTTTAAAATATTTTTTGAAAAATTGAACATTTTTTGAGAAAAGGTGAGCTTTTTATACCACGCGCCTGCTATTGTAGAATACATTGAGCACTGTATCCTTGTTTATTTGCAAATTTTTGTGACGATCCCCTAGAAAATAAGCCCAGGATCGGACCATTATATGAGGATGCCCCCTGTGAGTATGGTCCAAGCAGAAAAATAATTTTAAAAATTTTAAAAATGCCCGCGAATTACGAAGTTATGTCCAATGTCTTATTATTTTGCGCAGTGATTATGTAAAACAACAATTTGAAAACTTTGGTTCAAAAAGAAACAAAGATGACCCATACACCACAGGTACCAGATCTCGAAAATCATTGAGATCCACAAAGCACTTTCTGACTACAAATCATTCTTGTTACGATAATGAGCACCAATATAATTAACAAAATGATTAGAAAGTGATTTGAGACCGTTTTCAGAACCTTGTGTTTTAATACAATTGATTATCAAGAAGAAAATATTTGCCAAATTTGTAGAAAATTGGTAATGAAGTCTAATGAAAAACCCAGAATTCACCGACAAAGTTGACCCAACCAAAAAAATGATAATAAATAATAATTTAACTTCAGTTCCAGTTTCTCCTTTAGGTTATAGACCCAAAAGTTATTTAGTAACGGCCCTTTTTCTGTGTTATTCTGGTTAATGCGTAAAACGGTTACGCTGGATTTTCTTTATTTTAAGAATTCAATTTTTTTTTTTGAAATTTTTTGAAAATCGGAAAATTTGTTGGGAAAAGCTAAGCTTTTTACACAACGCGTCTGCTTTTGTAGAATACATTAAGCACTTTTTTCTTGTTTTTTTTTTAAACTTTAGCAAGGAACTCCTAGACATTAACCCCAGGATCGGACCATTATATGAGGATGCCCCCTGTGAGTATGGTCCATACAGTAAAATAATTTTAAAAATTTTTTAAATGCCCGCGAATTACGAAATTATGTCCAATGTGCGATCATTTTGTGCAGTGAGCATGTAAAACAACAAAATGAACACTTTGGTTTAAAGACAAGCAAAAATGACCGATACACCACAGGTACCAGATCTCGAAAATCATTGAGATCCACAAAGCATTTTCTGATTACAAATCATCCTTGTTACGATAATGAGCACCAATATAATCAACAAAATAATTAGAAAGTGATTTGAGACCGTTTTCAGAACCTTTTTTGACTTCATCGGGATGTGTGTTTCAATGACAATGATAATCAAGAAAAAAATTCTCAAATTTGGAGAAGATTAAATTATTGAACATGTTGAAGATCTAAAATTTTCAAACGCGACTTCACTGCAAAATACGGCCAAACTAGAGACTAGGCATTAAATACAAGCATTCATAACTTTTCAGTGTCCCCGCCTTTAAATAACACAAAATTAAATTACATTGTTAAAACAGAACTGAGTCGGTTGTAGGCTACCTTCCATTATACTCTGTTCTTTTTTCAATAACTACTGTGCTGGTAGGAAAGCACTGAGAAGTCAAAATAACTACTTTGCAAAATAATATTTTTTGTGATATTTTCAAATGGACAAATATTTTTATATTTATCAAACTTGGAAGTTCACTCTTACAATTTTGGTCAGTTAAAAAAATTATTGTTGGTAACAATTTACAAAAAATACAATAATGATTGCGCAGTATTTTTTTGAAGAAATTAAATTTATTTTTTTTTTAAATTTTAGTTATAACGGAAAATTTCTTGAGAAAACCTTAGCTTTTTACGGAACGTGCCTGCTTGTGTAGAAGCACTTTTTCTTGCTTATTTTAAAATTTTGGCAAAGAACTCCTAGATGTTAACCCCAGGATCGGACCATAATATGAGGATGCCCCCTGTGAGTATGGCCCATACAGTAAAATAATTTTTAAAATTTTAAAAATGCCCGCGAATTACGAAATTATGTCAAATGTTTGATTATTTTGCGCAGTGAACATGTGAAACAACAAATTGAACACTTTGGTTTAAAGACAAGCAAAAATGACCCATACACCACAGGTACCAGATCTCGAAAATCAGCGAGATCCACAAAGCACTTTCTGACTACAAATCATTTTTTGTTACGATAATGAGCACCAATATAGTTAACAAAATGATTAGAAAGTGATTTGAGACCGTTTTCAGAACCCTTTTGACATATTCCAATTTCAAATCTTGATTATTGATACACAAATGAAAAATCATTGGGTTCCAACAAGAGCTGTGTTCAAATGCTCGCTCATTGAAACTGGAGAAAACACAATTGATTCACACGACATTTGCATCAAGCATGCCCTCAAGATGGAGTACCTCAGGGCATACACTCAACTTCATTGGGAAGTGTATTTCGATAGAAATGATTATCGAGAAAAAATATTTCTAATTTGGAGAAGATTGATAATTGTATTGATATATTGAACATGTTACAGGATCTAAAATTTTCAGACCCGTTTTCACCGACAAAAACAACCATAAACGCAAGCTTCGATAAGTTTTCAGTGTTCCTGCCTTTAAATGACGCAAAATTATATCAAATTGTTGAAACAGAATTTAGTCAGTTGTAAGCTACCTTCCCTTCTACTTTTCTTCCAATAACTATTCTGTTGGTAGTGAGGCACTAAAAGACTTACATTTACGGTCAGTTAAAAAATTTTTTTTTAATCAAAAGTTAAATTCAAAAATTGACGACTTCATGTGACTTCGGATTCAGCTACGGTCTTTCTTCTGTGTCTTTTGGTTAATGCGTTAAACGGTTACGCAGTATTTTTCTTCATTTAAATTTTTTTTTAATTTGTAGTCAAAACGGGAAATTTCTTGGTAAAAGCTAACATAAGCTTTTTACACAACGCGCGTGCTATTGTAGAAAATATTTTGCATTTTTTCTTGCTTAATTTAAAGTTTTTGTGGAACTCCTAGTATTTAACCCCAGGATCGGACCATTATATGAGGATGCCCCCTGTGAGTATGGTCCATACAGTAAAATAATTTTAAAAAATTTTAAAAATGCCCGCGAATTACGAAGTTATGTCCAATGTTTTATTATTTTGTGCAACGAGCATGTAAAACAACAAATTGAACACTTTGGTTTAAAGACAAACAAAAATGACCCACACACCACAGGTACCAGATCTCGAAAATCATTGAGATCCACAAGGCATTTTCTGACTTAAAATCAGTTTTTAATACGATAATGAGCACTAATATTGGAAAAAATGATTAAATAGTGATTTCAAACCGTTTTCAAAACCTTTTTTGACATATTCCTGTCTCAAATCTTAATTGTTGATAATCAACTGAAATTCATTGGATTCTAACAAGAGTTGAGTTCAAATGCTCGCTCATTGAAACTGCAAAAAACACAATTGATTCACACGACATTTGCATCAAGCATGTCATCAAGATGGAGTACCTCAGAGCATACACTCGACTTCATTGGGAAGTGTATTTCGATAGAAATGGTTATCGAGAAAAAATATATCGCTGAAATTTGGATAACATTGGTAATTAAAATGAATTATTGAACGTGTAAAAAGATCTAAAAAAAATTTCAGACGCGACTTCACCGACAAGTCTATTCTTCATTTTAGAAAAATTCAATTTATTTTTTTTTTCAAAGTGGAAATTTTTTTTTGTGAAAAAGCCAAACATTATACAAACGTTACTGCTTTCGTAGAAAGCATTGAGTACTTTTTTGCGCTTATTTTTGAGTTTTGTAGGAAACTTCTAGCCATTAACCCCAGGATCGGACCATTAATCGAGGATGCCCCCTGTGTGTATGGACCATACAGTAAAATAATTTTTAAAATTTTAAAAATGCTCGCGCATTACGAAGTTTGGTCCAATGTCCTATTATTTTGTGCAGTGAGCATGTGAAACAACAAATTGAACACTTTGGTTTAAAGACAAGCAAAAATATTGAACACTTTGGTTTAAAGACAAGCAAAAAAAAAAGCACTTTCTGATCACAAATTATTTTTGTTACAATAATGAGCACCAATATAGTTAACAAAATTGTTAAAAAGTGATTTTAGACCGTTTTCAGCACATTTTCGACATATTCCTAACTCGAATCGTGATTATTGATACTCAAATGAAAAAAAACTATTGAATTCCAACAAGAGCTGGGTTCAAATGCACAACCATTTGAACCGCAGAAACAAAAATTGATTTACACAACATTTCTACTAAACAAAAAATACAAAAAATAAAAACTTACATTTTCGGTCAGTTGAAAAAAATAATTTTTGGTCAAAAGTTAAAATCAAAAATTCACAACTTCATGTGATTTTGGATTCAGTTACGGATCTTTTTCTGTGTCTTCTGATTAATGCGCAAAACGGTTGCGCAGTATTTTTCTTTATTTTAAGAAATAAACTTTTTTTGAGATTTTTTGAAAAATGAAAAATTTCTTGAGAAAAGCGGAGCTTTTTATACAACGCGCGTGCGATTGTAAAATACATTGAGCACTTTTTTGCTTATTTTAAAATTTTGGCAAGGAACTCCTAGACATTAACCCCAGGTTCGGACCATTATATGAGGATGCCCCCTGTGAGTATGGACCATACAGTAAAATAATTTTTAAAATTTTAAAAATGCTCGCGCATTACGAAGTTTGGTCCAATGTCCTATTATTTTGTGCAGTGAGCATGTGAAACAACAAATTGAACACTTTGGTTTAAAGACAAACAAAAATGACCCATACACCACAGGTACCAAATCTCGAAATTCATCAAGATCCACAAAGTACTTTCTGACTACAAATCATATTTTAATACAATAATGAGCTCCAATATTGTAAACAAAATGATTAAAAAGTGATTTGAGTCCGTTTTCAGATAATTTTTGACATATTCCTATCTCAAATCTTGATTATTTATGCTCAACTGGAAAACAATTGGATTTCAACAAGAGTTGCGTTCAAATGCGCAACCATTGAAACCGCAGAAACTACAGTTGATTTACACAACATTTGTACTGAACAAAAAATACAAAAAATAAAAACTTACATTTTCGGTCAGTTTAAAAAAATAATTTTTGGTCAAAAGTCAAATTCAAAAATTCACAACGTCTTGTGACTTCGGATTTAATTACGGCATTTTTTCTGTGTT
Organism: Caenorhabditis imperialis; assembly: GCA_963572205.1. Lineage (NCBI taxonomy): Eukaryota > Metazoa > Nematoda > Chromadorea > Rhabditida > Rhabditidae > Caenorhabditis > Caenorhabditis imperialis. Next base: position 1,513,432 of record OY751544.1, on the reverse strand, counting down.
TTTTGATTGATGAGTAAAACGGTTTTTTACGCAGTATTTTTCTTTATTTTAAGAATTCAATTTTTTTTTGAAATTTTTTTGAAAAACGGAAAGTTTCTTGAGAAAAGCTAAGCTTTTTACACATTGCTATGGTAAAATATATTTAGCACTTTTTTCTTGCTTAATTTAAAATTTTGGCAAGGAACTCCTAGCCAGTAGCCCGCAGAATCGGACCATTATATGAGGATGCCCCCTGTGAGTATGACCCATACAGTAAAATAATTTTTAAAATTTTAAAAATGCCCACGAATTACGAAGTTATGTCCATTGTCTTATTCTTTTGTGCAGTGAGCATGTAAAACAACAAATTGAACAGTTTCGTTCAAAAACAAACAAAAATGACCCACAGACCACAGGTACCAAATATCAAAAATCATCGAGATCAACAAAGTACTTTCCGACTACAAATCATTTTTGTTACGATAATCAGCACCAAAATAGTTAACAAAATTATTGAAAAGTGATTTCAGACCGTTTTCAGAACATTTTTGACATAGTCTTATCTCGAATCTTGATTATAGATACTCAAATGAAAAATCATTGGGTTCCAACAAGGGCCGGGTTCAAATACGCGTTCATTGGAACTGCTGCGGTGAATTTCATTGCGATGTTCTGTTTCCAACAACACCGCGACAACAAGCATTCCAGTCAAGCGATTTCTTAAGCGTTCCTGAAGAGTATTTTTTTATTTAAAGAAATCAACTTTTTTGAGATTTTTTGAAAAATGAAAAATTACTTGAGAAAAGCTGAGCTTTTTATACAACGCGCCTGCTATTGTAGAATACATTGAGCACTTTTTTCTTGCTTATTTAAAAATTTTGGCAAAGAACTCCTAGACATTAACCCCAGGATCGGACCATTATATAAGGATGCCCCCTGTGAGTATGGTCCATACAGTAAAATAATTTTGAAAATTTAAAAATTCCCGCAAATTACGAAATTATGTCCAATGTCTACTTGTTTTGTGCAGTGAGCATGTAAAACAACGTATTGAAGAATTTGGTTTGGAAACAAACAAAAATGACCTATACACCACAGGTGCCAGATCTCAAAAATCATCGAGATCCACAAAGCACTTTCTGACTACAAATCATTTTTTAATACGATAATGAGCACTAATATTGTGAACAAAACGATTAAAAAGTGATTTAAGACCGTTTTCAGAACTTTTTGACATGATCCTATTTGAAAAATTGACTATGACTATTTGACTAAAAACCATTGTTTTAACAAAAACAGCAAAATACATGTACGTTTCATTCTATTCTAGTTTCTCCTTCTAGCCAAAAATTTCTGACATAAAAAAGTTGGTTCCTTAAGCGTTCCTGAAGAATTGTTTTGCGAAAGCAAAGTTTTGGGTTGTTGACGCCGTTGTTGCTATCCCGACGGCTCTTCTGTTTTAATGAATTTCTAGTTTCAGCATTTTTTTGGCGCTTGAGTCTGCCCATGTTCACCGACAGCTCGTTGAAGTTGAGCAGTTGGCACAAAAAGAGAACTTTGAAGATCTAAATTGGTCGTGGAGTTGAACTGATTAGATGCAGACAGTATAGTGCTACCGTAGCCAAGATACTTTGTTCTTTTGATACCTGGTCAGGATTTTCTGAAATTATACCCAACACTTTTGCGAATTGTTATACCTGAAAACAAAACCACGCACTTCAAGCGTGTTTCTGAAAGCTCTTCATAAAACAATTCTTTTCAAATACTTCATCATTTCCATTCAATATTATATCAATTTTAAATAATTTTGCATACACTGTCACGAAATAAAGTGAACGCTCAAATTGGTGGTTTTCCAGATACTTAAATCAGTATTGTCCACGAGATACCAAGAAACGAGGAGTAGGTTGCAATGAGGATGAGGGTGGGTTGGGATTATCAAGGGGAACGTTGGGGGGAATTTTTGGGTGGGGGTTTCAAGTGAAAATAATGAGTGGGTGCGATTGGCTGGGGGGATGGGGGTGAACAGGAGGAAATCTCAACTGTTGAATAAAGGAAAATGACAATTTAGCTGAGTAGTTAAAACCCTTAGATAGAGGACGGACAGGTCACAATCAAATATATTCAAATATAAAACTGATAGCAATCAAGTTAATGATAGCTAATATAGGCAAAATAGAAGGAAATAGGACATAATAGAGAGGAATAGTAGTAATAGCTGGAATAGGTAAACAAAATAAACAACATAAACCAAAAATAAATTAAATCGGTGCTCAGTAGGTGAAGTCTCCGTACTGACTCTCGAACGCCTGCATCACCTCCTGCTGGTGCAAAATCGGCTGGTCCTCAAGGGTGCGGCGACGGCGAGCCTGAAAATTTATCATATTTATTCATTCAAGACCATATCTACTATCAAAATCTACCTCTTCACGACGTCTGAGAGCCTCATTGTGCTCCTGCTCTTGCTGAGCCTTCATCTCCTCTTGCGAAATCTGTGGCAACTTCGGCGTCTCACTGATGGCTCCCGGCGTGACCATCTGTTGAACGGTTCCGCTGGTCGATGGCGCGGATGGTCCAGTCTTCTGCGGGGTTTCCGGCAAGAGCTCATCGAGAATGGTCATTGGCGGCTTCTTTTTTGGCGGCGGCGCCGCTTTTTTTACCATTGGCTTTTTGGCCGGTGGTGGCGCAGCAATTGGCTTGGACTCTGTAATGATTCACAAAGGTAACAATGGTTCTTTTTCTTTTTTTTTCTTTTTTTTTGTAATATAAACTGTGCATGTATCTGAATCTCTTCCTGTTATTTGTTGTGTTATTGTGACTGCAAAGTAAAAACAAAACAAGAAAACGGTTTTGGATTCCAAACAACTTATTGCCATAAAAATTAAAGCAAAAAGAGCATGACTTGACAATCGATCGCATAAAAAAATGGACGGCTATTATGGAGAGTGAGGTTGTGAGGATGACAATTCTTTTGTGTTTACAAATTTTCGTATTACTCGGATAAATAGTGCAAGAATAGGACACAGTGGTTTTTGTTTGTTGCTTGATAGAAAGAAATAGGAATAAAATATCAGTGTTTGATGATCATTGGGGTGTGATAAAGAGAGAGGGGTGGAGAGAGAGAGATTTTTCATATCGAGAGATTGTAGAGAGTGAGTGAATGAGAGGTATCGAGATACATGCACATATTATAATCATAATACAGTGTCCCGGCAAAACTAACTTGGTTCAGAAGAATCCGAGTCGGATGAGTCCGAAGACGACTTCTCATCATCATCGTCCGAACTCGAGCTCTCCGACAAAGTGCGCTTCTTGTAGGCCTCCGCAGACGGGGACACGTCTTTCGCGGCGGCCGTGGGACGAGCCTTGGCAGCAGCGACCGGCTTCGATGCAGCCTTTGACGGCGCTGGCTTGCTGGCCGCCGGAGCAGGAGTAGAGCCTCTGGATGCAGGGCGAGGTGGCGAGAGGCGACGCTTGAATGAGGCAGCAGTGCGGTTCGCAGTGTGCTGGATCGCCGAGTCAGAGTCCGAAGAATCCGACTCAGAATCCGAATCGGAAGACTGTGCGCCAGTGCGGGAGGCGGATGGCGATGGGGAATCCGACGCCACACGACGGCCAGCTGGTGGAGGAGCAGGCTCAACCTTTTTCTTCTTCAGGTTCATGAATCCACTGGTCTGGTCGAACTCGACGAATCCGTAGTACTTGGCCTTGTGCTCCAATTCCTGTCGGGCGATCTCGGCTGAAATAACAATTTTTTAATATTTATAGCCATCCCCCTTATTCTTACCTCTTGGCCGATCCTTCTTGATCATCTCCAGATAGTCGATGAGCTCGAGAACGAGGTCATCCTCGACATCATTGAAGTCGATCTCATCCTCACAAAGAGTGCGCAGCGACGAGACCTTCTTTCCAAAGTTGTACTGCGAGATCTGGATGATTCTCAGGACTGGAGTGATAAACTCGTGTGTGATGTTCGCCATCTTGGTCGACAGCTCCATCTTGTCCTTGTTGGTGACCGTCGTTCTTCCATAGATAGAAACATACGGCTTCTGGTGATTGCGGGGCGGAATGTAGGCGGCCGCGTGTGGTGGCGAGGCGTTCGGCGAGTACGGAATCTTCTTCGGACGTCCGGCTCCCTTGGGCTTGCGGCCACGGTTCGACGGCGGTGGTGGGACGTACACGGCGACCGAGGTGGCCGATGCGTTCGACTGGCGAGGCTTGGAGCTGAAAAATAGAAAATTTTAATCAGAAAGGCGAGGAATACAGGTAACTTACAGTTTTCTCGCCTTAATTGGTGATGGCCCAATATCATCGATAATCTTTGGGACCGGAGCACGGCTCGACGAGCGAACCGACAGTGCAGGAGAGATCAGCTCTGGCACAATGGTCGTCGGCTTGATGGTGATTCCCAGCTTGTCCAGCTGAGCAATCTGCGTCGCTTCCAGGCTTGGCGCCTGATTTCCAGCCAGTCTGGCGTCGCGACGCTGGACGGCAATTTTATAGAGATCGGTGTTCATGTTGCGGAGCTCCTCGAGCTTCTCCGCACATTTCTTCTCCTCGGCTTTCACCGCGGCGATATAATTGTTGATTTTCTCATCCTCGACGAGGTCAGTATTGACGACCAGGTTCTGAGTGATGTAGGTCTCCGCGATGATCGGGTCTGCGCCTGGGCGGGGACAGAGCTTCCAGCGGCTGTCGAAGAACGTCTTCATGTCGAGAGCGTTCTGGTGGACGACCGAGCCTTTGGGGTTGTACTTGCAGCAGTTGTCAACCATCTGGGAAAAATAAATATTTAATTTGATTTCAAAACAATTGAATCTTACCAAGTTCATGTCTTGCTCAAACTCCTCTGGCTCGGCGTACTGCTTGAAGTCCAATTTCTTCTTGATCGTCTGCAGATCCATTGGATTGGTGATGATATCCAAATAATCAAAGATCTTCAGCTTGATCGGGTCCACTGGCTGGTAGAAGACCAAGGCGAAGCTCTTGTTGCGCACGCTGTGAATCTCCGTGAGCAGTTTGGTGCAGAACTTCTGCCACTCTGCCTGCTTTCCGTGGAAGCGTGGGACAAGGGACTTCCAGTCAATCATGGTGTTCGGATTCTTGCGTGGCGGTGGTGGCGGAGCCGCAGCAGCTGTAGCAGGGCTTGGTGATGCCACTTTCGCCGGCACTCCATTGTCGCTGCCATTCTCGAGCTTGCGTTTCTTCGACGGCGGCGCTGCGACGGCCGACGTCGACGGCTTCTGCTCCTCTGACTCTGGCTGCACCGACTCCGCACGACTCTCCGCGTCTTTGTCAGTGATGTCATCCTCGTCGTCAAAGTTCAACGAGTCCACCTTGGATTCGTCGTCACCCATGTCATCGTCGTCGACTTTCATCGCTGCACGTCCGATGGAGCCCTTCTTCCGTCCACGATTGCTCTTCCGTCCGCGCTGCTTTGGTGTCTTGGTCTTTCCGCTCGGGGTAGAGGCGGGGAACATTCCGCGGCGGTAATGATCGGCGAGTTCCGCAGGTTTCTCCTGAAAGCACGAGCTTGTTGAAAGGGAAAGAAAGTGGAAAAAGAATGATATGTGGAATTCATTATGAATTCATTATCAACCTCCACTGGCATGTACTCCAGCGCCCGCTGAACGACACCCTCGACATTTTCACACATGATGTAAATGTCGTCGTTGCGATCGTTGAACCTCTTGCAATTGTCGAACAGCGTTTTCATGTCCTGAAATGCCGGGAAAAGTTAGAAAGGGCAAACTTACAGTGCGTGGCAGTTGTGTCAGTTGGCTCAACACTTGTTTCTCGAGCGTTTTGGCCATTTTGTAAACGTCATACTCAGGTGGGTTGAACGCGTAACAATTGGTGAACAACTGGTTGATGTCCTGCAAAACCACACATACTCTTTTGCCGGTTCCAGTGATAACATTGATAATGGTGGCGTGGTGAGAGAGAGTCAATCTAGCAGGCGTTCCTAGGGGGGAGGTTATGGAGCTTTGAGGACGGGATCATAAGATTTCAGATAACTGGCGGTGATTGTGCATCGTGCAGTATTCATGGTACCCGGATGAAAGGGCAAGAAGTGACGGAGAAATAGAGCGAACAAGCATGGCAAGAGAGAAGAGATCGAGACGACAGGCAACAACATGCAACAGAGCAGGCAACAGAGCAGGCAACAGGGTGGCAAAAGAGTGTGGGTGGTTTTACAAGTGTTTCCACAACTGATAAACGAAAAATGGCCAGTTATTCCTATCCTAGCTCTCTGTCGCGCACTCCTCTTGCTCTGCTCTCCCCCCAATTATAAGAGATCTAGTCCCAGACTAAGATGGGCGGGGCGTCGCGGCGAGACTACATGATGATGAAAAAGTGCGCTTCTGACTCCTGACTAATATGCACCCCGTGATCTCACCTTGATCGCATCCTCTGCCGACCAGTAGTAGAGGTTGCGGAGACGACGCTCAATGGTGCGCAAGTCCATGGGCTTGGTCACGATCTCGTGGTACGTCGGGATCTCGAGCTTGTCGGCGTCGACAGGCGTCTGGAACGGCCACGAGTGCTTGTGCTTCAGAGCGTCCTTGATGACGGTGAAGAGCACAAAGTCGAGGCAGTTGGTGTGACGAGTGGGCTTGCCACGTGGCGGGCTGGTGCGCGGCTGCACGACGCCGTTGATGGGGGTCTGAAGGTTATCACGTTTCTCAGATTCATGTCATTCCATATCCTAGTTAATCATTTCACGTACCTGCTTTGGAGACTCCCATGGGTTCTCCGACGATCCCTCGACTGGCTGCTGAGCTGATTCATCGTCATCATCCTCATTCTCATCGTCGCCGTCGTCCTCGTCGTCGTCATCCTCTCTCTCCTCGTCTACTTCCGGCTTCTCATCAGTGTCCATGGGCTCGTCGACGACGTCTTCTGGCTTGACGTCAGCTACAACTGGAGACGGCGACTCTGGAGTGTCTTCAGCGGTGGAGGCGACGGCTGGAGAGGCGATGGCTGGAGAGGCGGCGGCTGGAGACTCGACGGCTGGAGACGCGACGGCTGGAGACGCGACGGCTGGAGAGTCAACGGCCGGACTCTTTTCAGTCTTTGTCTCTCCGGTTGGCGACGCGGCGGCTGAAGAAGCGCGAGCTGGAGACGCTGGAGACTCTGCAGGAGTAGCGGGCGCCTCTGGAGACACCGACTTGGAAGTTTCGCTGTCGACGCTGGGCTCTTCCGTCGTCAAGGTAACTGCATTGGCGACGGCCTCCACTGGCTCCACGACTTCAGAGTTGTCTTGTGGCGCGTTGGAGTCTTCCTCGCTCTCCTTGACTTCTGCCTCACTTTTGTCTTCCGCTTTGACGTCGTCTTCTTTGCCCTCTTCCTCGTGATTGCCGTCGTCATTCTGCTCTTCTGCTTCCTCGACTGTCTTCTCCTCCTCCTCTTCCTTCTCGTCGTCAGAAGAGTCGTCATCACTGGAAGATCCCGAGCTGCTGTTGTCGTCGTCGGACTCCGCTGGCTTCTCCTTTTCCGGGGTCTTACTGCTGCTTGGGTTCTCCGAGTCTTTCTCGAGTTGTGCGTCTGCCGATGTGTTTGGCTCTGACTCTGTGGGCTCTGCGACTGGCTCCGACGCTTCTTCAACTGGCACCTGAGCCGATTCCGGAGCAGACTCTGACGCTGGCTCGGCGGTGACGTCGGCGGACGACGCCTCGCTCATATCAAGAGTGCTTGCCGGCGGCGGCGGCGGCGACATGTCGTCGCTCTGATCCGAGTCATCTGATCCGTAGGTTTCAATTGCCGATAGGCTTCCCGATGGTTTTGCTGTAGATTGTGACATCTGAAAGTATACGCTTATAGTTTGAATTGAATTAAATTAAAATTTGAGAGAAAATCTCTCAAAAAATTCGCAAAACATGCACAAGGGATAGAGAGAAATAGAGAGAGAGGACGAACGCGAAAACAGAGGGACAAACGGCAAAATGTTGCGAAATAACTCGGCCGCCGAACGGGTAACCAGGCGGAATGACAAAGGAGAGTGCTAAATGACTCCCTTTGAACTCTGATTTGGAACACCTAGCGCTCGCCTTATTAATGTGCATCAAACGCGCTCCGTTGAAATCGGATGACGTCGCGTAGCGGTCGAAAAGAGCGATGAAAGAGTGAGAGAGAGCGAGGAGGCGCAAGAAAATAGAGTACGCAAATCCAAACAACGTTGCGACGATCAATACGCAGCGAGACGCAGACAGCGAGAGTACGCGCGCAGGCGAGACCGCGCAACGGCTGAAGAGACGGCAGAGACATTTCTCTGACCACGCGCGGGGTCTGCCGTGGCAGTGGAGAGTGGGGAGACGAGACGAGGGACAGAGAGCGAGTGCCTAGCACGGACGAGAAGAAGAAATGAATGGCGGCCGCGTGGTGGTTGAGGGAAGAGAAGGGGAGGGGCTTGGCCACAGCTTCGGCCGGCCCCTCGCCCTCTGTCTCGTAGCAGCAGCACACACACACAGACAACACACACACACCTAACCTCTCTCTCTCTCCCCCCTCGTTCACTACCCGGGGGGCACACACGTCTGCATAGTAAGGCACCGAATGAATATGGCGTTGTGTCCTCCATTCTGTCCTTTTTCTCAATGGTGACGGAGGGAAGGGACTGGTGAGCGTTGCGTGTGGCGGAGCGGGTTCATTGCAGTGTGGTGAGCGCGGGGGGTGAGCGCAGTGTGAGTGTGAATTGAGCGGGAGGGGGAGAAGACGGGGGTCGCATTTCAGTCGCGAATTTTTGTGAGAAATGTGAAAGGCAACATGAAAAGTCGCACATACTAAAAATTTTTCACATAAAAATTCTGAATTTTGAATTTTTTTCGATAGAAAAAGAATGAACAAATCCTCAAGTATTCTTCCAAGAGAGCTCTCAATTAATCAAAGTTTACACCTAAAAAAATTGATAATTATTTGCAAACTGCACAATTTAGTGTAATTTAGTGTAATTCTGCACAGTTTAATACAATACAGAAACAATTAAGCAATGGGGAAAGAGCAAATGGTGAGCTGGCACATTGTAACAACAAACGCATTCTGCCTGTAGCACCATACTGTCCCCCTTTCTCCAAGAAGGGGGAGGGGGTCGACAAAAACATTCGGTACACAGAACAACAAATTACAGTACCAGAGCAATGTCCGACGCGCTTTCACAGACAACACCAGGTGCAGCCATAAATAGCTCGTTTCAATCCAATTTCATTATGAGTTTCCAAATTGGACACGTGTTCAATTCGATGGGTTTTCGAAGTGCATGACCGTTGGCAGGTGCAGTACCATCCCCCAACACCTGCTGCCCCTCGTCATTTGAGCCACAATGAAGTTTTTTTGAAAAGAAGGGAGGGTGGATTGGTTCACAGGGTTCCGATAACTTTTCAACGTATTTGGCGTCGTCTAGTCGACGGTGTGAGCGTAAAGATGAGGGCGGTTTGATAAGAAAACGTTTGTTTTCTTTCACCTCTGTTGTTTTCATTATTTGTCATATCTTTCGGCTTGTTCCACTCCCCCATTTCTGACCATTTTTCAATTTGGAGCCTCATTTAAAATTCCGAAAATGCTTCACAACCTTCATAATCTTCATTAAAACAAGGACAGAAGCAAGAGAGATCATCGAGTGTAATGCGAGAAAATAAAAGTAATAGGTTTGGTGGGTGAAATATTCATGAGGAGCCTTTACAGCGCCACTCGTATCGTGTTTAGCTTAAATTAATAGGATTTTTAAGGGTGGAATTCGTCATTCTTCAAAGGGCAGGAGTGTACTTGCATGTGGGTGTCTGTAAAATTGGTTCATTGAGTGTGGTGCCGGCGTCTAAAAGCCACATTTGGTCGGGATCTTGGAGGGGGTAGCTGTTAAATTTGGGGGCGTTTTATGAGTGTAGTCGCTGAATGGGTTTCGCGAGGATTGTGAGCTTCTGAGCTTGTTGGGCTTTTAGAGTTTTTGGGGATTCTTGGAGTTGTTGGGGACCATTCTAGAGAGCCTCTAATTTCTATTTGTGGATTACTGTAAGAGCTATTTGAACACCTAGATAAAAAGGTGTAATGACTAAACAAGTGGAACTTCTCTTTCAATCCCCTGTGAAGATATTTTTATGGCTTATCAACAAATCAAACGTGATTTATATCCACTTTCCCCCTTGTTTCATAACCTTTCCATGTTGAACAAAATTATAATCACTGGACTTTCCGCATGGCCAATTTCGAAACTCTAATCCCATATTTCTTAATGAGCTCACCGCAATAGATGACAAATCCGGCACAAGATGCATTTCGCTCATTGGCAGATAGATTTCCGAGTACGAAACGATCCGCTTCATCGAGAAAACTGAAATGTCAAAGTTAGGTGAACTTTGGAGCTGTAGCTCAACACAGAGCTCTACAACTGATAATTTGCGAGCTTTTCGGTGCACTTTTGTTTAGCCCTCGGGCACAATTTCACGTGAGATGGAAGCGAAAGTTCATGAAATTCCCAGAATTCCTCTAAACATTTCCAAAGTGTTTGGGAAATTGAGGGGGTGTCCGATTTTTCTCGTTGGGAATGGGGGAATGGGGAATGAGAATATAAACTCACAGGAAAACCAGAAGACGTCTTTCCACGTCATATCGCCTGGTAATCGGAAAACAATGGTTTCACCATGGTAGCTTCGGAGGGCCTGGCAGTCAAAGCTCTTTGAGGATCTGGAAAAAAAATTATTATGATAACTTTGGGAACTTCTTTTAGAAGTCGACTAACTCCTCAAAAAGCGGAACAATCTTCCCTCCCAAATTCGGGAACAGCTCACTTCCTACCATCAGCCACACCGAGTCATCATCATGTTGGAACGAGAAATTGTTCACCCTCATTGTCTTTGCATCAATCACCTTAACAAACTCATTTCCCTATATCCTCAAATATATTCTTCTACCTCAATAGGCCCAGAGCTTATGTTATAAGCCAGGCTATTAGGCGAGAGGGCTCTCAACCTCACCACCTTGGGAATTTGCACTAGCGGTCCATTGGGCAGGATTACCGAGGCGACATTGTTCTGGAAAAGCGGATTAGTCGTTTGATTTGTGGCGTTTTAGTACATTTCGCTTGTGATCCCAGAGAGACACCCAATGGATGTCACTGAACACTTTGGAGGCGGGCAGGGTGAGCATAAGAGGTTGGAAGCCTTCGAACCATTGGAGGGGTTGGGGGACCTGAATATTTGGAGGGGTTGGGTGTTCATTTAGATGGGGAGTTTACCGTGTCATCAATCAGATCAAATTCAGGTTGTCGAAGCCTAAAGCCATCTGGAAGGGAGTTGAGGGCCTCTGCATTTCTTTCTTTCCCATTTCCAGGTAGCACTTTCATGATTCCACCCTACATAATCAATATTTGATAGCAATTGCTTTAAATTTACAAAACTACCTCTACAAACAGCTCAATTGGCTTTGCAGTGGAGCCAATTTCAGTGGCCTCGCCTTCAGATCGCTTTCTTCTAGTCACGTTGGCTATAATTGGTGGGATACCCTCGAACAACTTTACAGCAGCTACATTTGGTCGTGGCTTTGCTTCAATGGCCTGGAATGACACATTTAATCAAGGAATTTAAAAGAAGAGTGGGGAATTGATACCGGGAGCTCTTTAGTGGCAAATGCTGACAACTCAATTGGTCTTGGTCGCACATAGAATCCATTTTGAGACGGCATGAAGTCTTCGACAAAGTTTCCTGTGGAATTTTTGGGTCCCAACCAGAATGTGACATTTTCTGGAAAAAAATCAACTTTGGTCTGCGGAATCCTTTACGAAATCCCTGAAAAACTGAAAAACCCACCATTCAACAAGGATCCAGACTCGAAAACAAATCGAGTGACAATGATTCGCTTCTCATCTACCAGCCACAGTGCTCCTCCGGGAGACTTTTGTTTTTTGGTAGTCGGCTGGAACAAGAAAAATAAGGAACTGAAAATATTTTTCCCATCCAAAATAAATTTACCGTCTCCGCGAGGCTTCCGAGATATTTTCCATAATAAGGCACATTTTTCGGAATCGTATTCTCTGGAGTTTTCGATGGGCGGTTCGCACGAATCCATTCAATTAGTCGGTTCTCTTTTTCTTTCTTTGACTCTTCAGTTAAGTCGTTTTTCACTAGGGTTCTGAAGAAAAATTGTGATAATTATGCTAAATAGTGTTGACACTAACTTGATAGCCGGTGAATCCGCATCAATTTCTCCTGACATGATGGCGGCTTCTAGCATTTTTCGTTGTTCTGCTGGCATGTTTTCCAGGAGCTAAATCAAGAGTATTGGTTTCTTACAAATTGCAAATCATACCTTGATAGAGTTTTCTCGTTCCTTGCTCAATTTTTCTTTCTTGGGCTCTTTCTTTTCTGGAGCAGGTAGTGCGAATAGATCGGTTTTCTTGGTGATGGCATCTAGGTCAGTTTTTTCTTTGGCTGCCTTTTCCTTTTGATTCCAGGAGTCTTTGAGAGCATCGGTGGCTTAAATTTGAAAGTTTGAAGCTGTAGCTAATACATAGAAGTAAAGAAGACTATTCAACCAACCTTGGCTCAATAACTTTTGGAACACAGAAGTTTGTGGTCTGCCTGCTGATGAAGGTGTGTACTGTGACAGGTCGTCATGTGCTGCTGAACTTGTCGGCAGATTTCTATTCGATCCGCTCAATACAGACGTCATTGTTTCCAATAAGCCACCGCTTCCACCTCCATTCTAAAATCATGACTTACAACTTTATCTTTACCAAAATCACATACTTCTCCATTCCCTCCACCAACACCTAGCAGGTTTTTGGCAAGCTTTGAAAACTGATCCAATGATGCTCCGTCAGTCAGGAACTTTTCCAAGTACGCTTGTGGCTGCGATGTCTGCACCATGGTTGGGATGGCTCCCGATCTTGCTTGACTCTGCGAGAATATTGAACTGACGATGTTGGAATCCACCGCTTTCTGGTAGATTGGCGCCGTCGGAAGTTCATTGGCAATCATCTGAAGCCAAGTGTGACAACGTAAGCTTTTTTAAAAGGCTCCTTACATTCGAGTACGGGAATCCAGCCCCCAGCCCTGTTCCTGATCCTGATCCCGTACCGGCAAACGTGTTTGCGGCGTGAAGTTTGCGATCGCCTGTATAATGCGGTTGACCAGTTTCCCAACTGCCAGCGGTCATTGGAACTCCGTTTGGGATTGCGAGCGACTTAACACACAAAAGTTCAAAAGTTTTAAACACGCTTAACATACTGGCACTTTGTGGAGTTCCTGCCGAGTCACGGCTTGCTCCATTCTTAATGGAATTCGAGCGGGGAGTTGTTTGGTTTTGTGTAGTGGTTCCACTTCTATAAAAAGTTGAAGAAACTTTTTCTAAAATTCCAATTATTTGGGTACCTCTTTGTACCAGATACTCCACTTGATTGGTTTTCGGAATTTTAAAGTCAGAGGGATCAGCTGGCAATCTTCCTCGTATCTGAGGGCGGATCACATTTCCATATTGAGTACGGGGTTTGGATCTGGATGACAAATGTTGTGCTTCATTCGACTTCTCACTAATTACCTTTGTTCACCTCCATACTCTTCGAACCGGGGCAGCTGCCTCGGTGACAGATCTTCCCTTTCATAACTGCCAAAGTGAGACGTGAGTGGCTCGGATTCTTTCTACAAATCACATGTCAGAAATAAACAAATTAGTTTCAATATAAACGTTACCTGATACCCCAGCGACCCTTCTTTCGCTTTCCCCAGCCTCCGCTGGTACTGGGACCATGGGATGATGGCGGCGGGACGAAGTTGCTGCTCGTCGCATTGAACCGTGTACACTGAATATTGTTTTTTTCGGAGGAGAAGGGGTCAACTTGAGTCAAGTGTTGCGCTCTACTTGTCATAGAAATGGAAATGTGGATAGAAATGGAAATTGAAATCGAAATTATAATCGAAAATAAAATTGTAAAGGATATTTGCTGTCCTTGATCCCGTTTCTATGTTTATTTTGCTAGGGTTAACTAGATCCGTGAATATTTTTGATCCAGAATTAGTTACTGTATGAAAAAAGGTAGTTCTTCAGCTGATTGTCTAGAAAAATGCTTTGATCTACGTTCAGAAGTCTAGAATTCACTTTCAAAAAGTTATTGAAAACAATAAACTCTAAAAACCCACACAAAATAAACAGCAGCGCTGCTAGAAAGGTCTCCATGGCGCCACCACAAAGTCGTCGCATCGAATGACTCGAAAAAACCAGTAAAACCCTCAGCTTCACGGCAACAATTACACAAACGTCCAGCCCGACGATGATGACGATGATGACCAGAATTTTCGGATTGAAATGCACTAAAACGGGCGGACGCGCGCGCGGAAAAGATGGGCGGATACGGCAGATGATCTGGACACGGTGTATGTCTCTATGTTCTCTTTTGGTAGGGGGCCGACAACTATTCCACTGCGTAAGCGGTGCGGAACAGCGACCAACTTGAAGCGGACTGTGTCGCGAGAGCCTCCATTTTTTGGCTGGCGTGTGGTCAGAAGCGGGGGGGGGGGGGGAGAACCGGATAACTGTTGGTGGGGTAATGAAGTGTTTGTGGATTAAAATGAAACTTTGTGAAACAGGGGAAGTCTAGCGAGGAGAGAAGGATAGGGATATGGGAAAGTCGACAGTGTGTTTGGTAGTTAAGGTTCCAAAAATAACAGTTTTGATTAGGTATAACTGGCAAGAAGTTCTAGAAGTTTAAAATGTTCTACTGCGTCCGCAAATTATCGTAAGATAAGTTGTTGGCGTTTAGGATTCAAAGTTTTGAGCTGATAGTATCAACCAAGAGTTTTATGATCAGTTCCAAGATTCCAGAAGTTCTTCCAATAGTTTGAGACGCTGTATTTTCAAAAACAACCATTTTGATAGTGCAATACCATTTTTATTGTCTTGCTCTGAAGCAACTTAACAGGCTTCGACAAGCCTTTGGCTTTGTTCATTCAATGTTCTGATTCTTAGAAGGATTGATAGCTATCAAATCATTTTTCCCTTCAGATTTCTGAAAATCTAGCTTTGCTCATCATTCCCAACAATCCCAAAATCATAACTCCTCCTACTCCATCACGCATTCCTCAAGTGTTGTCAGTCCACCTCTCTATCTTTGATCTCTCCACCACAAGAAAAAACAAGTGTTGAACCTCTATGTGCTCCTTGTTATCACTGGAACGTCGCGATAAACGGCTAAAAACACGCACATTGGCAGCGCAAAACTACGGAACAAGTGGCGTCTCGTCGTTGCGTTTCCCTTGTCCGCTTTGCAACGTCATCTCGAGTAATTACGACGATGTGTGTGTGGGCCAAACCGATTCAACAGACGAATGCGCACATCTTCTTTTTCGTCGGGGTAACAAATAAACGGAACCGTTTTGTTATTCGTTCGCTCTTCTTTCTTCCTGTTTTTAGGTTTTTTCAAAGATTATTCACATTTAAGAGTTATGAAACCGATGACTCCAGAACCTAATAACTCAAAACTTAATGGGTAATTCATCACCTTGCCTAAAAGCTTCTCTCCCTTTAAATTTATGCAGCTGGGGGGGCCGGGCCGTCAAGATATCCATCTGTTGTCGGCAGGTGCCTCGTGAAGAGGTGGACACTTTTAACTATATTCATACTTTCCGTTGAATTCTAATCTGATCTGTTCAGTTCCGTTATGTTAATTTTGAAGTTTCTTCTATTTCAATTCCAATTTCAACTAAAAAAAGAAGGAAAAACATGGAAACATTGTTAACAAGAAGTGAAATGAGTCAGAAAAAGTTCTCGTCCGTACAACGTTTGTCCTTGTTCTTTTCCCTCCGACATTCACTTTACTTCCTGCAGAACGCCGCCATTTTGGCCCTACGCCTTTTTTTCTTCCCTGGTTTTCCTCACCTTTTTTAACTGTTTCCCAACTTCTCTATGTCTCCTCTTCCGCGCTCTGTCAAAGCCAATTGACAAGGAGATAAAGACAGAAAGACATTGCGCGTCGTCTGCGGCCCTCCCCCCCGATGTGACCCGCTGCGTTCTCTGGCTCTCGTGGCCGTGTCTGTCTCATCTTTCGTTTGCACCCATTCTCTAATGCGCCCTCCTCTCTCTATCGATTCGTGTGTGGGGGCCTACGTCCGGTGGCTTGAGAGAGGGCGAGCACAGAGCACTACTGACCGTTGTGTGTAATTCGGGGAGTGCTCCTTGTGTCTAGGTTCTCGTGCTCTCTTGCAACAAGACTGCAGTCATATTACTTATAACAGCGAGGAAGAAAGAGAGGGAGGGGGGAGAAAACTTTGAAAGAAAAAGCACTTACTACTTTTTGTCTTTACCTACCGTCTCTTTCCGCTTCTATTTATTTTTTCGTCCTACCTCAGATAGCTCGCACCAACCAAATGTCAATCGAACAGTGGCTTTGAATGAGTGATCGTCGCTGCCTTCTTCTACTGATTCCAAATTCTGGTAAGAGTTAGTTTTGCCATCGTATCAAATTTCCTGTTTCTCGCGCATACATTCTCACATTCCCCCCACATTCCTCTTTCTCTCGTATTTTCTCCCCAGCCTAACATGATAATGAAATAAGAGAATAGGTGATACGTTCGCATTCCACACCCGTTTCTTTCCATGTAAAAAAACAGCGTGTTTTTCCAGAAATATGAGCTTTAGCAATGGAAACATTAATTGCGACATAATGCCGACGATATCGGAGGATGGCGTCGACAACGGCGGCTCGATGGACGAGCCGTCGGACCGTGACAACATCGAGCAGGTATTTGAGAGAAAAGCTTGGTATTTGTGATTTTCCTCGGTTTGCAGTTGATGATGAACATGTTGGAAGATCGGGATAAGTTGCAGGAGCAGCTGGAAAATTATAAGCTCAGGCTAGAAAATGAGGCTCTCAGAACAAAAGACGTCGAGAAAGAGCGTGATATGATGAAGCGACAGTTTGAAGTTCACACTCAGAATTTACCATCGGTTTGTTTCCTTTTTTCCCAAAAATTTCATAAAAACCATATATTAATCCTTTTCCAGGAGCTCCAAACAATGACGCGAGAGTTGTGCCAGCTGAAAGAGCAACTTCTAGAAAAGGATGAAGAAATCGTGGAGCTCAAAGCGGAACGGAACAATACTCGGCTTTTATTGGAGCATTTGGAGTGCTTGGTGTCTCGTCATGAGCGATCACTCAGAATGACGGTTATGAAGGTATTCCTATATATTTTTATTTTTTCCAAACGATTTTTTGTTCCAGCGCCAAGCTCAAAACCACGCGGGCGTCTCCTCGGAAGTGGAAGTGTTGAAAGCGCTGAAAAGCCTGTTCGAACATCACAAAGCGCTTGACGAGAAGGTTCGTTGTTTTGCTCCGATTTGCATAATTGTCTGATTCCTCAATTAAGGTCCGAGAACGTCTTCGTGTGGCGATGGAGCGTGTGGCGACGCTTGAAGAAGAGCTAAGCACGAAAGGAGAGGAGAATTCGTCACTAAAAGCCCGCATTGCTACATTTGCAGCAGAAGCGGAGGAGGCAATGGTAATTATTCAAAAAACCGGGAAGGGTGAACCGCGCCAATTTTTTCAGGCGTCCAATGCGCGCACCAATGGCTCAATTAGCAGTGAGAGTGCAAACCGGCTCATTGAGATGCAGGAAGCGTTGGAGAGAATGAAGACGGAATTGTCGAATTCGTTGAAACAGTCGACCGAGGTGGCGAACCGGTAATCATCGAGAATTGTTCAGAAAAAATGTGAAAAAAATTTGTTCAGAAACGGAGAGCTCGAATCTCAAATCGGAGAAAACTCTCGGGAAAAGCACGCCGCTCAGGAGACGATTGCAGTTCTCAAAAATCAGATCTGTGAGCTCGACGCCCAACGAAGCGACCAGGAGACGCGAATCAACACCCTCGAGTCACGCTTCATGACGGCGCAACGGGAATCCACGTGTATTAGAGATCTCAATGACAAGTTGGAGCACCAGGTATTCATTTCCATTTATTCTTTTTCAATTCTCACTTCTTCAGCTTGCCAACAAAGACGCAGCTGTACGACTAAACGAGGAGAAGGTGCATTCGCTGCAAGAACGGCTGGAGTTGGCAGAGAAGCAACTCGCTCAAAGTCTCAAAAAGGCCGAGTCTCTTCCTTCCGTCGAAGCCGAGTTGCAGCAGAGAATGGAGGCTCTTACAGCTGCCGAACAGGTTTGTTTGTCCCACATGCCCCTCATTTATGCAAAAATGTTCAGAAGAGTGTGTCGGCGGAGGAGCGCATTCAACGGCTAGACAGAAACATTCAAGAGCTGACGGCAGAATTGGAGAGGGCGGTTCAACGGGAGAGGATGAATGAGGAGCACAGCCAACGGTTGAGTAGCACTGTCGACAAGTTGCTGTCAGAGTCGAATGACAGGCTACAGCTTCATTTGAAGGAGAGAATGCAAGCGTTGGATGATAAGAATCGCCTCACACAACAGCTCGATGGCACTAAGAAAATATATGATCAGGCGGAGCGGCTGAAGGATAGATTGCAACGGGACAATGAGGCACTTCGACAGGAAATTGAAGCGCTTCGACAGCAGCTCTACAACGCCAGAACTGCACAATTCCAGTCCAGGATGCATGCACTCCCGTACAGCCAACCTATCCACAATGTGCAATCCGTCGTGAACCATAATCACAACCCACAGCCATCCATTGCTCAGCAATCCGCCTACCCTGTGTACAACCAGCAGCAGCAACAGTACGCTACAGTAGGCATGCGACGTCCGAACAAGGGAAGAATAGCAGCACTTCAAGACGATCCGAACAAGGTGCAAACTCTGAACGAGCAAGAATGGGATCGTCTGCAGCAAGCACATGTGCTGGCCAACGTCCAACAAGCATTTTCCTCATCACCATCGCTAGCGGACGTCGGACAGTCAACGCTCCCACGACCGAACACAGCGGTTCAACATCATCCGGATGATATGATGGTGGGAAGTATGTCAGGACAATTGGGAGGCGGCCAAGACGCGCATGCACTTGCAAGTGTGCTGCAGGATCGGTTAGATGCGATTAACACCGAGATACGGTTGATTCAACAAGAGAAGCATCACGCCGAGCGGGTGGCGGAGCAGTTGGAGCGGTCGAGTCGCGAGTTTTATGACGATCAGGGCATTTCGACGAGGAGCTCGCCGAGAGCAAGTCCGCAGTTGGATGTGATGAGGCATAAGTACAATACGGTATGGTTTTGGATTGAAAAAAAAAACTAATTTTCAAAATAAAAAACAAAGTTTTTGTTTTTCAGCTCCCTGCAAATGTGTCAAACGAGCGACGCTTCGACATCTATGGTAATCCAAACTACGTCGACGACCGTATGGTTCGAGACTTAGACTACGAGCCGCGCCGTGGCTACAATCAGTTTGAAGACGTAATTTGATTTATTTATTTTCCATATATATCCAATTTACAACCACATTCCAGATGCAATACGAAAGGGACCGCATGAGTCCGGCGTCTTCTGTCGCTTCCTCGACAGATGGCGTTCTCGGCAAGAAAAAGAGGTCGAACAGCTCAAGTGGTCTCAAGACTCTCGGGCGGTTCTTCAACAAGAAGAAAAACTCATCGAGCGATTTATTCAAGTATGCGAATTGACATTTGACATTTGACATCGAATAGTCTAATGTTCACATGAATAATTTCAGGCGTAACGGCGACGGCTACTCAGACGGCGAGCAATCCGGCACTGAAGGCAACCAGAAAGCAGATTATGATAGAAGGAAGAAAAAGAAGCATGAGCTGCTGGAAGAGGCAATGAAAGCAAGAACACCATTTGCGCTCTGGAATGGACCCACGGTGGTTGCTTGGCTGGAATTGTGGGTGGGGATGCCGGCGTGGTACGTGGCTGCGTGCAGGGCCAACGTGAAGTCAGGAGCGATTATGTCGGCGTTGAGTGATCAGGAGATTCAGAAGGAAATTGGAATTTCGAATCCGTTGCACAGATTGAAGTTGAGATTAGCCATCCAGGTATGGTATTTGGTTTAATTGAAAAGTTTGAATAGTAGTCTTGATGTTTGTTCAAGATTAGTTAAAATTAATCCGAATTGGTTTGATTTTTGAAAATGAGATGATGTTGAACGTCAAATTGGCGCTTAATTCCCAGTTTTAATGAGAGAATAGCGAAAATTGTTCATTGAAATATGGCATCAGTTTTTTCCAGGAAATGGTATCCCTCACATCCCCCTCTGCTCCACGAACAGCTCGCCTCACCCTGGCCTTTGGCGACATGAACCACGAGTACATTGGAAACGACTGGCTCCCCAGCCTCGGTCTCGCCCAATACCGCTCTTCCTTCATGGAGTGCCTCCTCGACGCCCGTATGCTGGAACACCTCTCCAAACGCGACCTGCGAACCCATCTGCGCATGGTGGACACGTTCCATCGCACCAGTCTGCAGTACGGCATAATGTGTTTGAAGAGCGTCAACTACGATAAGAAAGTGCTGGCGGATAGAAGAAAGGCTTGCGATAACGTGAACACTGGTATGGTTATAATTTCTGATAACCCTTAGAACAAACATGCGATTACAGATTTATTGGTGTGGTCCAACGAGCGAGTGCAACGATGGGTTGAGGAGATTGGGCTCGGCGCGTTTGCTCGGAATTTGGCGGATAGTGGCATTCATGGAGCGCTTATCGCGTTGGATGACACGTTTGATGTTACTGCGTTTGCATATGCTCTTCAGATTCAGTCGCAAGATGCGGCGAATCGACAAGTAAGTAACATGCTTTTACTGGAAAAGAAAAACTTCACAAAAACCCTTTTCCAGCTGCTCGAAAAGAAGTTCATCTCGCTTGTCAACGATCACCGACAGCAACGCGGCTCGGATCAGCACCCGGTAATGCCCTGAACTAACCCAACCCGTGTGCTCTTCTGCTCAATTTGAAGTGTTAACCATCATCCATCTTTAACATCCATCCATAATAAGTAATTGTCATAATGCTCCGTTTCATTTCTGCTGGTTTTCGCCTGGTGTGTGCTCCAATCAATTTCCCCATCCTCATTTCTCTCAAGTTTCAGAAAAGTGCAAGCTTACGAAAATCTGAAGCTAATGCAAAATCCTACGAGTTTCATTTGTACACCTGAAAAAAGATCAGAATATTTTAAAATTTTAAAACCACTCCTGAATTCTCATACTCGTGCGTGTCTTTCTCCTTTGCTAGTCCACATGACCCTCATGCTTCTTCTGTTTCTTCATAATTATACCGTTTTTCATATCCTGCGCTTCTCATTAAAACAAAATCTGACAAAAAAATCAACGCAAACTTCTGTCATTTCTTAGCTTCTTCTGTTGTTTCTTATAATAACGTATATATATATATATTATAATTTTTGTTCAAAAAAAGAATTCTAGGCAAGCGTGTCAAAAACATTTTCTCATTTTCAGTTTCAGTTTCAGTTTCTCATTTTGAGCCTATCCCGAAAAAACTCACGAAATATTACTTAACTTATTTTTTTATCATGATATTTTTCTCAATCTACCATGCACATTCCGTTCAGTTTTTATTGCATTTTCAAATTTTTTTTGTCAAATGTTTTGATTTCCTGTCATAATAATGAAAGTTTTAAGTGATTTTTTATTGAATTTTTATTGATTGAAGCCATTTAAAAACCGGTTGAAAAGGTTGAAAAATGAAAATAAAAATAGAAATTAGAAATAAAATTTTTTAAAAATGAAAAAGGGAGATGTAAAAAGTAAGAAAAAATGTAACCGTAATAATTTTGAATTTTTCGATGGGATTTCACTGAATAATAATAGAAAAGCTGGCAAATTTTAACTAAATCAATACAAAACTCAATATCAGAGCTACTAAACCGCACACCCTGGATGTTCCAGAAGTCATCACTGACATTATATCATTTTCATCGATCTCCTTGGTGTATAATCGAACCGGGTTGAGTTGGTTGGGTGATGGCTGAAAAGTACATCACAATGATTTATGTTACTTGTTCCATTTGGTCTTGGGGATTAGAAAAAACGAAGCACATTACTTTTAAGTGCATTTTTTCGTTGGAAATTTGAGTATATTTGAGCAGATGATAAGATGAGAAAGGGACGAACCTGCTTGACGCCTGGAACCGCTGCTTTCGGCCTTGGATCCTCTGTGCCTTTCACGAGGTGGTGAAAATTGCAAAGATGGCTCTCACAAATGCAGTGTTTCGCGACAATTTCTGAGTTGTTTCCTTGAGTTTCAACGGTACATCCTAGTTGGACTTTCTGAAACGTACCCAGTTTGAATTGTGTCTCAAATATCTAAAAATTATAAGAATTTCTTACATTTTCCCCATTGACCTTGATACATCCCGCCTGGAGCTCAAATCGCGGTCTTGCCGCACCGATAAACTCATCATGGTCCTCGTAATTGTGTTTGAAATCCGCGCTCTCTAGGACAATCTCAGACGTCGTTAGTGAGATGAAGCAGTAGTGGCCTTCGCATGTGGAGGATCTGTGAGGATTATTATAATATGGAGTGAAGCTTGAAGGGATTGAGCTTGCAGATGGGAAAAAGGAGAAAAGTGCAATCACATGCAGTGCAGTTTTAGTGAACGTTTTTTGAAAATTTATTCCGCATTCCATGTCCACAACATTTATCTACTACAATCACAACTACCTTTTCCTATCGAACTCGAAGCTAAAAAATAAGGAGGATAGAGATAGAACACCATATTTTCTACTTCTCTCTTTTCCAACCTACCTCTTAAAAACCTCCTGTCCAAACGGTTTATACGCCTTATGCATCAATGCATAGCAATAATGCAATTTCTCATTTCTCCTCTCGATCACATGTTTTTTCTGATAATGAAACGTCTTGTTGAATTCATTGCAGAGGCCAGATGGGTGAGTGCACACGCAACCATTCATTACGTTTGACGCGCTTGATTCATATCTGAATTCGGATGGAAGAACTAGTACCTTTTTATAGGATGTTCACCCACCTGGTGCACAGATAATCTCCTTCGTAATCTTGATAGTCGTCTACCCGCAAGAAAGATGGTAGTCGCGGGTAACCGAGTCCGCAGCCCTGAATTATTGGAGATTTTGATGAAGGATGTAGATGATTCGGAGAGTATGGTGTACCTGTTCCTTCCCATCAAAATCCACCACACAATAGTTTCCCTGACACTTTTTGGAACATCCAGAATCGCAATCTTCTCCTCCACGGGAAGTACAATGACAGCATTCGACGGACGGAAGACGTGTCGGGATGTAACTGCCCAACTGCAAATTCAATTAGTTCAGAGTTCTGTGGGCACTTTTGAAAAAGGATAAAATTAACTGGCAAGGGTGGAAAGAACTAATCGGATGGTGGTTCTAAAAATAGAAGATTGTGAGGAGTTTGGAAAAATTTGTGAACTTTGAAACAAATTGTTGGATAGTAGAAAAATCATTGAAAGTGTGAAATGAAGTTGCTGTATGCCTTTCAAACTGGAAAAAAATTTAAAAAAAGGGTGGATGTTTGGAAAAATGCCGAGATTTTCTAGTTTTTTTTTAGTTTTTGTAGTACTTGTTTCAGTTGATTGTTCAAAATTAAGTGTGGTAGCAAAGAAAAGCGACAACTTTGTAAATTTGCAATTTTTTGGCCGTTTGCGACTGTTTATTTGATAAAAATAAACAAAAAACAACTCGGACAGTAGAAAAATAGTGATTTTTATTAAAATTAAAATTATATCGCTTATCAAAACTGCGGCCATAGAGCAACCGGTAAGATCTATTAAATTGTCAACTCTTTAATTCTTCATAACTATATGTTCATGTTTTTTCATCCAAATCTCCATAATCGCTCAAAAATTCCCTCTAGAATTCCTTTCCCCCTTCCTCACTCTCCAAACTCTACTATTCCCCTTACCATCCTACCTTATGTCTAGTATTACACTGATCCTGATCGCAAAAACAGTGAATAGTGTCCATATTGCTCGCATATTGACATCCCCGCTGTCCGGCCGGGAAATCCGATATGCATCCTTTCTGAAAAAAGTCGCCATATTTATTTATTAGGTGTATAAGACGAAAAACCCCTCGAGTGCTCACCTGCACAATAGCCGTTGATTCGTCTGCGAACAGTTCCACTTTTGCGAAGCACGCATTTGCAGAGCATTGCTCATTGGGTGGTGATTTGCAGTCACAGTTGACTGGGTCTACCTGGAAGAATTGAAGTTAAGATGATTTCTCTAGCTATGAATATAAAAAACGAACCTTTCCATTGATTGTTTTGCAGTAAGTCAGGCATGAGTGGCATTTGATTGAGAAGAAGGACGGGGTTAAGGTGAAAAACACAAGTATCCCTAGAACTATCATCTGAAAAATAGTTTTTTTTTCTTTTTTAAGGGTAATATAAACAAAGCAACATGAAAAAAATAAATAGAACAAAAAATACATTGAAGAAACAAGAAGAAGAGTGTAATTGTTGCAAAGCTATCCTCGTAGCCACTTTTAAATAATTCACCTCTCAAACGGAGCCCTTAAATATTAATCAAGAATATAAATATAAATACGTCTTCAGAATGGCCAGTTCGCATTCTGAAGATGTATCGGGTTCCGAGTTCCGAATTCTGAATTTCCAGTTTCTAGTTGCTAGATCTAAACCAAAAAAGTTCAGTGACAGGGTGTCACTTTAATTGGGTTCTTGAAACTGACACATGTGCACTTTTTCAGGGAGTAAGCAGCAAATTTTTCAGGAAAAAAACCCCAAAAACATAAAAAATCAATTGATACTTATAGATCCTTCTCACTACAACAGGAAAGAAATCAAAAAACCTATTCAAGTGGAAATAAATGAGATTAAACGGGGCAACCAAATCACCGTTTCTAACCGCTATATCATTGCCCATTCCTCACCCGCCCCACCAAAAAAAGCGAGTACACCCAAAGCTAGATGGTGGAAATTGATATGACCCCCCTTTGCTCATTCATAAAAAGGCAAGAGTTATCGTTTTCCATCTTTCAGAAAGCTTCTACCCCTTGAGGTCATACCGATAATAAAGTTGTGCATATGAGGGAGTTGTGCTTGAAGAAAAAGGGGAAAATAAATGTCACAAAGAAAAGGAAATCGGAGTAAACGTAACGGGAAACTACTCTCCTTCTTTCTTGTTTCTTGATATCTTCGTTTTTGGAAGAAAGGGAGACTGCAAAAACGACTCGGAGGGGTGAAAACGGCGGGTACTCGTTTAAAATTGAAACACTAAAAGAGAAGAGGGGGGAACATAAACATGAAAGATTACGAGCAAGTCAAATGAGGCTAGGGTCTCATTTCCTCAGTGTCCGGCGCGAGTGGAGAGGGTGTGTGCGAAACGATCTTCTTTTGTGTTGCGAGGGAGGGGTGGAATTTCATTGATCTCAATGAGTTTGATACGTTTGGAAGTGTGGAGGTGGAGGTGAGTTGTGTTGGAAGTTCTAGGTTATTAAGAGCGTGAAAGAGAAATTGAATAAGTTTAAAAATAGAGTAGGTGTTACTAGAAAAATGTTGTCTTTTAAACTTTATAAAACATTTATAAAAAACTTTTTTGCAATTTTTGCAGTTTTTGTGCAATTTTTTTCAGAAAAGCTTTGAAATGTTTCTAGAAAAGTGGTCACTGATACTTTCTACGTCGCTGATTTCGAATCTGAAGTCAGAATTTCTATAATTGATCTCATTTTTAAGAAAATGTGTGTCAAAGCCGTTTTCAGTGCTATTTCCCTCAATGTTTTGTCGCTCGTTACGAAATCGTAGAGGAAATAGCACTGAAAACGGCTTTAACACATCTTTTTTCAAAAATGAGATCAATTACAGAAATTCCGACATCAGATTCGAAATCAGCGACGTCGAAAGTATCAGTTACTAAATTTCTGGAAAAGATTTCCTTGTGAAGTCACAAAAATTACAGGAAAAATTAAAAATTAATACTTTTAAAAAACCAGCTTTCCAATTTCAATTTCAATGCTTAACAATGAACTCCTTTCCAAACAAGAAAAACCCCGCTTTAAAAATTCCACTACACGCAACATAAAACACTGCCCTATGAGAATACTAAAACAAGAAAATTAATCCAACAAAACGCGACACGGAAGAGAAAAGGATAATAAGAAACTCTACACGTCAAATGCAGTCTGATTGGGGGGAAATCGAAAAATATCTTGCTCCCACATTCAACTATATATCTGACATGAGAATAAATCCGAACATGTGGTTTGTTTGGATGTGACGCTCCGAGATATACTTTGAGACGGATAAAGTCAGAGAGGAGGAGCCTTTTATTGCATAGACATCTATCTTTGGTTCATCCCCCCCGCGCTCTTTCGCCCCAAAAATCCCGACTCTTAGAAGTCTGGGGGGTCAAATTGACATTTGTGTCAATCTTTTGGCAGTGGCGACTTTGAGGGGGGAGAAGAAGACGAATAGGGATGTCGTCTTTTGAGGAGATGATGACAAATTTCATCTGCATCTGGTTGCCATGGTGCTTTGAAATAGATGGGTTGGAAAGTTCAATTGAAAGTACATATGAACCACTTTATAAGTACATGAAAAATTCATTCAAGTAAAAAACTCTTCTTTTTCGGGCGAATGCATTCAATATCCATCAGTACCTGACGATGAGGTTCATAGAACTCCACTTCATTCACAAATTGGTACATTTTTTCTGCCGATTTCTGAAAAAAAAAACAATTTTAAACAATTTGAGATTCTGAGTTTCGTAAGACCTTGCAGAATTTCATTTCGCTAGCCAGTTCCTTTTTGATCCTGATAAAATAGTTGTAAAAACATGGAAACGTGGAGAATATCATCACGATTGATAAGATGGAGAATGTCGCTGAACATTGTGGTAAAAAAATAAAAAAAGCTGAAGTACCTGCTAACAGTAACACAGATTGATAAGCCAATTTTCGAGAGTTGAGGTTCATTTTTTAGGGTTTAAACGTATATCAGAATAATACAAAACAGATGGAAGAAATGAAAAGAAAACTAATACACATATAGTGATATCATCAAATCAATTATTCCAATTCTAGAAGTTCTAGTTCTCCCATTGTTTTAAAGCCAAACACGATTGCAGTTTCTCCCTATACTTCAGCTGTTCCTTCTCGCTTTTCAGTTTCCCATCAAATGGCAATGCATCCACTGCTAATTTCAAGGCAATGGCATTCTGTACTCGTTCAGCAAACTTTTCCTCTGATTCTGAAAAAAATAAACTTTAATTCAGAACAAATGTCTGAAAAATTGTTGATCTTACCTCCTTGTAACTTGGTCATTGGTGGTAGATAGAAGATGTCAATAATCGAACACCAAGAAGTCATCATTCTCAGAAGATACGGGAGATAGGTGTTTTCGGCCCAGAAAGAGTCACCGAATCTGTAAAAATATTGAAAGTTCAGGAAACCTAATAACTACAAACTACATAGCATGACCTAGTGGAAAACAATGAGAGTTTGTTTTTTAGAAGTATGTTTTCAAAAATAAAGCATACCTTGGATTCTGTTTCATTGCAATTGGATAAATTGGTGCATGCCCATCAAACACAGCTTTCCTAAACTGCAACACTGCTTGATTGTTGGTACAGTAACCCTCTGGGAATAGAAGTACTGGATAAGAGTTTTCATCGTTCTTTTTTGAGTGCTCCACTATTGCTTGCTTCAGCTCATTCCGATTCTTGTCGCAAGAACGATTCACCAACAGGATTGGCGTCAGCTTCCCTCCATACTTGTACAGATACTTTACTACTCCTCCCTGAGCCTGTCCGGTGATTGTATACCCCCGTCCATCGTACTCGCATCCCGAGTATATAGTCATAACGTCGTTGGCACTCAGATGGTTTGCAACTGCCACTCCTAGCTTATCACAATCACAATAGTCATCAACCTGTCATTTGGAGGCTACCTGGGAATTGTGGACGGTTTTCTTCGTCGTGAAAATTTACTATAAGGCCTGTAGATATGTTGAACAGTTTTGCAAATGTTATTCCACAGTAGCGGACTGTAATTCTAGAGTTTGGAGAAGCTTCCATAAAAGTGTGTCTCACCATATTTTTGAGAAGCATTTGATAAAACACACAACAGTGATGTAGACACCAGAAAAGCCCAGCTGACAATCATAAAACTAGTCCTGAGAGGTAGCAAGAACCCATATCGAGCAGCTACACTGAACGCATAGAACGGCCAGAGTGCTTTTTCTTTTGGTAGAGTCAAGAGTGATGCTTCTTCAATATTGAGAACAAATGGGTGAGAGAGATCATCCTGCAAAAGTTCAAAAATTGAATCATTAAACTATTATCAGTGTAGACTCTTATCATCTAAGAACAGAACAGGTGTGATAATTGCAATTATATTCGAATTTTTATAGCTTCATAAAAATTCTATCACCTGTAAAATAGCCTGCACTCCAAACCCTAATAAGTCCACTGATGCTTCGAACGGGTTATTGTAGTTTTCTAAAAGGATCCAGTTCAAAAAAAGACAAAACAATTATCAAGCTCACGTTTTTTAACATGGTCAATTGTCAAAAACTTTTTCACACCAGGAATATAACTTTTTTCAGTATCCCTTCTCCTCCACCCGACCAAAGTGCCAAGTACATTCTCCAATATCTTCACAATAATTAATGGAATAGAACCTGCAACCACGTACTTTGTTCTTTCATCTTCTAGCAGCTGATGATATCTTGATAATGTCATGAACAAGACTCACCCCAATTTTTCTTGAAAATGGTCAAAGTAATAGTGGTCCAAAAAATGAAACAAAACATAAAATATAATGACATAACTGTTTGATAGCAAATGATGAGGCTACATTGAACAGGAGAGCTAGAAAGTGGGCGGGTCTATGAAGAAACATGTCACCTGTTGATCGCATGATTATCAATCAGAAGAACGGGGCAATTTTGTTTCGGGGTTTTTCTATCAGTGTACTCTTAAAGGACGGGTAGTGGACAGAGTTAGTGGGCGAAATAACAGGAAGGGTAACTTTTGATTGAGAGATGTGAAGTCATCATTGGGAAGGTGTTCAAAAAGAATGGGCCGAACCGGGGATTGAACCCGGGACCTCTCGCACCCAAAGCGAGAATCATACCACTAGACCATTCGGCCACATTTTTCATTTCGCTTTTTTGATGATTGCGACAAAGAAAGAACCGCAGTGTACGCGCGCGTGGAACAATGTGTCAGCAAGTTTTTTTCCGCGCGGAAAGGTGAGAAGCCTTTTCATTCGGTCTATTCACAGGAAAAGAAACATAGGAAAAGTGTGGCCGAATGGTCTAGTGATATGATTCTCGCTTTGGGTGCGAGAGGTCCCGGGTTCAATCCCCGGTTCGGCCCATTCCTTTTGCGACCAGTTTGCAGTTTTCCTATCGATAGTTTGATGATCATTGTTTTGTTTTGTAATTTGATTGTTTGTAGTATAGCTGTGTTTCGAAAAACAAAGAAACACGTCTCAAAAATGATGGGCCGAACCGGGGATTGAACCCGGGACCTCTCGCACCCAAAGCGAGAATCATACCACTAGACCATTCGGCCATGTTTATACGGCGTTGCTTCTGTTGGTGACATATAAAAAAAAGAACAAGCTTCACATTTCCGCGCGGAACAGTGCGGAAGCAGGTTTTCTTCCGCGCGGAAAGGTGTAAAACCTTTTCAATTCTTCCATATTATAGGAAACGAAACAAAGAGGAAAAGCGTGGCCGAATGGTCTAGTGGTATGATTCTCGCTTTGGGTGCGAGAGGTCGCGGGTTCAATCCCCGGTTCGGCCCATTTCTTTTTTCAAACGTTTTATTGTAGTCCTTGGCGTCATGAGTATTTATTATATTTATTAAATATTGTTTCATAAACTAGCGGATTTAAATTACTAAAATCACAAAATCAAAACGTCAGTTTGATATTGA
Organism: Caenorhabditis imperialis; assembly: GCA_963572205.1. Taxonomy (NCBI): domain Eukaryota; kingdom Metazoa; phylum Nematoda; class Chromadorea; order Rhabditida; family Rhabditidae; genus Caenorhabditis; species Caenorhabditis imperialis. The sequence continues at coordinate 1,483,636 of OY751544.1, read as the reverse complement.
AAACATAAGATAAGTTAAATCAAGAGGAGGGGGAGATCGATGATATCAAGAGTGTAAAGATGGCGAGAGTTCTTGAAGAAAGACTTTGTTCATCGGACATGGGCACGTTTGCGGAACTGCCATTCCTCATTGCATTGTGGGCAATTCTGGAATAATGAACATTTGAAAGATGTAATTGTCTTTTTCATCAAAAAGGAATGGGCCGAACCGGGGATTGAACCCGGGACCTCTCGCACCCAAAGCGAGAATCATACCACTAGACCATTCGGCCACACTTTTCCCCTGTTTCATTTCCTATGAATTGACCAAATGAAAAGGCTTCTCACCTTTCCGCGCGGAAAAAACCTGCTATTGTATAGTTCCGCGCGGAAAAGTGCGGCTTGTTCTTTTTCTTATATGTCACCGACAGAAGCAACGCCGTATAAACATGGCCGAATGGTCTAGTGGTATTATTCTCGCTTTGGGTGCGAGAGGTCCCGGGTTCAATCCCCGGTTCGGCCCATTTCTTTTTGTGAAGTTCTCCGTGATACTTTCAGATAAACTTCAAAACCACAAGGTACAAAAAGTCAACATATCCAACAAACTATCAATCATAAACTGAAATTTGGCAAGAAAAAAGAATGGGCCGAACCGGGGATTGAACCCGGGACCTCTCGCACCCAAAGCGAGAATCATACCACTAGACCATTCGGCCACGCTTTTCCTCTGTTTCTTTTCCTATGAATAGACCGAATAAAAAGGCTTCTCACCTTTCCGCACGGAAGGAAACCTGCTTTTACGCGGTTCCGCGCGGAAAGGTAAAGCAAGTTCTTTCTCTTATATGTCACCGAGAGAAGCAACACCGCATAAACATGGCCGAATGGTCTAGTGGTATGATTCTCGCTTTGGGTGCGAGAGGTCCCGGGTTCAATCCCCGGTTCGGCCCATTTCTATTTGTACTATGCGTTCAAAAAATCCTGTCAGTCGCCCGCAATGATGCTCCGGTCACTCCGCCTTTTGCAGTGCAGTTTATGGAATCACCAAAGCTTAATCACCCGTTCTTGTAGTGCTCTTTGTTCAGTCAGTTGATTTTTGAAGAAATTTTTCGAAAATCAAGTGTCAAAACAGCGTGGACTTGACTGGCGACTGACAGGATTTTTCAAACGCATGATAAAGTTTTCCGCTTTACTTTCAGTTGAAATTGTTTTAGGAACTACACAATTACAAAACAAAACATTTACACCAAGCTATATCAAAATCATAAACTGAAAATTCGCAAGAAAAAAGGAATGGGCCGAACCGGGGATTGAACCCGGGACCTCTCGCACCCAAAGCGAGAATCATACCACTAGACCATTCGGCCACACTTTTCCTATGTTTCTTTTCCTATGAATAGACCGAATGAAAAGGCTTCTCACCTTTCCGCGCGGAAGGAAACCTGCTTTTACGCGGTTCCGCGCGGAAAGGTGAAGCTTGTTCTTTTGCTTATATGTCACCGACAGAAACAACGCCGCATAAGCATGGCCGAATGGTCTAGTGGTATGATTCTCGCTTTGGGTGCGAGAGGTCCCGGGTTCAATCCCCGGTTCGGCCCATTTCTATTTGTACTATGCGTTCAAAAAATCCTGTCAGTCGCCCGCAATGATGCTCCGGTCACTCCGCCTTTTGCAGTGCAGTTTATGGAATCACCAAAGCTTAATCACCCGTTCTTGTAGTGCTCTTTGTTCAGTCAGTTGATTTTTGAAGAAATTTTTCGAAAATCAAGTGTCAAAACAGCGTGGACTTGACAAAATCACCTGAGCGTCGTTGCGGGCGACTGACAGGATTTTTTGAACGCATAATAAAGTTTTCCGATTTACTTTCAGTTAAAATTGTTTTAAGAACTACACAATTACAAAACAAAACATTTGCACCAAGCTATATCAAAATCATAAACTGAAAATTCGCAAGAAAAAAGGAATGGGCCGAACCGGGGATTGAACCCGGGACCTCTCGCACCCAAAGCGAGAATCATACCACTAGACCATTCGGCCACAATTTTCCTCTGTATCTTTTCATATGATATGGAAGAATTGAAAAGGCTTTTCACCTTTCCGCGCGAAAGGAAACCTGATTTGGAACGGTTCCGCGCGGAAAGGTGCGGCTTGTTTTTTCTCTTATATGTCACCGACAGAAGCAACGCCGCTTAAGTGTGGCCGATTGGTCTAGTGGTATGATTCTCGCTTTGGGTGCGAGAGGTCCCGGGTTCAATCCCCGGTTCGGCCCATTTCTATTTGTACTATGCGTTCAAAAAATCCTGTCAGTCGCCCGCAAGGATGCTCCGGTCATTCCGCCTTTTGCAGTGCAGTTTATGGAATCATTGAAGCTTAATCACCCGTTTCAGTAGTGCTATTTGTTTAGTCAATTAATTTTTGTAGAAATTTTTTGAAAATCAAGTGTCTAAACAGCGTGGACTGGACGTAATCACCTGAGCGTTGTGACGGGCGACTGGCAGGATTTTTCGAACGCATGATAAAGTTTTCCGTTATAATTCCAGATGAAATTGTTTAAAAACTATAAAAAAGGAAACATTCAAACCTAACTATCACAAGATCATGAACTGAAAATTCGCAAGAAAAAAAAATGGGCCGAACCGGGGATTGAACCCGGGACCTCTCGCACCCAAAGCGAGAATCATACCACTAAACCATTCGGCCACACTTTTCCCCTGTTTCATTTTCTATGAATTGACCAAATGAAAAGGCTTCTCACCTTTCCGCGCGGAAAAAACCTGCTATTGTATAGTTCCGCGCGGAAAAGTGCGGCTTGTTCTTTTTCTTATATGTCACCGACAGAAGCAACGCCGTATAAACATGGCCGAATGGTCTAGTGGTATGATTCTCGCTTTGGGTGCGAGAGGTCCCGGGTTCAATCCCCGGTTCGGCCCATTCCTTTTATAACTCTCAGCGCTCAGTTCTTAAGATAAAAATTCTTACTGTTTCATCCCGAAGATGGAGCGCAATGCAGTGGAAGTGGAACGAGTGTTGGCAGCATCCCTTGGTGGTATCACAATCCTCAATGGGTCGCGAGTTGATGACGCACGAGGTGCATTTTTTGTTCATTCTTCTATTGCAAAGGAGGCACAATGGAAATTCCTCCGGATTTGTGAGGGGCTTCTGCTAAATATCATTGTTTTCAATTATCGATTTTCCGATGATGCTCACGTTAGTTTCACCTGCTCCTGGTTGCTGAATGTTATTTCCAGGTGGTTCCAAGTTACTTGGCGGTTGCGTGTCGTCCATAGCTAGAAAATACTTATTTTATACGAGTAAAGGCGATAAAACGTATAGCGTAGGTAACGCGAAAGAGAATGCACTCTTGGCAGAAATACCCGGTCCCTATGGCAACGGAAACACAACAGCAAAATAACTGCAAAGAGAAATAAAACTATTTGAAAAAATAAAATAAAATAAAATTTTTTCAACGTTGCCCTAAACCCTCGCGATCTTATTGAACTCGATGCGCTCGTAAACCCGCTAGCAAAAACAAAAGCTTCTGCGGTACTTAACCCCCCTTTCGCCGCTCACATTGGCAGTGGAGCGCACTTGCTGACCACCTGCGCTAGACTAATGCTTTCGCAATGTGTACACTCTGAACAGGTTGTTTGTAACATTTCAGCCGTTTTGTAGTCGTGTTTTGTATCTACTTCACTTTATTTCACTTATTTCTCTGTTTGTTTTGTTAGTTTTTTTTCTTTTTTCTTTTTTTTACATCATTCTGTCAATTTTTCCCCAAAAAATTGTAATAGCTGTGTCATCCTATGCATAAAACTTCGCTGCCTTCTCTATCCTTTTCCCCATTTTCTATTTTTCACTTCTCTTCCATTTCAGTGGCAAAAGAGGGGCAAGTCAGCAGTTCCGAACCGTCTCGTTGTCTGCGTCTCGCCCACCAATGTGCAATCGGTTTGTTTTGGTGCTCGTGTGAGGGTCCAGTCAATACAATGCGTGCTATATGGACTATCTTTTTGCTGATTATCAGCGAAGTATTGGCGACCAGCAATGGCAACACCAGGTTGGATATGGCTGCGCAGATAGTGAGTTTTGTTATTTTTTTCTGAATTTAAAAAAAAATTTTCACCTTTTTTTAATGAATTTTTCAAAATTTTTCTGAAATTCCGGTTTATTCCAGCGCGCCTCTAACATCCACCGAATGGACACAATCATCCTGCTCACCTACGTGTCAGTTATGGTGCTCATCGTCGTCACTGCATGGGCTTTCAAGCATTACCGCTTCAGATTCATTCACGAGAGTGGAGTAACTCTATTTTATGGTGAGAATGTGTGGGTAAACAAAACAATTTTGTGTATGCAGGATTATTGATCGGTTTCGTCATTCGTTACTTTGGACTCGGGTTACTTCAGTCGCAAACATTTGATGTGATCACCAAGAACAAAACTATTGTGAAGGAGCCACCAGATTACTTGATGTGAGCTTTTGGGATGTTTGACAGCATAACAGGCTACGAAAATGATGGAAAAGCAAAAAAAATTCTTATGAAATTTAGGCTGGAAGTAAAGCCAGAGGGTGGCTCCCGCGTATCCTTCCACTACGAGCTTATCGAGGGATTTTTCGCCGATAAACGAAAGAAAATCGAGCAACAAATTGAGCAAAAGGTTAGAAACTCTTCTTCTCCTCTTTTTAACACAATCCTTATTATCTCAAATTACAGAGCGTCTTCTCCCCCGAAGTCTTCTTCAACATGCTCATTCCTCCAATTATCTTCAACGCGGGGTACTCTCTCAAAAAGCGCCATTTCTTCCGGAACATCGGAAGTATTCTAGCGATAGTGTTCATTGGCACAACTATCTCTTGCTTTGGAACGGGGTAAGCTTGTGAAAAATCTTTTCACTATTGAAAAAGTCGACTTCAGATGCTTGATGTTCGTGTTCACGTCCATTTTCCAAATGGGGTACTCGTTTAAAGAGCTTCTCTTCTTCGGAGCGCTCATTTCTGCGACCGATCCTGGTAATTGGAAAAAAGGGGAAAACAAAGCAATTATTTTTATTTTTTCCAGTGACAATTATATCGGTGTTCAATGATATGAATGTGGAGGCTGATTTGTTCGCGTTAATTTTTGGAGAAAGTGCGTTGAACGATGCAGTGGCGATTGTGCTTTCTCAGTGAGTTTTTTATTGGCGATATCATTTTCCTAGTGCTAACTATGAGCCATGCCCAAAATCACAAAAATTTCAGAGTAATTGAGAACTTCTCCATCGCAAATGAGGCGATCACTCTTCAAGACGTCGGCAGTGCTATCGCTGGATTCGGCGGAGTCTTCTTCGGCTCTTTGATGCTCGGATTCTCTATCGGCTGTGGCAATGCGTTCCTCACAAAAATGACACTAATCTCCGAGCATCCATTGCTCGAGAGCTCACTTTTCGTGCTCATTTCCTACATCTCCTTTTTGGTGGCAGAAGTCAGTGGGCTTACTGGTAGGACTAGTCAATTTGAAAAGTTTTAAACGTTAAAAATTGCAGGCATTGTATCTGTGCTCTTCTGTGGAATTGCTCAAGCGCATTACACCTACAACAACTTGTCGGATGAGTCGCAGAGCAACACAAAGCACTTTTTCCATGTAAGCTTGACAAGTAATGTGTTTTTGGTTAGGCTTTGAGAATTTTCTATAATATTGGTCACTTATAGTTTCGACACCGCTGATTCCGAATCTGAAGTCAGAATTTCTGTAATTGATCTCATTCTTGAGAAAAGATGTGTCAAAGCCATTTTCAGTGCTATTTTCTCCACTATTTCGTAACTATCGAAAATGTCGACACGTAAACACGTGAAAATATAGAGGGAAATAGCATTGAAAATGGCTTTGACACATCTTTTCTCAAAAATGAGATTAATAACAGAAATTCGGACTTCAAATTCGGAATCAGCGGTGTCGAAACTATCAGTGACCAAATTTATAGAAAATTCTCAAAGCCTAACCAAAATACATTACTTGTGAGTGTTCTGTGCTCTTGAAATGTGTCTCTTTCAGATGATATCCTTCATAATGGAAAGCTTCATCTTCTGCTATATTGGAGTCAGTGTCTTTGTCACGAATAATCAGCGATGGAGCTTCTCGTTCCTCTTGTTCTCATTGGTGAGTTACCTTTCTCATTCTCTCTCTATCTCTTTTTAGTCCATATAAACCCAACCTTCTCCCAGATCTCCATCACAGCCTCACGCGCTCTCTTCGTCTACCCACTCAGTTGGTTGTTGAACATTCGCCGAAGTCCGAAAATTCCTAAACGGTGAGCAGGTGCAGTAATAGCAGCTGAAACCCTATGATTACTTTTCCAGGTACCAGCACATGATATTATTTGCGGGGTTGCGAGGGGCAATGGCATTTGCACTGGCCGCAAGAAACACGGCAACTGAGAATCGACAAGTAGGGAGTGAAAAACGGGAAAGATGAAAAAAGTAATGCTTTTTCAGACAATTTTTGCGACAACGACAGCGGTCGTGATTTTCACAGTGCTGGTGAATGGAGGGCTCACTTCCTGGATGATTGACTATTTGCAGATTAAGTGAGTTTGACAAAAAAACAAGAAAAAGCGTTTATCACTTGAAAAACTGTCTTCAGGCACGGAAAAGACGCAATCGAAGAGGGTCAACGCCTTGAAAGCTCCATGAACTGCTCACAAAATGGGTCAAGCATCGACCTCGATGAAAGTGTGCCAGTGTCCATGGCTCCTGGTCTCAACCCATGGGACAAAGCGTTCCTCCCCCGCAAGTGGTATCACTTTGATGCCAGCTTCATGAAGCCGTTGCTCACCCATGCGACACCATCTCTCGAACAAACCTTGCCGCCAATGTGCCTTCCTTTGACTTCCTTGCTCACTTCTACTCGCCAGAGAGCTGTAAGTCAAAGTCAACCCCCTTGAAAAACTGCATGGTTGCCCCCATATCCCTTCCTAACTGCTTCCAGCATGACACTAACCCTAGAGAGAAAAAACACCTTCCTTATTTTCTCATTCAGGAAGAGTCGTCGTCGTTCGATTCCGAGTAAGCCGAGCCATCCTATGTTGTGTATGTTCATCTTTCCCGCTTTTTTCTCCAGTTTCACTGTCTTTATAAAATAGAGGACAGAGTCTTAAAAAAAGGGTGTATTTTTTCAGTACATCAACGCGCAGCCATTCGATACCATTGTACAGTCAGGTAGGCAGAAAAATTGAAAATTTCGAGAAAAAAAATGAATGGGTGATTTCAGAGTCTTCACTAATTGATGTGTCCGGGTGTGTTGAAGCGTCTGTTTGATTTTCAATTTTCCAATTTCATTTTCCAGTTTTATTTTCATATTTCTTAACTTATTTCCTCTCTAACTTTCTATATTTTCCTGTAATTTCTCCTAATTCTCCCCCTGGTTCTCTCAATTCTCGCGGTGATGAAACTAATAAGCTCCCATTTTTCACTTCATGGCTAAATGTCTCTTATTTCCTATTTTCACGAGTCTCTTTGTAAACTGAAAATGTTTGTCATTTGCTTTAACAAGTTGGTGTGATTCGCTTGGTCATTATGTTTATTTTATTGCCTGTAAATGTAAAATGAATATTATTGCGGTTTTGGAGAAGTTGAAAAAGAAATGAAAACGTCAAAATTGGCGAACACTGTTGGTGTCGTTGCGTTGGCGGCGGAGTGCTGAAAAATTCGGATTTTTGGAAAAAAAACTGTTTGCAAGACTAACGATACTGATCAACCACATGAAACGTGGAGCTCACTGGATACTCGGGAGGAGGCGGAAGTTGGAAAGGGTGCTCATTGAGCAAAGCTCGACGGCGTTCCTCAACAATCAGCTTGTCAGTCCGGAGCTTTACAAGTACAGCTCCACAGATCAAGAAAGTTCCAATTCCCAGAATGATTGAGAGAACGATTATAAGTGCCAGCATCAAGGAATTAGTTTCTATAAAGCTCATTATGGCCAGGAAAATCTACAATTATGTTACCGTGCATGACCTTCAGCATAGTGATATCTGTATCTGGAATCGCTGTAACCTGCACCGACTCATCTGGTAATTGGAAGTCGAACTCTCCATACTTTGAACACTCCTGAAACCCCATTCCCTTTTGGTTTTCATTTTACCCTCCTTCAAACCTGAATCATCAAAGCAATTTCCTCCGATGTCAATGGTTTTGCTTCATCCGTGAATGGTAGAGTAACCGTTATATTGTACACTACTCCAAAGAAAACCTTGTAGTTTTTGAAGCGATATACTGAAATTTGAAGAGTGGAAGCGATTGATTTTGCCCAGGATAGTGCGTAGTCATCTGCGTCGCTTCCAAGTTTAGTCAAGTATGATTTGAGGAAGTTGAAAGTGACTTTTCGGGCGAATGCGTCTCCGGAAAGCTCTGAAAACGAGGTAAATCAAATATTCTTGGGGAGGGGACAAACCTCGCTTCACCACCGAGTATGTAAAGTTGAGAACTGTTATCACGTTCAGTATCTTTTGATATCCCACTGCTTTTTGAATCGATTGAACAGCAAGGCTATTGGATTTCTGATCAACTCGGAAAGGAGGTCGTAGAGTAGCTTGAATGGTTTTGTTTCCTCTATTAGATATTTTCACGAATCTTCTGAAAAGTTATAACTTAATCACAATTGTCATTTGGAGTAGGCTTACTTTTGATCAACCTCCGCTAAAACCGCAATTCTAGCGAAAATCTTTGCCAAGTCATCAGCAGTCACATCCACGTCAATCAAAAGTGTCAGGAGAATTTCATTATGCTCTGGTAGAGGATCAGGCGTTGGCCCATTAGCCAAAAATACTCCGATAATTCCAGTCGCCGAGCAATTGCAAGTGATAAAACTTTGCCCTTGAACAGTCTTCGCGTACACTGATGAGATACACTGTCTGCCTTGCCAACCGTAGTTTTGACTGTACAGGTAGCACTGAAAGCTTTTAAATAGTTTGTTTACATTAAAGAAGTTTGATGTTTCTTACATTATAATAATTAATCGGTTTGTAATGAGCTACTCGCATGTCCACCGAGTACAAAAACTGGCCATTGGACGGTGTCAACATTACGCCAGATATAGGATCCACTAAACTGATTTGATGAAGATCTGAAGCACTTTTGTTGATGGTCAAATCAAAGTTGTCCAGGAAAAGGTCATCGCTGAGATAGGTGTTATCGGATATGGCAGATTGAGAGATCCACGCCGTTCCCAGGCAGATGTACCGGCAAGTTGAGCTAGAGGATGAACCGCAGTTCCAAGAAGCATAGGAGGATGCGAAATATGAAGAGAAGGTGACATTTGAGACTCCATTAGGGTCGCTAATATTGAAAATTCCACTATAACCATCTCGATTGACGTTGATGGATTGGGTTTGGATTGTGGTGTAGCCTCCGCCCTAGAAACAAATTGGATGCCATCTTAAACAAAGAGCTTACCGTTCCCGACATCAACCTCTTCGAGTCTTCATCTAGTTGCACACAAAATCCCGTCAGAAAATCGTTAATGTTTAGGAAAAACACATCGACCACTGGCTTATCTTTTCCGATCAAGATATCATACATTTTCAACATATCATTCGCCTAAAAATGTTTCCCTTTTAGTTGCTCTTTGGCTTTTTTGTTGCTTTAACTCACTTCCGATTCAGTAGCCTCATAAACTTGCGTCGCGCTTATTTCCTCTGTGGACCTTTTCTTCCTGCTACTCGAGTTTGCAATGGATTTTGCTGTAACTTTCCGATAAAACGCGAGCACGTGGATGAGCTCCGTGAGAATTTCGGAGGACACAACCGGAAGCAGAGAGTAGGAAGCGCGCAGGGCTTCTTGGAATTCTTCGGTTTCGCTGGAATTTGGGATAGGAGAAATTAAAATTTGAATTTGAAATACCTCGAGTCAGATAAAGATTCAAACAGAAGCATTGTAATTTTATCGGTTTGCGATTGATCAAAATTTTCCGTGCATAGTTCAATGTTAAGGGCGTTGATTTTTGAAATTGCAGATATGAAATTAGCTGAAACTTCCATTCTTTTAAAATTTGCGTGAACACTCACCATTCACAACATCCGCATTCAACAACGACATCAATCCCATCGACGCCAATGAGATATTCTCGGGCTGTTCCACATCAAAAATCCCAGACTCTTTCATGTTACAAGATCCAAGGCGATCACAAACTGATAGCAAAGCTGATATTCCTTCACGTACTCCACATTCTTCAGAGCTATTGCTGTTTGCTGAAAAGGTTCCATTTTCAGCTAAAAAACCCGAAAATTTGAGAAAGTAAATGCTCACTAGAAGGCAGATAAAACTGTAAAGATTTGACAGTGCTCCGCGAGCCCCAGTACTCATAGGTAGAATTATCCCCATAATAAATCTTATATCCGAATTGATAGCTCAATGGGAGATCGTCCTTATCATCATTCCATCCATCACCAACTGAAAATGTGACAGCAGTTTCTAGAGCCACTGGTGGGTAGCTAGATGAGGTGATCTATAACAGTTATTTTAACTGATAGAATGAACTGATTGTCAAACATCAATAGCACCAGCAGTTGGTGGAGAGTTTGTGAACAAGTGGAGGTCCGCAAAACTAGAGCCTTTCTCATTGGTAGCCCAGAGCCTCACCACAAAAGTTTTGCCACTCAAGAGACCTGGCCATGCTGGTATTCTATAACAATTTATTGAATTCTTCTTCAATTTATCGCAAACTTACTGCGTTCCAGAAGGTGGAATCGTCAACGACACCACTACATCAGACTTCGCTGGCACGTCATGAATAATAGTTGTGGGATCCGGTAAAAATGTAGTTATATTGAAGAATCCAAACTGAGAGTCATGAACTATTTCCCAAGTGACATTGAGAGTAGGAAAGGCCGAGCTTACTAAAGCTTGAATTCTGAAAACAGTTCACTATTACAGTGAGTTACTCTGACCCATTTCTAATCACCTGATATAGTCAAAAACATTCTGCTTCTTTTCAGCAAGCCGGAAGAAAGAAACAGTTGGTATTTGGCTAGTTCCAACTGTCACAAGGCACGTGGAACTGTCGGATTGATCTCCACTTGAGACAGTGGCTGTGATGTTCATGCTGAAAAGCCGTGATTTGTATGAAATCAAAGCAGTGGTCTTACACAGAATTCTGAATGAGCTTCGCACTTGGAATCCGCAGATACTCTTGATAAGACTGGATATCACTGATATCACAAGATCTCGTCCCATTTGCTTCATTTATCACTTGACAATCCCACCGGTACTCTAAGCTTGAATCCTTTCGGTTCTGGTCAATCGCGAGGGCTCTAATGATCAGATCACGGTCTTTTCCAACTTGACGTTCTACACAATCCAGGGTGACTAGTAGTGGCAGTCCAAAGTACTGCAAAATAGTTGTTTGAATATGATGGCTCATGTAAAACTCACATGAATCGTTTTAGTAGTGCTGGAGGAGTATGGTTTCTCATGATTGTAGCGTGCTATCAGGGTAATGTTCACCATTTCATCAACGGAGTAGGAATATGCAGGGAGTTTCAGGCCGTCATCGTAGAGCTGGCCTTCTCCGTTCAGTTTCCATTCGAACTGCAAGTTATAGTTCAAAATTTAGGTGATGATTTCAATGAGTATAATAGTCCTAATGTTTACTCTCAGCAGATCAGCTAACCTGTACATTTTTTGGAGACACTTTTGAGTTGCACTGTTGGAAAGTTGGATTTGCATGTAGCCGAAGCCCGAATGACGCTGGTGTTTCTTGCTCATAACCTGTTAGTTAGAGACTCATCTCGTTTTTTCAGTCATTAGTTCAATACCATCAATCGCCACCGAGAAAACCGACGCATCATCTACCAAATCAGTAGTGAATGGACCACTGGAAGTGCATTTTCCTGCCAGGTTACACCCTTTGACTAGGATCACATTGCTATTGGACAACTGAAACTTGAAATTGAAACAAGCAGAATCAAGTAAGTATTAGTTACATGATAGCTTGGAATTTCCAAAAGCCGTTCAAATGTGGAGCTCGCTAGTTTTTCCATATCCTCCGTTCCATTGAGTATGGTCCATTCAAAGCGTAATGGTTGAAATCCATTCCCCGAGATTTGTTTCACCTCGAATTTGGTTCCATTTGAGCACGTGGCGACTTCCTTTTCATGAGTCACAGTGAAGTTTGGATAAACCTAAAATAATTGCAGTTCAACCAGTTTTAATCAAAATGTCATACCGCATTCTTTGCATTCTTCACAAACGCCGATCTAAATGACATTTTTGTTTTGATTTCTTGATTGACTTCAATTTTCGGATGCGAGCCAAATTTCACGGCAATGTTCTCACCATCTCCAAGGCAAACCGGATTTTCTGAAGTATATTGAATTAGAAGAGGCGGAACATCCAAAAAATTGAAGATATACCTCCCAGAATATCAAAGTTGTCCATGAGCATTGCACAGTCCATGATTCCAGTGGGAAATTGCATAGACTTGTTGAGTTTTTTGATGTTAACACCTAACAGGTCATCGGATAGCTCGACTGTGAAGTCTTCCACTTTGTCGATTTGGATTTGAATGTTGCTGTAACATTTTTATTGAGATTTTGGAGCATTGTTCTAATTTTAAACGCGAAAAACTAGTGCATGGTGTCTGCGCAGGAACTGACGACAACTTGCACAATTTTTTGCAGACCCCTCCCGCTAATGTACCTGCTATTCACATTAGGGCAGAATCTGACAAGCAGTGATGGAACTGGTTGAACCAAACATGTCTGTAACAATAATTTTCTTCAGAATTCGCTATTATAATCATACATCCGAGCAGTTTGACAATGTAAAGTACGACATGCCACGTATTCTTGCCCGGCTCTCAGTGTCCCAAACAAAAGGCATGATTGAAATTCCATTGGTTCCGCAATTGGTGAGACTGCCATTTGCAGTGAAGAAGAATTGATAGTCCGGGGGAACTACCAGGAGCTGAAAATGGTTGGCTTTCACATTTTTTCCCTTTATTCACTCCACTTCAATTCCCAAACACTATTATGTAACAAAATTCCGCTTCACACCTTTACACCCCCAGGAGCAGTTGGTCTTTCGACGAGGAACGCTGTGAGAATACGAAACGTTTCGGTTTCGGTGAGAGGGGGAACAATAGTAAAATGGACCATTACATTACAACCATATGGTTCTCATTCGTTTTTTGTAAATGGTGGGGCAAATTGAATATACCCGTTTAGCGTCATCTGCGTAATTTTGAATGTCGATGCAATGGACTGTCACATTAAATAGGTTGGTGTCATGGCCAGCTGGATCCTGGATCTCGATCGGGTGCTCGCTGCTGTTGTCGGGCGCGATTTTCCATTGCACTGATTCACGGGTCCCGGCGTTTACGACCTGAACCGAAAGATCCTGTTTATATTCTAACTTATACAAATACAAAACCCAATTGAAATTTTCGTTGGCCCTCTGTCAGTATTCATACTCACCAGCGCAGCAAGAGACCAACTATGATTGAATGCCAAATGACTCAACAGCTCGGAGAGCACAATGCGCGTCGACGTCGAGGTGTTCCCTTTGAGCGTCGGCACATTATCTCCGGTCAAGTGGACCGTGTCCACAAACTCAAAGTTGCCTTTTTGGAAGCGAATGCAAGTGGTGCCCGATGTGTAGCACTGGTTGATGAGGGCGCAGTGGTACCAGTCAAATAGTAGGATTATCAGTAGGGTCTCTTTCATTTGACAAAATTCACATAACCAAAAAGAGGTTGTGAAATATGGAGAGCGAGTAAAAAAGAGAGAAAGTTTTTGGCGTGCTTGATTGAAAAAAGGCAGGCGCGCCACGAGTTTTATATCACTATGGAGACCCGTTATTTTTCATTTTCCCCCCATATTAGGGCTTCGAGCTTCATACTTTTTTGCGTTTACATATAAAAAATTTTCAACTTTATCAGTTAATAATAAAATGAAATATTGGGATATAAAATGACAATTATGAGATAATAAAAAATTTGAATCAAAAAAAGTCAAAAATTAAATTTGGGGGGCAAGTTTGAAAAACTCTAGTGGATAAGTGCCATTTGGAACCAGAGAAACCGCGTGTCGGAAAGTTGAGGAGTGGGAGGAGGGGAGGGGTAAACGATTATTATCAAATTTTTATGATTCAATGATTCGAAATCAACACATATTATGAATGGGGGGATGAGGAAGGGATGGGGTACAAGAGCTTTTTTGGCACCATTCAGGATTCAGATCATTTTCATATTATCAAGTGTTCTCATGACCTTGGTACAGGTAGAAATGGAAACAGGAGGGGATTGGTTTGATTAAAAGAAAAACAAAACAATGGCATTGTGGAATGGGGATGTTTCAGATAGGTATGACAAGTCACATTACGCGTAAAACTCTTTTGTCGATGCTTTGGTGTAGGCATACGTGGCATAGGGCCTCTCCCGTTTCGGCTCGTCCAGGGCGTACGATCCTTCGTCCTTCTTGCGGATGCGGAACACCACGAACAGCACCAGGAGGATGGCAGTGATCACTGCGACGAGCACTCCTCCAGCGATGGCTGCAAATGTTTTTTTGTGGAAAGTTAACCTTGGAATATAAGTTTTGTTATGTTTTCGTGCACCTGTCATGTGGCCAGGTGCAACTTTCTCTTGACTCGTTCCACTTGTGGCTTTCAAAACAAAAGGTTCCCTCAATGTCATAAAATCAAATATGCGAGCTCTTGACCTCGCATATCTCTCTTGGGACCCCCGGGATGACTGGGGATGACAAGGACTATGAGAAAAAGATAAGGTCCGTAAGATCCCCCCTACTTTCTTTTGTTTTCAAAACTCAACATCCATCAACCCATAGGCTTTGACCACCCCGTGTCCACCACATAAAACCAAACATCCCCCGTCTCTCTCTCATTTTTTGTGGCCCGGAGCCAGTGCCATCCAGTGACAGGGCTCATCATCTCGGGGGGCCATATAATACAATTCATATACTTGTTGAGATCCCCCCTCTCCACGGAATAATTAGACACATCCCTGCCATCCCCTTCCTCTTTTGCCCATCTGTCATTAAGAAACAGCTCGGAGAGCAGGGGGCTCAACAAAACGGGGGGGACGACACATCCTCCCCGGCTTCTTGCTACACATTGATTGATAGACTGGCAGTGGAAAATGAAGGGATGTGTGTGTGTCAAAGTATGCATACTTTTATGCAAGTTGCGTCCCCTCATCTCATCTCCCCTTTTGTGTCGTGACACATATATACGTTCGCCTCCGGATAAAGATGGATATCTATAGATCTGCGGGACGCCGCTTCCGCTATCGATTAATGTGATGGACATCATCAATTTATCATTTGGGGGCGATTTATGTATATTTTCCTTTACAGCTGCTGGTGTGTTACACTTTGAATTAATGAAATTTGTACCTGCGTAGAAGCCATTTGTCATCGTCTCATGGAATGGCGAGAATGGCCCAGTCGAGATTGTCGACGTGGCAATTGGCGGCTGATGGCGTGGCGGATTCGTCGGCGCCGGTCGCGTGATGCTGAAACGTTATAATTTGCATTTGCAATGTGACAAATCGAAAATGAAAAAAACAAACAAAAAACTTACGTTGTAACCACAACAGGCCGATGAGTAGTCGTCGAGGTAGTCGTCGTGGTTGTTGTAAAGAAGTCCTCATCATTGTGCACATTCTCATCGGCGAAATCCTCATCATCTTCATCGTCGTCATCATCCTCGTCCTCGTCGTCATCCTCGTCCTCCTCCACTTTGATCTCCTTGTCGTTGGCGGCGGGCTTGGGTTTCGGAACAGACGGCGTCTTGAAGCTCTACAAAACGAATGAGATATTGCGCGGGAAAGCGAGATCAAAAGGCGTACCGCAGTAATTGGCGGGATCGTCGTCGGCTTTGCGGTCACAACAACATTGGCGGTGTGCTTCACATTCGACTTGGCGGTTGTGGTGGCGGGTTGACTTGGCGGCTTTCCTGAAAAAACATCAAGATTCCAATACCCTTGTCCTTTTGGTTTTCCAATTACCTGAACCATGGACGTCATCGCCGTCCTCGTCATCTGTCGGATAGCCGGATCCGTTGACTTCAATGTCGGCTAGTCTTCCGGGTAGGTTCGCACTGCCTTCCACTTGCTGCAATTATTCAGTGTAACCCAGATTCAGGCCAATATTTGCGAGTTGAATAATGCAAATATTTTTGGTGAGGCACTATACACTTGCGGCTTTGCCCCCATTGCACCCGCAAACAAATATTGATACAATAATAATAATAATAATATTATATATTTTCAACTATATATATGACACACCTCTGTGATATTGCTTCGAACTGTTGTGGTGGTCAATGTTTTTGTCTTGGCCTGATTTGCAGCAAATGCTTGTGTGGAGAACGCGAGGAGGATGAGGACCGCGTGGGTCGACAGCAAATTCAGTGTTCTTGTCATCGTTCACCTGTTCAGCATGTCTTTGGTACCTCCCTACAAGTTTAGTTATTTAAGAAGAGAAGGGGAACGAAATGAGAATCAAGAAGAGAGAGGAAAGAGGGTAAAAGAAAAGGCGAAGACGTTTGATTTACAATTGGTGGGGGGCTGGGTAATGGCGGGCAGTGGGGAGGGTTCCAAAGGTTATCGTAAATTTGAATTGGGTTGGGAAAAAAGAAAAGAGAATCGGAAATTTGGTTGCAATAAAACACACACGGCGACGGAAAAGGGAAGGTGAGAAAGATAATATTGGGGGTGAGAGAAGCTATAAAAACTGTTTGGGATGATACACACCCGACCCGACTTGATTAAAACGTACATACCTTTTGAGAAAAGGAAAGCAAGGGAAACTTGAAAGAGGAAGGCGGATAAATTAACTCAAGGCTTTGCACCCAGAGGGCCAAGAAAAGAAGAGGAGAAAGGAAATAGAGAGAGGAAAGAGGGTAATGAGATGCGGGTATTGAAAAAGAGCTTGGCCGACGATCCAGACACTCTGGCGGCTGATGGAAAGTGAGAGTGAGACAAAGGCAGAAGCTAGATCAGATCAGATAGCCGGCAGGTGGAATATGAATTCGTATTGGAATTAGATATCGGGCCGCGCCAGCATCCCCCACACAGATGATGACCTCGTTTAGGACACATCTCGTTGCCACTGTTTATCACTAGTGCGCGGAGGAGGGGCCTTTTCCCTTTTCTCCCCCTTCTGGCCACACAAAAACCAATTACTGCCTAGTGATTTGTTGTTTTTCAAATTACCGACTACTTCGTTTTCGTCGATGGCTGGGATAGGATGAGAGAAGGGAGGGAAAACAAATCTCTTATTCAAATACTTTTCCCCCCTTTTCTTTTTGCTCTCGTTTCCTCATTTTACTACGACTAAGTAGTCTGCGAGTATTTTCCTCAAAACTTTTTGCGCTAGGGGGGGGGGGGGGGAGGGTTTTGAAAATGAGAAAAGAGAGCGCGCGGGCAAGCTCACAAATTGCATTTGGCGGGGGTAGGGGCGCGTTCGGAGCATCCGCATCACATACATTCGCCCTCCCCTTTGCAAAGTGTGACGGAATGGGGCGAGGAGGGCGGACTTGTGACGGGTGGGGCCATATGAGAGCAAAGTTACTGGTTTTGTTCTGTATATGTGACGCCGGGGGGACAGAAAGAAAGGGTGGTGGTGAGGGGATGGATTGGAATTGGCTTGACAATAATTCACGCGCGAAATTGAAATGTGTGACAGGTTAATTTGGTACCAGTTCGCTCACAGGAGTTTTTTGGAGGCTTTGTCCTTGATTTGAAAGGTTCATCTAGTAAAAATTGCTAAATCTTTAGCATTTTCAAACTAATTTTGTACGGCGCCTCTATAAAATGCCTTCTGTCGGCATTTGTGGCAGATGTTACCGTCTTGTAATGCATCTGGACACGAAAAGACTTGAAAGCACCATTGAATTTCAAAAAGATAACATTCTATCCAATCACCAACGTAAAACTTATGATGGATCGATTGAGAAAAAGGCGTCTAACTGACAAAAAACCGACGAAACGGATCTTTTTTGTCATAAAAGAAGAGGAAAAGTCAATTTTCTCTCCGTCCGGGAAGGGGTGCGCGACGCCAAAAACAGCGCGAGGGCCCGAAAAACACGCGCTATCCGTTTTAATGGGCCAATGTTGTCTCAAAAACGGGCAAGGAATAGGGGAGGGGGGAGAAATAAACTAAAATAAAGCGAGAGAGGGGCACCGGGTAATATAACTGCGCGAAAACCAACAAAAAATACAGGAGAAACGTGGCGATTTTCCGGTGCGTACGGGAGAGAAAGAGAAGGAGAACCGAAAACGAATCGAAACGAGGCAGAGAAATGGTATGCAAATGCGCCGTCAGCCAACCCCCCTTGCACGCAATACCTCTCGTTCTGGGAGAGCGGATTTATTAGGGGGTATTTCAAACTGAACTGAATTGAATTTCGCTTCAAAATTACGGGAAGGAAGAAACACGAGATTGTGAGAAAAACAAATCAGATGGGACGGGGCGAGGGTGAGAAATTGCATCTTTTGTTCATATTGCTCCAGGGGTAGAGTGAGGAAAACGCAAAGATTGTGTGTAAAGTCGTTGTGTGTCGAAAGAGACGGACAAAAAATTGGGAGGACGAACTTATGAGGAAGCTTATGTAGAATTGTAATCGGCTCATTTGGTTTCGAATTTCCTACCCCAAAATCTAATACTCTCTGAGCCAGAAAGATGGATGGATGAAAACCATCATTAATAATTCAAGCTGCACGCTACTATCTTTAGAAAAACCAAAAAGGGACGAAGCTGAAGGGGTGTGAGAAATCAGGGAAAAATGAACAAATAGTCTGGGAATGGTCGAAGACGTCCAACGACCGACGGCCCATCTGTTTTATTAGCATTACGAAGAGGGGGTGGGAGGAAGGGGTGGTGGGCCGATCGATCCGCTGTGCACTCTCTGTGCGGGCTAATTCGTTCCCTCTCTAAACGCGTTGTCTGCGTCTCGAGCCACTCCGCGCGCTGACGGACGGAGGGAAAGGTTGAGTGACTGAGTGACCTCTTATTGTCTGCCTGAGTTACGTGGCCAGAAACAAAACAATGACTGTGTTGGGAGGGAGGGTGGCTTTTGTGTACAGAAATGGCATCGAGTACACATGATATGCGGAACAAAGTGCGGAGCTGATAACAGAGCTGATAGTGAGTAAAAAAGAGAGCACCATGGTGGAGAATTTTGGGGAGAGAAATGTTGCAATTTCAATGATTATGAGGACTTTTTTAGAGAAAATCAGGTTGGGTCAGTTAAAATCTGTTCTTATCAAGCTAATTTCAACAGTGGGAGCCTCTATACTGTAAAAAATTAATGGCTTATCATTCTAAGAGCCTATAAGTCGCTTTACCTGAAAGAAAAAGTTTTCTAATAAGTTTACTCAATTTCTGTTTTACAAGAATATGAAAGTTGATGAAGCTCAAAAATTGGGAAAAAAAGGGTACCTGGAGCTTAAAAATTAATTTCAAACGTTAAAGAGTTAGCCCAACTATAATTTGGTACATAATTAAAACAAGTCCTGCACTAACAAAAGGTAGATCAAACATTATTTGAAAATTGAACTGAAGCATAGTTTTATCAACAGTTCCTTCAAAATTCTAGAAATTGATGTTTCAACAAGCTATTTTCCACTCGCAAAAGTTCTTCAAAAATGAAGCAAGCTTTCATAATAACCCGCTAAATTTCATCCAATTTCGCAACTCAAAAGAGCTATTTCCAAGGTATAAGCAACTCTTTTTAGCCAATTCAAACGCTAGATCTTACCAACCTAAGATAAACAGACAAAGAAACTTCTGACCTTTTGCTACTCGGACATCTAGAGAGAAAAAAGAAACAGATAAAAATCTGCGGGCGAAAAAAGACCCGCTATCTTTTACCTCGCTTCCGACTTGGCGACTTGGCGACCTGATTGACATGTCGCCCTCGAGAGCCCAACTTTTTTGGTGGGATTCGAAATGTCATGAGTGTTCTCAGCTGGACACCCATCGTCTTAGCCATTGGATCCGGGTGAAAAGTCTCATGTATCATAGTGGGGTGCCTGTCTAAACACTGAGAGGCAACTGAAGTGGAGGGTGGACTCTTCAGGAAAATGGAAGATGGATAAACAGTGCAAGAAAAACTGAAAATAATATCTTATCACTATCATCTAGGACTGGATTCGGAAAGTAGCAAAATTAATCTTTCGCAAAGTACTAAACTATCGCTGATAAGAGACACCCCCACCTGTCCACATAAAAATTTATTTCGTTTCTATCAGCCACTATCACTCGTCCTTGAAAATTCGACACGTCATTAACTGTTGTTTTCTCTTATCTCGTTCTCAGTGTCAGGGGAAGGTAATCTCTTTTGCTCTATGACAATTATTGATGACATATGCTCCATGAGCAATCTGTTCCTCATTTATAATTTCGAAATAATTGATGAGGGGTCAACATAACTTGAGGCAAGCAGTGAACAGAGAAGGGGGGGGGGGGGGTGACAACAGACATCAGCTTAAAATTGTACGAAAAGATTCGAGAATGTTTGTCCTTTTTTCTTTTTTCTTTTTGCCGATTCATACCGCTTGTCAATAGAAACTTCAAAGAGTCGCCGTTTTTTCCTTGCGGCTGTTCGAGTGTTCTCTATCAATATGCGTTGGAAACTTTTTGGAAGGGGACAGTGAACTTTTTCGTATAAAAAGCAAGCTGGAGTTTGGAAAAAGCAGAGAAAGAGTTGGATAGTGGTGAAAATGGTTGTGGTGGGTTTGGTGGAGCCCTGAAAAATTCAAAGAGCTGGAAGTTTGGTGGCTGGAAAAATACAATTCAAAATACAACAAAATCAGTACAAAATTATAATTAATTGGCATGAAAAGTATAAAATTTGAACAGATATAAATGTATTCCATGTTCTGATCCTCTAAAAATGTGATCTTTCAAATGAAAATACAGTAAAATTGTAGTTCATTTTGTTAATAAAAACGATAAAATTTGTTGGATCACCTCTGATCTTCATTCCAGGTACTTTTCTACCCAAATTTTTTAAATTTTCACACTTTTTCAACCACGAAACACCAGAAACCTGCTAACTACTACTTCCGCTAGAACTTTTAACTTTCAGAGCACTTCAAAAAAGTGCACATGTCCTCCAACCCAGCTGGGATTTACTTTCAAGTGCAATTTTAAAACTTCAAATTACTAATGTACTTTCCTAACACGAAGATCGGTTCCCTCGAAAATAGAATTCTCTTGACAATTCAATTCTTCTCACGTTTTCATATTTGTCGTACAATACAATATTTTCGAGTTATTTCTTAATATATTTTATTCCAGGAACAAAACACAACGATTTTGTACTTGCTGATCAAAAGCACAATACTATATCCCTCTGGACCTCAAGTTGCGTGCTAAAACAGCACTTGATGTCACTTTATACCATCATTTATTTATCAATCTATTAAGGAAATGTTTTCTGACCACTTCCGGTTTCTTGATCATTTAATACCGGGTTCTGGAAGTTTTTTTCAACAACAGGATAGGGATAAGCTCTGATGTTTGTTAAAAGGGAATGTGTTATGTTACTTTCTCTCTGACTCAACACCTTGTTTTCCAATTTTGGTAGTGTTCTCTCTCATTTTCATTTTCCCATCCCATAATTTCGACACTTCTAGCGAACGAATTTGGCTTTGTTTTCTCCGGTGACTAACTTCCAGTTAGATTTCTGACCAAGCAGAATACAAAAGATTGTGCCCTCAATCAAAAGATTAGTGTCTTCTGACTGACGCCACCCTAGTTTTGAAGTTTCGATGACGTCTTCTTCTGGTCTCCATGGAAAACCGCCGGAAATTCGGAATCTCGCCGACGGACTCTCATCAATTTTTAATGCTCTGTTATGAATTTGTGAATTTTATTCGGAATTTTGCATGATCTTAAAATCCAAGAGAGGAAGAGAGGTAGTTGTGAAAAATACTGAAAACAGAGACAGACATCATCGGAAGTTAGTGGGGGGAAAACCGAAAACACTACGTGATGCATCAGGGTGTTTGAAGGTTGAGGTCTTGGAATTTGCAAATAAATTGGAAAAAAAAACACAAACAGCTTTCATTGAAATTCTCGAACGGCTTGGATAGGCAATCAGGAATTCTGACCGGTGTGCAGCTTGATTTGCACAACAACAAACCGGAACTGGGAGGAGTTTGCTTCCTGGATGGTCCATTGTGTTCTGGTATTGCTAGCCTTTCAGCCTTCTATGAAATCACTAGTTACGGTGTCTGGGGAAACGCTATTATTTCAGCCGCTTTTGTTTTCCGCGAACACTCAAAACATTGTATTTTATTCATTTTTCCTTCCAAAGTCCATTTATTTACTTCTCCAGGAAGCAAAAGTGGTAGTAGGTATATTACAAAAGTGATGAATAAATCAGAACTCGCATGTTTTTATGAATCAACTCTTTCTGCCCAAAGTAATCTAAATTATGCTCTTCAACGTACTACTTCCGGTGTCTGCTAATAGCAAAACGATCCTTGAATTGCCATCTCATGAATCATTTCCGTTTTCACACGTTTCCACACGTTTCGTCGGGCTTCTGAAGTCATCGTCCTAACCTATCGTCTCCATTTTCCTATTCTTCAGATCATTAGCACTATCCGCCCATTTCCGTCTCGTCGTCTCAGTTCTCGCCGGAAACTCTATTGAATCCTGGTGGGATTCGGGTGAATCTAGCCGTCGTCGTCATCGTCGTAAGCTTCGCGGGTGAGAGGAAGAGGGGGCGCAGAGCAGAAGAGGGAGCTCAACGTGTCCAGGACACGCCCATCTCGCCTTCATTCATTGCACCGACATGTCCTTCCAGCTAACGCTGATTTCCATGCTTCTCCTTATACTCATTGCCGGAGTTGTCGGTGAGTACGAGCCACAGGCATACTTTGGTAGAACATTGGGATGAGCTTAGGGTTACTTGGGGTTACTGTAGAAAATCTTTTTTCCTTTTTTTATTCACAGTTCCTTTTTCCAGGGCAACCCATCCAGTCACAAAACGGTGACTTGAAACCGGTTCAAGCCGTTGCGGACAACATGGAGGTGTTCAACGACGACCCGGCGCTCTACGACTATCTCGAGGTGAGAAGTGCAGCGGTGCGCTTTTTGAAAAACACGGAAAAAAACTGACCATTGTTTTCCATTAACTCTTTGCAGTGGATTAGGGTTCGTCTCCTAATACATTTCCTAATATGAAAAGTCATCATAGTATAGTACCCCCGCGCAAAAACAAGGAGTGGGTGTCCCCTCTATCCACTTCGCACTCCATCAAAACAATTTTCCAATTTTTTTTGAGCGAACTCAAGTGCTAATAGTTCTAACGGGGGCGAGCGCCTTGAACTCTTTGTCGCTTCAAGTGATTCGTTTTGCAGCAGATCGACCCATCTCCACAGAAGCGATGGGCGAACCAAGTGAGATTTGGGAAGAGGGCGTCTTGGGCCAGCTCCGTCCGCTTCGGCTAAGCAACCATTTTTTGTAAAACGGACAACGTGCTTCTAGGAGAAGCTTTGTATTTTAACCACTCACTACATCAGACTTCAGACGACAATCAGCACAACCCAAAATTACCTTTTCTGTCCTTGTTTTTCTTCATCTATCCGTTCGAAATTCACTCTATCCCTTTGTATTGTCAATCCTTTATAATAACCCCTCCAAAAAAGACTTAGCAATAAAGTTTGCGACTTGTTAATCCGTTTATTTATGCGGTAGTTTTTGAACAGGACCAAAAAACAATCAGACAAATTATGCAGGGACAAGTGTCCCAGTGGGCATGTAGGGGGGAAGAAGTACACCGTTTGAATGCGATCAGTGCGAATTGAAAGCAGAAATGAATGACAGAGAAAGAAATAGACATATATAAGGGGGGAAATCTCAAAAGCTACACGTCATTTACTTCAGTTTTGTTTTTTACCTACAAGAACAATGGATTTAGCGGTCGACGAGACGCATGATTTGGTCGAAACAGTCTTGGAACGCCATCATCAGTTTGCCATCGATGGGCTTGGCTTTGGGGTTGTGGGAGAACTTGATTTGTCGGTTGTAAGTCTCCAGTTGTGAGAGGAGTTCTCTGAAAACACACATTGAACCTTTGACATCTCCAAACTGTTCTTACTTAAACCGGAATTTGCTATGCGGTGAGATTTGCTCGGCGTAGACGGAGCACGTTGAATGGAGCTTCTGGACATTGTCCGCCATGATCATCAGCTGCTGCATCTTCTCATCGGTGAGCTCCGTGGGTATCGAGATGCTCATAAAGTCCTTTTGAATCACACCGAGCAGCGAAACAATCATGTCCTGCAAAAACATCCATTGCTCAATGATCAGTCATGTGCCACTCAGGGGAGGATTGACGTCGATATTCTCACCCACACGTGACTACAAATGATTTCCAGTATTTTCTGATTTCTGTTTTCCTTCCTGTTTTTCTCAACTATAGTTTAGCTAAAAAAAGAATAGAAAGCACCACTTACAACTCGAAAATGTGGAGAGAATCGTACTATCATTTACACTAAAAGCTTTTGGCTCGTAAAATGACGAACCTTGCTGACAGGCTCTTCTTTAATGGACACGGGCTCTTCAAGATTACGATTTCTCCGTGGAGGGACCACATGCTTCAACTCGTTGGTGCCTTCCAGCATTGAGAATCGCTTCGAGCTCTTTTTCTCAACAGGATGCTCGCGATATGGTGCTTCTGAAACAAAATTCGGTTATTGTTATCCTTCAACTTCGTTAGGAGTTCCTTTCACTAAGGATGCTACAAGATCGCACGTTTTGTGTGGAAAATTCCATTTCGCAACATTTTTCGCGGTTCAAGTTCCACACTTCTCTACGTAACATGACGAAATGCCAGCGCAAAACGACACCACTTATCATATTGCATACAACGAAGGCGTTACTCTTCTCAATTTGCTCATTAGAGAAAAGCGCATAGGTTAGTCGCGCCCACACATAACACGAGTTGCATAGCAAATGGGACTTTGGACCACGGGAAGAAAACGGAGAGGCAAACACACCTTCGGGCTTACTTTCAGGTTGGGGACCCGTTCCGAGTTGCTCGAACTTCGTGGTAATGTCTCTGAGGGACTTGGTACGTGACATCCCGTTGGTGTCCTTGTCGCCACCATTGATGAGCCATGTCACGGGTACAATCTTCTCATCGGAACGCTTTCTGGGGAGCTCCAGCACCTTGAGCTTCTCATCATGGATCCCCGACAGAGAGGATGTCTCGGAGCTATCAGCATGCTCAGAAATCGCAGAGCTCGTCGAGTTGTTCGGGCACTGCAGAGAGAACGGACGATGGTGTTGCAATGGCGACACTTTTTGCGTCACCAATTGTCTCACTCGCGCCTTCTCATTCCCCTCTTTCGGCATCACAATCGCGCTATCATTGGTGGTGTCAGTGGCGTCGAGCGGCGAGTCCTCTTCCTCTTTCGGCACATGACGTAGGTTCCGGATTTTCGCTTTCAGCTCGCCCTCCACGCTCGGATACGAGTCATTCTAAATGGGGAAATATTAACAAAACAAGCAAATTATGAGTTACCTTTACAATCTCAATTTTCCGAGTCACTGCATGTTTTGGACCCCACATGCCGACATCCTTTGTTGTTTCGTCCGACGAATCTTCGGTCGCCAACTTTGCCTCGGTCTTCACGCTGACCGACGCATTTCGGGATGGCGGCACGGGGACCGGGCTTGCACGCACTCGACGATCCGGTGGAAGCTCCGACTTGACGGGGTACTTGGTTGACTGCTTGCTGAGGGATCCGAACGGCGACTTGTCGGATTTTGTCATGGACTCTAAAACTTCATAGGGATATTTAATGAGAACTTGGGGTTTTATAGCTTACCATCAGCTGTATCCGAGTCAATGTGCTCTAGCTCTGGAGTTTCGCCACGCTTTTTCAACTTCGAGCGAATTTGACGGAGGAATACATTCTCCCCGGTCACCGGATGCATTTTCCCGTAGGTACTCGAGTTCATAGAGTCCGGAAGTGGCAACGTGTCCAGCGAATCATTGGAAACAGTTCTACTCAATGACGACGATCCAGCTCCCTCGTTATCCGCGTCAGTGCTCTCTTTCCAACTATCCACTCGCTTCATTGAGTTCAGATAGTCGTCGATGCGCTGTCCTTTTGGCATAGTTCCACCAAGTCTCGTGACAGCCTTTCTCACATTCTTCTCTGCCAACGGCGCCACATCCTCTTGCTCACTCTTCTCAAACTCTTCCGATGCGTGACGAGCATTACTGTTGAGCACTGATTTCAGCAGCTTTGGCTTGGTGCTCTGCTGCGGTGGCGCCGGGAATGGGACTTGAGCGCGGAACGAGGTGACCTTGCTGCCGGCCTGCTGGAAGTACATGTGATCATCGCTTCTCACATAGTTCTTGTTCTGGATCTCCGGATTCGAATTTCGCGAGTGGAGTGATTCACGATCGCGGTCTCGGTCGTGATGAGAAGAGTGTCTGGTCTTCGAGTCGCTTCTTTCTCTCACGTGCGACCTTCTCTTGTCGCTTTCAAATTTCTTCTCGCTACTTTTCTTCAGCTGCTTGTTGACCTCGTCAGTGAACGAGTTATTGGATATCAGCGTTTCCAAGTTGTAATGGATGTCTCGGAATCTCGGACGATCCGACGGCGACCAGTTCCAACACTGCAGCATGAGTCTGTACACCGATGCTGGACACCCTTGTGGGCCATCCATTCGGAATCCGTTCTCAAGAAGTCCATAAACATTCGACAGCTCTACACCAGGATAAGGAGCCATTCCATACGTGGCAATCTCCCAGAGCAGCACTCCAAACGCCCAGACGTCGGACTTGGAGCTGAATGTGTTGAACGCGAGGCCTTCTGGAGCGGTCCATTTAATCGGGAACTTTGCGCCCGCATGCGCGGTGTAAGTGTCCTCCTTCATGAATCTCGCCAGTCCAAAGTCGGCAATTTTGACGGTGTTGTGATCGGAGACGAGGCAATTGCGGGCGGCGAGGTCTCGATGGATGAAGTGTCTGGCTTCCAGGTACGACATTCCCGATGCAATCTGGCTGGCCATTTGGATGAGGATGATGGGCGGCAGGAGGCTTTTATCGGTTCTTCTGTAATAAAAAGAACGCATTAGAATATTGAAAGTAGAGAGTGAGGAGGGGGGGGGGGGGGGGAGTTAAGGGGATGTGGAGAGAATTACAAACCTGAGATACTCGAGGAGGTTTCCGTTGCACATAAACTCCGTGATGATGTAGAATGGAGCCTCATGAGTGCAGACGCCCAGGAGACGGACCAGATTCCTAGAAAAATTACGTTATTCAGATGTGGGAATCGTGACCAGGAGACGGAAAATGGTTATGCTTCTAACATTGTGAAATAATGATTCAGTTAAGTTTCCATCACCACCTCCAGAGCCACTTTGTACTGCACTCATTACTCACTTGTGATGCAAGTCCTTCATTATCGCCGCCTCTGCCAGAAACTCGTGCAGCGGCATCGCATCCTCCTTCAGAGCTTTGACAGCAATAGTGCAGTCGTGTCGCTTCCAGTACCCTTCATAAACATCTCCGTACTGTCCGCCACCCAGCTTATTGTGCATGATTATCTCCGCCCTATCCAGCTCCCACTCATCCGGCGCATTTGGTGACAACGAGAAGAGCCCTCTTCCTTTATCCTTCTTGCTGGCGGGGTACTGTAGAAGGCAGATCAGCCCGTCGGCGTGTTGACTGTGGTGATGCACTAGCTCGCCCAAAGTGCGGAATTTCACCTCTTGCGTGATGAACATCTGAAAAGTGTCTTGTTTGCACAGTGCTCAAGTATGTAGAACATCACATGACTGATCGGATCAGTGCGACTAGTAGATCAAACTAGATTAAACATTGTCGCTCACCCTCTCCATATTATCCACATTGATCCGATAGTGGAAGACGCGTCCGTCGTGTCTCACCGAGATGGTGTACTGTCCCAAACTGGTCTCACTCTCACGGACCAGAAACGATCCGGTGATGCCGCTCCCCAGAATCGCTTCCGAGTCGCTTCTAGAGATCTTTCCGTGGTACCACGTGTACTTGTCCAATGAGTTGTATGGAGCGATAAAGTTGCTGGGCACCCATCCGATTTCGCCGAGCCGTCGCTGACTGCTCGCATCATTCTTGCGCGTCGAGTACAATCGCGCCTCGCACCACTCGTTGTTTTTGTTATACCCCAGAATTCGCACCTGCAAAAATTGCAGAGTGACAAGCGCTCACATGTGAGAAGAGCGAGGGGATAACCTCCGTTTGTTGATTTATTGATATCCAGAGTGTCCGTCAGAAAGCACGGACGCGCTGATTTATGGTGACGTATTAAATAACTAACCTGATCACCCTTTCGTAACGAGAGCTGCTCTTCGCCGACGCCGTGGAAATCGTAGAGCGCCACGAAGAGTGGCGAGGAGGTTGAGGAGGAGGAGGAAACGGTGTTCATGTCGTGCACGTTGTTCACCGAGTTCATCGAGCTACATGCTACCAGGTCTTCTCTGGAATTATTCATTTTTTGGAGAGGGTTTTGTTTTTTAGGCCATTTTTCCTATTTTTTTCAATAAGCGCTAAGTGATTATAAATAATTCTAGTAGTTCTTGCTAGAAAAAACTACCCTCTAGAACTATTTTTCCCCTTCTAGAAGCGACGGTAAGTAACGTAATAAACCGAAAAAATAGAAGAGAAGGAAGAAAAGTTTATAGCCGACAGGCTGGCAAAGTCAAGTGGGCGTAATAGGGATTGCGAAAAAGAGAAAATTATTAGGCCACACACACTCGATGAAAAATGACTGCGGCTTTGAGGACGACATCAAAAGGAAGACGAAGATCATAAACGGATGGGCGAACACACGATGAAACTTTCCTTTTTTCGATAAGACGCCAAGTGTATTAGAAAGAGTGTATGCGGATTCTAGAACTTACAACGAGTCGATTGTAGCGGTGATAAAGCAGATGCTCTCAGCGAGCTTGTGATGCAAATAGTGCATTGGTAATGCGACAGATGGTAGACTCCGCGACATGGCCGATGATGAATCGCCGACCTTGGCCAAGTACATGGTGCTCGCGGATTTCGAGGAACACCGCTTTCGGCTCTTGGTCTTCTTTTTGGTTCTGATTTGTGATCGCTCTCGGAAACACGGATTCATGATCATTTTTCCGGGGTCAGCAGAGTATGATCAATCACGATCAATCAGGAAAGGAACCAGTAGTAGTGGGAGCATTTACTATTGAATAACCTGCACGACTGTGGTTTGATGCCTCGAGGATGGGAATCGGGAATGAATCCTGACGTGCCAACTGATAGAGAAATGCGCGAGGAGCAGTGTGTATTGTGTGAGAATGAGTGATGCCGGGCGGGGAGGGCTATATGAATGATGATCGCCAGCGAGGGGTCCGCCGGCACCACCGGCTGTTCCAGTGCGGATTAACACTTGGCACAAAACGCTATCTGATTATGAAGAGGAAATGGGATAGAGAGAGGAAGAGAATCGCAAAACTTTTTTTTTTGACGAGAGGCCAAGTGGTTCGTTGTTCTTTCTCCCAATTACCCCGAGCAAGCTTTTAAGCCCATTATCAGCTTGTTTTTCACGGCGATTATGATTCTTTGGATTTCACGCTTCCCCTGCCAAATTGCTACTATCAAAACGGCGCAAGGCCATCGAATTGTCCTCCAAAAGAGGATGGAAATTGCAGTTCAACTTTGCGAATGACGAATAATTGGTCGCCATGACCAGGAATCCAAATGTACTGGACTTGGAAAAAATGAGAGGAAAAGTACCAAATGCTGCGAGTGAATTGAAATGTTCTTGTCCGGAAAAAGCGAGTGAATTTACATGAATAGCGAAATTTGCATACATTTCAAAGTAGTAGTTGAAAATTCGGGAATTCGGAACTTGTAGTGGTCGCTGTTTTGTACTATGTTCCTTTTTATCATCTAGTAGAGAGAAACAGAGGAAGTAAACATTGAAATGATTGATATGCCACGTGGCTTCCATCGAATCAGCCTGAGTTTCAAAAACTAAACACGCAAAAAGATTTCGACCACGGCAGGACTCGAACCTGCAATCCCCAGATCCGAAGTCTGGTGCCTTATCCATTAGGCCACGCGGCCACACAAACGCAGCCCGCTGGGCGCTAGTGAAGTGCGACCGACCAGAGAGAGGAGTAACATGGGAAGCAGGGGAGAGAAATGAGACAGTAATTCTTAGAAAGGAGGTGAAAAAAGAGTGGTAGCAATGATAAGAATTCAGCTGTTTCTGACGCGAATTAGGTGGCCAGCTAGGGAAATTTGAATAAAAAAAGACTACAAAGCTAGAAAACCGAGAAAAATACCTGATATCTATTAAAAAGTACAGAAGATTGTGAAATCTTTAGGAAATTGATGAAAAAACTAATGAAAAACTAAAGAAAACCCTCAAAACCAGCAAGAAAAATGCACTTTAACGTCAATTTCAGATCCTTCTATCGAAAAACTTCGAGAACAAATGAAAATTTGACAAGTTCATCATAGCCTCATGACTCATCGCCTTCAAAGACAGCCACAAAAATTGACGAAAATTGATAAAAACAACGGAAGTGACAACATTTCGCCCCCCAAAAAGTCTCCATTCCTGCCCACTAATCTCATTGGTCACCCCCAAAAAAGGGGAGAAGCGGACAACGGAAGTCAGGCGTCTTTTCTGCATGGGTTGCCTCCTGCCGGGAGGCGGAAAGAGCGAGATGAGTCGAGAGGGTGTGACAGAAAAAAGGGCGAGGGCCGGGAAAGGGAAAAGACAATAGTGGTGAGGACGGGATGGAGCCCTCTATCAAACAGAGAGCAGAGACCTTTGTGTGTCCAAGCCTCCCCCCGGGGGGTGAACGAATTGATGTGTGTGAGGAAAGTGAACGCGAGCCTTCGGAACCAATTAATTCTCAAATGCATTTCGTTTCATCTCTTCTCAAACTCACCCTCACTACTGAATGGCAAAAATATGACTAAAACATTGGAGAAGAATATAAATTTCGAAATTCCTAATCCCCTTTTTGTCTCATGTCAGTTCATTGAATTCGATGACTCAACAAAAGGTCTCCATATAAACAGCGACTAGCAAAAAACAAACAATACCTGCTTTGGCTGCCACGGAAAGTCGAGCTGTCACTGTTCGACGGTCGAAAAGTGTCAAACGTCGCATGTGGTCGGAACATCTGAAAAAAAGGGGATCC
This sequence comes from Caenorhabditis imperialis, assembly GCA_963572205.1. NCBI lineage: Eukaryota > Metazoa > Nematoda > Chromadorea > Rhabditida > Rhabditidae > Caenorhabditis > Caenorhabditis imperialis. Next base: position 1,452,473 of record OY751544.1, on the reverse strand, counting down.
GGTGAAAAGGGGAGAGGGAGATCAAATTTTGTTTAGTCACTGCCGAAAGTTCATTTTTTGTCGGGTTTTTGACAGGTGATCTTATATCTCGCAGGAAAAAGTGGTTTTTTAAGAGGCTTCAAGATCGTTGAAAATTAGGATGGCTCATTGAATTTTAATCAAGTTGTTAAAACAAAGGCTATTCTTTTAGTTTTCCATGTATTTTCCATCAAAACCACCAAATCTCACCTCTAACAAAATCGGACTCTTGCTCCGTTCTATCTCCTCGGCCAACTTGCTCGAAATCTCCGATTTCGGACTCGCCACCGGCCTATCGAATACAGTGTCTTCTGAAAAAAAAATTGAGAAATTTCAGGTTAATTTTTTATCAGTTTCAAGTACGTCACATTTCTCCCCACCCGCTGATAGCGTAGTAAATTTTAACGACTGTTAACAGAGAAAAAAGAAAAGGAATGTATAGTGCGGTAAGAGCAAAATTATGTACGACTTTTGGAAAAGAGAAGGGTGCAAGAGAAGGGGTATACGCTCACATATCCCTATTGAAAAGAGAAAGGGGGGAGTGAAAAGAATGTAAAATGTAAATAAACAAATGCTAATAGTAACAATGAGCTGCTTGAGTTTCTAAAATTAGGTTCAAGCCGAACTGAACTTTTGAAAGCTTTACGAAGCGAACTGGTAGGCGAACAGGGGCAGAGCAAAAGCGACCGGTATTCGATATTGACAAGAAGCGGGGGGGGGGGGGGGGAAGGGGTAGGTAGAGAGAAAAAAAAATCAAATAGCGACATGGTAAAATTCTCAACCACACCCGTGAGGCTCTTGTCAGGCAGAATGTGGGAAAGGGGGGAAAATTGGCTCGCTGGGTGCTTTCTCTCTTAAGTCCTACGAATCGCCCCTCACTATTTTACGGTTTGTCTTTCTTTTTCGACTCAATGATCTACAAACACATCGGGGTGGGTGGTGGAAACAGATAGATAATAGGGGGGCGCAGGTACGGCGAGTGGTTTTTTTCGGTCGTGTCGAAGGAATCTCCGGGGGGTTTTTGGTATGTTAACATCGGATCAACTCAAGATGCTCCTGGAGCAGAAAAAGCTTCTGAATGCTTCTAGAGCTCCTGCTCTTCTCTTTCCCCCATCCCTTCAAAAATCCTATAGATCACAGGTACAACATACGAATGCTTTTGCATAAATTATTCAGTAGCCCCCCCCCCTCCTTCACCCGTGTCTCTGAGAAACACAGAGGAAATGGGAGGGAGAAGGAGGGTGACACATCGTTCAATGTGTCGTGGGGGGGTATAGTTGGCTCCTCGAGAAAAGTGGTGGTGTATTGCGAAAGGGGAAAAGGGTCCGTCTAGGAATGAATAGAGAGGGTGAAAAGTTCAGAGCTTTGGTGGAATTTTATATGGTGGAAGTCAAGTGAGCGTGTATTCTTTTGGGTCATGGTACTTCGGAGCTCTTAAGGGGAATAAGAAAGTATTAACGCTCCATAAGAAGCTCTGAACTATCAGTTTTTATTATCAATTTTTGATTAAAATTTTGCTTCTACTAACTAGAAGCTAAACAAAAATTAAGCCTAAAACTCTCTGCAAACCATTCGTGTACTTCTCGTGGAGGATTATCCTATTTTCCTAAATCCCGATACTATACACTCTCCCGTTTCTGACTTTTCTCTTCTTCCATTAGTACCAATTTGCCTCTCGAAATCCAATTGTAAAACTAGGCTATCGAATTACATTGGCGCAAGGAGCATCATGACTAATCCACAACAATACGAATAGAAGGAGAAAAGCCAAATCAAAAGGTTCCCTTAGCAAGAATAGGCGAAAAAATAGAGAACGATGGTAGAGAATCGACGCAGACATTACTTGACCCAAGTACTTTCCATAAGTAGCTTATTATATGAAAGAGAGGGGACTGGTATTGGCCTCACTACCACCACAAGTGTTCGTTGAATCATAAAAAATGGATATAAAACCTATTTTCTATATTTCTAATTCTCTAATTGGCGTGAGGGCAACGGCAGAAGGAGGGAACAGCTGTTGACCTAATTTTGTGCAGTTTTAGGGTCCGAATAAAAACCTAAAAGTCTTTTCAAACCCATCTCGACCTGAAAATGAATCAAGAGTTGCTGAACACCAAATGGCATTGAAACTTATTGAATTGGAATTGGAATTGGACTTACAAGGGGGATAACCAGTCGGTCAGAAACTGGATTCAATTCTTTATCTTTCAAAGTCACAAAAACTGCTATAGATGGGAAGTGTTCATGCGCAAAGATGAACCGATACCGAAAACGGCCTGGGGACCGTGGGGGCAGTGACCTCTGCGAACACCTCGCCTCCGCCATACCAGCTATTACTATGTCTCTTTCTCTCCTCCCCTCTGGCCACCAGAATTATTGGACCAGAGGATTAGAGAAACTGAGACTCACATAAAGCGACGCGGGGCTTCTGGATCTGTGTGTCCCTATTGTGGAAAAGGGAACAGTCGTCCGCCTATTTCCCTATTCAAATGTGTTTCATCATGACAATTGATGAGAAATCGGTCGTGGAGATGCGGCGGGGTGGGCAAATGGGATTTTGGAAGCGGATGGTTATGAGGAGGGGCTCTTAGGCTCGGGGGGGCTTTGAGGCTTTGGCAATATGCCATAATTTCATAGCTTTGTTGGAAAATTGGATCCATAAAATTGAGAATTAGGAAATGTGCTTGAAAATGAATTTTCCTGCGATAGTTTATTGAGAATTTGAATAGAAAAACTGTTCAGTAGTCATTGTTTAAAATCACAATTTTTAAAAAATTAAGATGAATTTTTTGAATTTTTTTGATGATCAAATTTTGAGTTTTCAATTTTTTTGGATATTTTTTGCTGTTATTAAATCATTTTTGTTTTATTTCATAACGGTTTTTCAATGAATTCACTGTTTGCATTAATATGATTTTGATTTAATTTAAATTTGAATTTGAATTTGAATAATTTAAATTTGTTTTTTCACCTAAAAATTCAAAAAATTAGTCTTTTTTAAATGAAATAACTATATTTATTTCTTGTAATTTCATTTGAAATATTCCTAGCTACTTTTTACATCAGAAAGACTGAAGTTTCGCGTGAAAAAAAAAACAAAAAATCGATTTTCAGCCGACTATGCCTCATTTTTTCCAGTCTAACCTATAATTCTGCTCAAAATTCGTGTTTTTTCTTTCCCTTCGCAGCTGAAATCCCTTATTTCTGCCAAATTCTTCCAGTTTTTGAGCATTCCAAAGCTGAGCTCCGTTTTTTTCCCATATTTCATCACATTTTTCATCAATTTTTCTTCAAAAAATTGCTCACCACAATGAAACAGCTCATTGTCATTGATTTCCTTTCCAGTGCTATGTGAGTGACCCCTGAAAATCAAAAACTTGTTTGAAAATCAATGAAAAACGCATTTTTTCCCAGATTTTTCCGGAAAAAACCGATAAAACTCACATTTTTTCGTGTGTAAAGCTACATGTGATGGTAATTATCCTTATCGATGGTTCTGAAATCACAAAATGGGTTGTCGCTTGCAAAAAACCACGAAAAAACACGATAACGGAGCAAACATTTTTTAGGCCTGCGTAGTCGCGAGTGGTGCGAACATTTGAGTGGGGAGAGGGGGGCCCTCTCATTACCCGCGTCTAGTGGAGCGCACTTGCACTGTTTTCACTCGCCGGGCCTGTCCAAACAATTAAAAAGTTCGCCGATTTGATTACTGTCCTGTCTGTTTGTCCGTTCGACCGGAAACTGTGTGTGTGTTTGAAAGAAGGTTCACCCAACTATAGCATATCGATTTTCGAGGCGAAACTTTTGGTTGGTGTGTTGATATTGGGGATTATGCGAGAAATGGAAAAGCAATCAGAGGCTGTTCTTCGGTTTGGCGACAATGTTTTATACAAGCGTGTTGTATATGTGTATAGCAAGATGGAAATGGAGATGGAGAAGCAAGAAGGATGCGAAACAAAAAATGTTGTCACGCGAGATTGTAACTTCGAGACTTTCATTAAAACTAGCCTTAAATTAGATTTTCTGCTCAACATGTCCTGAAAACAATTAAAAAACAAGAAAAAGGAAAAAGTTAGTGGATAATATATCCCAATAGAATGAAGGGGTGGAAGAAGAGGAAGAAAAAAGGAACAGAAGGCGACATACAACAAGATGTCGGGAGGAGGAGAGGGAGGATTGCCCCTTTTTCTCGCACCACTCGACGGCGACTATACATAGTTGAGGACAATGTTTTCAATAATGGGCTTATCGGTTCCGATGGAATCCAATCAGTTGGCTTTTGCGTTTTTGATGAAGAGGGAGAAGAGGGGATGCGATTTAATAATGCTATGCTTTTTTTTCATTTTAAAATTAAACAGGGAGCTAAAAATAAGATTTTTTTCATTTTTCATTCTTTGACACTTTAAAAAAACAATTGAAAATTAGATCAATTATCACAAAACGAAATTATTTACAATCCAATCACAAAATGATCATCCTCGAACCGTAATAAATTTATGAGCTTCAAGAGCGGCTTGAAAACTCTCCATCATTTTCTCATCACAACATTTGCCTTCCGCCATCCGCTCCGCCTGCTCCTTGAGCGCTTCCTTCAGTTTCTGGCGCTCTTCCTGTCTGTAATGAGCTCAATTTCCGTTTCATTCGTCAGAGCGCCACACTCACTTATACCAAAGATTTCCGCCGTATTCACAGGCAGGAATTCCGGCCGCGTTTCCAATGATTCGTTGGATTCGGGACGCGAATGTGGCGTTGGTTTCGGTTTTGCTGCGGGTTTCCATGGCTGAAACATGATTTTTTTGGGCGAAATGACTTCAAAAAGTTGTAAGAAACTCACGAAGATACTGAATATCATACACCACTGCCCAGTTAACCATGGCTCGTACCAGGTATTGCAGAAAATCATCTTCGTACCAAAATCCATCACCATACTCTGGAGTCTGTCTAAAAACCGAAAACATATTTCAGATTTACATTTCAAAATTGCTCACTTAATAGCTACTGGATAAATATTGATGTTCTCCTCGAAAATTGCCTTTCTAAACTGGAGAACTTTGCTGTTATTAGAGCAATATCCTTCTGGGAAGAGAAGCACGGGTCCTTCTCTCTTGGCAATCTTTAAAATCTCCGCGAGGAATCCTTGTCTGTCATTGGAACACTTCCTTTCCACCCAAATTGATGGGCAGAGCTTCTCCACCAAGTGCTCAATGACTCCTAGAATTGTTTTATTTGTAAACAAAACAAAAAAAAATCATCTGTTACCAATAATGCCAGTGTGCTTCTGACCAGTGACCACATATCCGTACGTGCTTCCATGTGGTGTGCCGGCGAACAAAATCTGAATGTCGTTCGGTGTCAGATGGTTGGCGACGGCGACTCCTGGAACGTTCTAGTTGTTAATCATGTTATTGCTTACCCTGATGTTGATTCAAGTGGAGAAAACAGTGACGTTACCTGGTTTTTTCGGTCTGTTTTGTGGGTTTCGGTAGTTGGCGACCAGTCCCATGCTGCTACAAAACAAGCGGCAGTAGACGATGGCAACCCACGTTTTCTCATGGTCGGATAGTGTCTGAAACATTTTGTTTGTGGGCGTCACGTGGAAAGGCGCATACTCTAAACGCGGTCTGTAGGCCCGCAAGTGCGACGAAAACAAATGACGTGATGAGAAGAGCCACTCGGACTGGCATCAGGAAGAGGACTCTGAAAGGGAAAATTTGAAATTAGTTGCGATTTTCCGTAGTTTCAGGGTACCTAAACGCTAATCCAGCGAAAAAGATGGCTTTCTGTGTTTTGTTCCAATGTTTTTCAGGGCGAAGGCCTAGAAGGGTAGGTCGGATGGTTGGAGCTGTGTCGAAACATGGTCCGAGATCAGTCTGAATATTAATAGTTTTCCATTTTTTCAGTTCATTTCCTATAAATATTTGTAAAGACCCACCTCAATAATTCTTTTGACTTCTTCCTCTGCCAGTTCATCCGATGTCTTTCTTCTCTGTTCATCCTAAATCGAATGAGTCACCAGTTTTAGTCTCAAATTGCACTTACCTCCTGACTCGTAGAGTTATTTTTGACCTGTTGTGACGGGAAGTATCCTTGAATCAGTGCCACCACGTGAAGATACCAACGTGGTATTTTGCCCCAGCTGATAAAGAGAACTGTTGACAAAATACAAAGATCATTCTCACCTGAGACCGAAGAAAATCAGGAGCACTGTTGAAAAGTAGGACAGTGTCAGTACAGATCCGTAGAGATATAGTAAGTAGAACATTTTTTTCTGAAAAAATCGATCGATTTATAAGGAAAAGGAAAAAACACTGGCAGAGAAGGTGAAGAGTTTGTTTAACCAGACAGAGTGTTGACCCACAGGTCGCCAAACCATCAAATATAAAAATTTCCTTTCAGTTTCAACGACAAGAGATGATATAGAGGGGTGGAGAAATTAAAATAAAGATCGGGATGTAGTCAAATGACATTTGGTCTATCATTTAATCTATCAATCTTTCATGATTGATAACTTCAGGGTACTATTTTGATCTTGATTCTCGAATAGCCCCGCCCACACTTTAAAATACGAAAAACAGTGTGTGACACATTGAAATTTCTCAAGTCTCTGGGTAATTTTTCAAAATCTATATTTTAATTTACAAATCTCAATAAACTACAGTATCCAAAATAAAACAGCAAAATCTACCAAAACCCCAATAAAAAGGGTATAAAACCGAAAGCCGGGGCTCGTCAGGTGGTCCGCATGCACCCTATTACACAGCGAAGGCAAAAAAACGACCCTAGGGGTGGAAATGGACGGGGTCATCGGCGATAGGGTGTGCTGGCCGATAGCGAGAGGAGGCAACGAGACTCAGGAGGTTGGAGGGGGTATCGTTTCATGAGATGTCTATCGAGCATTCAGAGTGCATTGTGACCATGGAAATGAGCAGAGGAATGTATAGAGAAGAGGTGGAAACTGGGAAAAAAAGAGAGAAGAGAAAGAATGCGTGGTGCGGAAAAAAATGGAAATGGACAAAAAAATCCCGTGTATCATGAAATGTATGACTGTGAAAGGAAACAAAACACAAAGTGATCAATCGGCCCATAAGTTGAACTTGGAACTGATATCAGTACTGATAATTATTTGAAAGCTTCCAACAGATGGTAGTTTGTGTGATAAGGTTCAAACTCCTGTTGGGACCTGACAATGAATCCGCAAAATGTTGTCAAATATGTTGTAGGGTGTCAAATCCCAAAGGTTTTAAAATTCAAGTTTTAACTATGAAATTATCTAAACAAAAATAACATTAACATCATCTAACTTATACAAAACTCTACAAAAATGGTTCCACTACCAAAAGGAACATCAGATCTTCTCCAGACCGGAATGTTCATGGTTCTCAAGTGTTTTCAATCCCGCCACAAGGTTGGACTGTTCTCTGATCCGATTCAAACATAAACAAAACACAGTGTATATTTTATTTCACGTTAACCTTTGACCATCATCAAAATTCCCACAAAGAGAAGAAGGTAAAAGCGTGAAAAAGAAGAAAGAAACCGCTAGTTTTACCATGTCCATAAAAGTAATAATGATAAGAAATGAAAAGATATTTGAATTTTATCAATTTTATGGGGTAAAAGTTTATACTTTTTTCTTTTTTCAGGGAATGGAAAGCACAGTGTTGATAAAGAATGGGGAATTTAAATTTGAAAATCAATGGAACTGGAACTAATTCGAAAAATGCAGAAGGGGGACAAAGAAGAACACTGTTATATTTTTAACATTCATTCCAGTTATAAATACAATGATAATAGTGCAAAGGCTTTCTGTGTGGTTTGCTTGTTGTGTGGATGGACACAAATATTTTACAGTATCATGGCCTTGACGAAGCGATTGACGAAAAAATTTATAACCTTTTTTTCAACTTCATCGCGGAATGTCCCCCCTTGCGCTGTCCCGCTGGTCGGCGACAATCACAACATTTTGATCAAGTGTGGAGGTGGGAGTTTGATTAAAAATGTGACAAGGTACGAGTTGAATATGGGTATGAGAAATGCACAAATTAAACTTTTGATTAGTTTGGTTTGCCAGTAGTGGGAATTGGTTTCGGAAGCGGGGTTGGGGTTGCTCGAGTCTCCATTTTAGTAGGAAACTACTACTTTACGACTTTGTTAGAAATCAACCTAATACTTTGAATTCAGTGTTGTTTTTTGATCTACCATCAGAAAATCTTCTCTCCTTTTAACATAACAATGCATTTTCTCTCTGTGAATCGACTGAGGTTGATAACAAAAGCTCACTTCCTTTCAAAAAATACAACATTTCCCAGACAATATTGTTCATGTTTCCTCCTCCAGCTCTCTCTCTTTACAAAACTTTCCATCACATGATTCAAACCATTTTTTCTTATTCATTTTCAAACAGTTCTCCATTTTTCCATCCTTAAACAATCAGCAGACGGTTTAAAACGCATATAGATAAAAATCGGATATCCGCATAGTTGAGAAACGATTTTCCCACCGCGATGTTATCAACACTCTAAAGAAGTACAACATGCGTCAAAAGGGCGTATTGTGGAAAACTTGATGATGATGGAGACCACCGTTTCTCCGATAATTTTTCACCGCTGATCCAAATCTCGATTGCAACATACAAACAGTGTCGAGTGTTAGTACTGGTGCCCTTCTGTGTGAACATGCCCTTTTGGGACGGTATGTTGTGCGCGCTGGCGTAATGTTGCTTTTTTTGTAGCGGGGTCAGGGTTGCAAAAAAAGTGTCCGTCTTGTGCTTCACCTTGCATAAAAGTGCTGGCTATTGTTTTACGGGGTTTTATAGTTGAGATGTTTGATAGTTGCTTTGATCGTTTGAAAAACAGAGGGCATCATTTTTAAAAAGCAAGTGAGGCCAGCTAGAGTTTCTTGATTGTTAAAGTAGAGTGATAACATAGAACTGTTACCAGTAAGCCTGAACTTCATGGGGGTTAGTATTCTCGGTGTGAGATTAGTGCACTGTGTCTGCGCAGGAACTGACGACAACGTGCACAAAATCGGAAAATCGATGCAGTTATATAGTGTTGTTGGCATTCATACAGTCTATTCACAGAAATTTATAGTTTGAATCGATTTCCCTGGTTTTTTTCATACTACTAGCTAAAAAAAACTTTAAAAAAAAAACCGAAATTCAGCTAACTTTAAACAATTTCATGTATATTCTTTTTGTTTTTCTTGATCCTCCCCAAAATCCTTCATTTTATTTTATTCCAGTTGTCTTTTAATTTATCTAGAACTCAATTTTACTTTCAAATATTTTTATTTCTCATTTACCATACCCATTCATCAAATGATCTAACCATCCAACTATTTCCACCCCTTCCCTTCCCATTTCGAATTTAATAAGCGCTTTTCTTCTACCTTTTCTTACGACCTGCACCAACACAGTTTTATGCCCTCAATTCCAGCTGTGTTTAACCATTTCAAAGCATTGCACCTGGCTCACCCTTTTATGCGTCCCGCTTTCTCAACCTCCACCCCTTGACCCTCACATAAATAATCTTCAGTTCTCTTATATCATTCCGCTTTTTCTCACTTCTAAGGTACACACCGGACTGCCTAAACTTCAAAGAATCCCAGACAGAAAGCAATTTTCTCCCCCTCTGAAAAAATGCCGAACCTACGCACGGTGTCACTCGGTGTCTGCTCCGCATAATTAGAGGCTGGGGGAAAATGAGTTTCATTTTTTTGTGTTCTAATGACGCGAACTCTGATCTCAAAGTACTTTCAGAAAGTGCAACCCGAAAGGCTGAAAAAGGTGAATATAAACAAGCATTAGGGTGAGAGTGGGAATATGCCTTTTTTGCAGCAAGAGAACTCTTGGTTTTTTTCGGTGAAAAGATCTGATTAACATTTGAGACTATGTTAACTGACCATTACTAATAGATAAATGTTGTTTTTTGTTTGAAAATCCAATTGAAACAGAGAATGTTGCTCCTTTTGAGCTTAATCAAGCTAGAAGGTTCTTTAACGATATGCCATTTTCAAAACTGTTCTCTCAATTTTTTTTGAATTGATTATTTAAGATCAAAAGTTTGAAAGTATGGGTTGAGCCGTCCAGAAGAATAAAGGATATAGATTGAAACAGCATAGTTTAAAAAATTCACAATGATTTTCAAAAACCGCTTTTAAAACATGTAAAAAGCTGAAATTTCAGCTGAGTAATGAAAAATGAAGTAGTTCTCTGTTTCGAAGTATTTTCAGCACCAAGAAGTCATACAAAATGCTCGAAAATAATGTTCAATGATTTAATTTAGTCTAATGCATTCAATTATGAAGTTTCTATGCACCAATTCAAGAAAAGTCATACTTCTAATTTCAGCACTTCCCGAATTATGATAATCATTTTTGAAAACCAGTTTTTTACCCCCATCTACTTTATCTCTCTGGATAGCTCTACTCAATAAACTTCCTTGTATGATATCTACATTTATAATGGAATGATCATTCTGATCAAATGCTACTGTTAACATAGAATCATGGTGCAATACTAGTAAATTTCATCACAGTGTGACTTTTATGAATGTAATACAACGGTTCAGGCCACCATAAATGATATTTTATAGATCTACCAGAGTTGTTTCCGAGAACCGCAGTTTTATACCGAATGCTTTGATTTTCATAGATTTCTATGGCATTTTTCATTTCCAAACCTTGAAAAATTAGCTTAAATAATAAATATTTAGTTCTGATAATATTAAACTTCATGTCCAGTTTACATGTTCGAAGGTCAAAGCTCATCAAAAATTTAAAACTACTAACACCTGCCAATGTATGAAATTGCCCTTTCAGCTTTAACAACACGAAACAGATCACGAAAATTTTCCAGTCAAAGATGATGCTGTTAGGTGATTTTTTTCAAGCGTATAAAATTATAATAAAAACATTAGGTAGGGTGGGTGTTCTAGATTTTGAAAAGTGTGTTCTTTGTTCTCAAATAGTTGCATAATTCAGTAAGCACAATGATTTATGAAATGCGAAATAACGTTTAATTTCCAACGTTTTACTTTTCTCACTTCCATACTGATAACATAGTGTTGTAATCTTGCTTCTAGACTTTGTAGCTCCGCTATACTCGTTCTCATCTTTAATATGACAACTACCTATTTTGCAATATTTCCCAATTTGCCCCCACGATGTTCTTTTGAAAACTATCGAACATTCAAAAAAGTTGCAAACGTAGCTTTTACCTCACTGATAACCGTCTTATCACCAAAATTATCGCTTTTTGGAACAAGAACATGAAATTAAGAACCGATTCACCTAGGTCTAGAAGCGGAGATAAACGCAAAAAAGAGTTTTTCTTTGTCATTCTTGTTCTTTTCTGCCGTCGGTCCAATATGCTCACCAGATGTTGAGAAATTCTTCAAAACTTACTTTTCGTTAGTGCATGTTTTGTTGTGCACCCTGGATTGCACCTGCATTGTTTAACGGGCCCCCGAAAATCGTATGATTAGAATATTCAATTTCACCACTCTCCCCCTCCCGTTGCCCACCTTCTAGCATATCCCTTTTCCGTTTCATCAGATCTGTTGCACTAATATGTTAAGTGAAAACGGAAAAAGGGTGGGAAATTCTCAACTATGTTGCTACAGAATCGAATGTTCACACCATAATTATAGTTCTTCCCTCCCCTCCCCTCCCCCTTCGAACTTTTATATGGTGCATCAAGAGAGTTGTGACTAATATAAGCCACTGAAAAGCGGAGTACTTTGCTCCGCTACTAAAAAAGTATGAAATAATCCAGTAGTGTCCACTTTTTGACTTGCGCGGTGGTCGCAGATAAGAACAGAAGAGTTTTTCCACCCTATTTAATCCTTCCGCTCCACTCTCAAGATCTTTCTGAACTCTTTGTCACGCGAACTTTCTTCTTTTATATAAATCGTCGACTTTTTCAAAATTTCCCATAGTTCCAGCCTACCATAACCGAAGAAGAGTCATTAGAAGCTTCTTCCATCTCGTCTTCAAAACCAGCGCTAAACCTTTGGAGTCTGCGAGTACGGAGGTAAGATTCATATTGATAATGTCCAGATAAAACTCCACAGAAGGGTGTGAAGCCCCAAAAAAACCGGCTGTGTTGCGGAAATGCGTAAACTTTTCTTTCTTTCGCATAAAAAACCGTCTATTTGTTGTTACACCTGCTTGGTCTTACGCTTTTGGCGTTTTTTCACACATACAGTACTATTCCAGAGTATTATTCCAAAGATTTTGTCCAAACGAACTTTCAAAATTTCGAAAAATTCGAAAATTTCAAAAATTGGAGTTGTTTCCCAGAAAATAACAGGTTTCGAGTAATGCGAACTGTTTCTTCGTCCCCATAAAAGTTCCTTTCAAAAAGGTTTCTTTCAAGTTCACTCCTTTCCCTCTTCCCCAATTTCCCATTTCGTACTTTCTCAACTGAACCGTGAACTTTACCGTGTCAGTTTTCTCACTATCTCAAGCTTTGTTCTAGGTTGTTGTCATTTCGAAACAATTCCTTCATATGTAAACTATTGTGAAATGTTGCCCCCTCCTTTCGCAAAAAAAAGCCTTCCGAATGTTGTTCCACATTTGAACTCTCAAAGTCCCTCGTTGTTTATGGGGGTAGGGCGGAATTTGTTTACAAGTATAATCGGGCGGGACCCGGCTGCCTCTGGCACCGGCGTCCGCCGATGCTACTGCAAAGGACGCATGTTCGATAAGAACGTACACTGGACGCGAGAGGGCCCAGTGTTGCCACATGAGGTAAACAACCGTTCAAAGCGTCGCAGTGCTATCCACGCCCTGGAACGGCGCCCTCTCGGAACATCGGGGCTGCATGGCGAGAGAGAGAAGCGCGATCAGAGGTCGGCAGAAAGGCGGAGCTTTGAGGACGGCGCCGTGTGCCGCCGACTCACTTTTAGAACGGCCGAACATCGCCAGTGGCCGGCACCGACTGATACTGGGCATGGCGCGGGGACGCTGGGGGTAAGCGACGAGGGGGACTGGGGGTGAGCGCTTGAACTGAAAATAGTACGCGACACGGCGAGAATCGAGAACATCGCTGACTGACGGCTCAGGCCATTCGGCGACCGTGAGAGACGCAGACTAGCGCCGGCAAACAATGCAGAAGGTTTGGCGCTGGCCGCGACGCCGACGCCTAGAGACGCCGGCGCCGCCGCAGCGAAACCTTCACGTAGAACTGGTGAAACATCACGCAAGTCGAGGAGTGTTGAGTGTACTAGACAGAGAGGGGAGCGGATACAAATTACTCGCCACACACGCACTCTCTCTCCCCTTTTTTCTTCTTCTTCTTCTTCTTGTCCTCCTCCCCCAGTTCGCCTACCCCCCCTCCCCCAGGCACTCTTCAACATTCGCCTTGTTGCGAATGGATCCGAATGGAGAACGAGGGGGGAAAGATGGGGCGCCATGGGACATGGAGCAAAAAGAGCAAGACAGAGAAAAAGGGGAACAGAAGAACACAGCGAGGGCATGGGACCAGCCACTGCATGTTACCTTGAGGACCCTGCCAATATTTTTGTTGATCTCTCTTCCTCTTGGACGCTCTTGGACGCTCTTGGACGCTTCTGGACGCCCCCTGGTGGACTCCGGGAGCCAAACAAGGAACTTCCGGTGGTCAAAGTGCTGGCTCGCCATCAACAGAAGGAGACGTGACACGCCTGTGATGCAAATCTAAATCCTCCGTCTCCTCCTTCCTCCCCTCTGGTTTTGGATCATCATGCATAAATCATTAGGGCATTGTCCAGCCCCATCTAGGTATAGCAGGGGAGGCAAAGTGTGCTTTTGATCGCCCAGTGTTGCATATTTCATATTTCTCACATTCAGGACATCATCGCATAGCGTTTCCAGACCTTTACTCCATTCTACTTGCCGGATTATGTTGTTGTTTATCGTCCTTTTAACATAATCCAAGCTTGTCAACCGCCACCTTCCGACCACTCTCTCACAACGGCTCATTATTCACCGATGACCCCTCTCTTCAACGTTTCATCTTGTAAATTTCGAAACCCCCCTTCTCCTTACCCTTTCGTTTTCCACAACAAAAACCGATCTTGTCCTTTTCTGCGCATAAAAGGTCATAAGTCTCTAACCCGATCATCTGTTTGTTCAAAACTATCTCTTTTTCTTTCGCTCCCCCCTCGAAATAAACACGAAAACTCATCGTTTGAATCGGGACGCTCACTTGTTCCATGGCGTGTGCCTGACCGTTCTTACTTTTTAATCACCGTTGTCGGGTTTCAACGCTGTAGATTTTAGCTGGTTCAGCATTATGTATAGTGTCCTGAAAGTTCGGTTTGATAAGAGTTCAGTTGTGAGAACATTGTCTTCCCCGTCTTCCTGGTGGGTTTTGGTGTCAAATGCTTGCTTGGATTACTGTAGCTCTCTGGCAATTCTCTAAATTCTCCCATAGTAAAGACAATTTCAACCCCCCAATCCAATTCAACCCAAAAAAAGGTGACACATGAAGAAGAAGCGCGTCAATTCTTCAATTCAGATTCTTCCTAGAACACGCTTCCTATTCCTTTTTTTTTTGAAAACGAAACGCACGGGCGTTTTACCTCGCACTCTTTCTTCCGCCGCGCGTCTTTCGGTATTGTTTGTTGGGAAAACCGCCGCCAGCGTCTAGTCGTCGTTTTCCGCACCTCCGCGTGTGTTGCGTTTTTCGCTTTTTTTTGGCCTGCGGCGTCGGATCCGAATATCGCATCCAAAAACCGTTTGCCTCGCTTTCCGCGTTTTATGCGTACGCACGCACTATTCAAACCCCTTTCTTCTTATTCTTTTCCCCATGAAGATGTGTGATCCTTAGCAAATTTTTCCTCTTATCATAACGCCTTCAGCTAGCGGGGTGGGCTTGCTTGCAGAATTAAAACATTGACCCCGACTCGTCAACTTTCTCTCTGTGGTGTGTCCTCTTTGTGTCTCTGCATGATGTTTGTAAATAAAATGAAATAAAATAGTCACTCATTCACTGAAAAGGCCACGCAGGGGGGGGGGGGGGGGAGTGCGTGCGAGATGACGATGATTGGCGTCGTTGGCTGCAATAAAGGGGGGAAATTAGTGAAAAACGGCGGTGGCGGGCGAAAAAAGGAAAGGATACAGAACGAAAAAAGGAAGTTGCAAAAAAGGGCAAGCGGGGTTTGTTTGTTTTTATTGGAACCGCATGCCGGAATGGAATTTTTTTTCTCGCTGGGAGAATGAAATATTTGAGAAAAAACCAAATTGGACGGCCGCCATGCATTTTATTTGCCCTATTCAAGCCAATTTATCCCCTCATTCATAGGTTATTATCCCAAGAGCAAAAGGGTAAAAAGTAGAGTGAGTTGAATTCAAATTGAATTTCAAATTTCATGAGCATGCCGGCATACACTTCATTTCACTTGGATTCCGGAATGAAAGAATGAACTAAACAACAAAATGAATCATGTGCACTTTAAATTAGAATTTTCAACTTTCACCGCAACAGTTTCGTTATCAATACCGACTCGTCTCTGGCTTCTCTCGCTCTTCCCTTTCCCTCCATTGTTTGCATTTACTCATTTTCCATGTGCACTTCTTTCTCCCCCCTTTCCAAATCCACGTTTTTTACGCTTGTTGTTTCACCAGTTCTCTGCTATAAGTGCACTCACTTTTTCCTTGAGGCTCGTAAGGAAAAAAAAGGGACCGCTGCCCTTTACGAAACATTGTGAGAGCGTTTCGGGATCCCCTAGAGGGAGTAGTAGAGGGATTGCTCGTCCCAATTTTTTTCCAACTGGTTTGGTTTGTTTTGTTTTTTCCCTTTCCTCGCGTTGCGAACTTTTTGCCTTCGCAAAAAGGTGGGGGGAAAAAGCGAAAAGTCGAGAATGAAAACCGAACGTTGCACTGTTTATTCAGTGCTCGATAAATGTTCGCTGCGTTTTTGGTTCTCCCGCTGTCTTCCTCTCCCACCGATCCTCTTTTCGAAATCATCTACCTCCGTTGAGTTCAGTTTTTTTCCCACACTTTTTATCTAGTTGTTATTTATGTTTTCCTTCCATTTATAGTGCGTGTGTACCCTTTTGACTCGCCTCTCTCGTTGCAACATACTCCTAATGCCGTTTTCTCCAGTCCTTCTCGCCCTTTTGCTCCCCCCCCCCTCGACATTTTTGCGCTGCGTCTCATTTTCCTTTTTTTTTGCTCACGGACCCCTTCCTTTTAACCTTTTGGAAATTGACTCAATCAGTCAAATGTTTCTACTATTTATCAGATTGTATCCTTTGAAATCTTTCACTTCCTTGATAGAGCACACAAAAAATTGAACGCAAAAGATGGATATAATCTTTTCTGGAGCTTTCTAGCTTATAGACGCCAAAGCCGAAGACGTTCAGCCTTTTCTTTCAGTGAGGCGGATGAAAAGGAAACATGTTAATCAGACTGCACTTTCGAAAAAAAGCTAATCTGCTTTGCTCTATTGCCTCCGTGTCTATAACTTTTTATTAGTATTAGTATTACTTTTATTTATATTTATAAAAAATCATCTACCGATATAGTTTACCTAACTCAAAAACCCGGGGGCCCACTTCCCGAACAACAAAGTGCCCTCTACCGCCCCTCACTTTTCCGTCGTTTTCCTGATTTTTTTCGCACTCTACGAAAAGTGCACGTGTGTGACGGCGGGAGAAACACAAAGTTGGGGGGGGACCCGCTATCTCTATGAGATTTTGTTTTTCTTTTCGCCGCGATGTATACATCGGAGGGGAACCTAATTATTTGAGGGCCCGCTGAATTTTATGATTTTTTCCTCATTGATTGGAATTTGTGTTTGATCTAACAAAAGGTTACAAAATGTTGCGCTTTGTTATCAACTATTGCAAATTGATTTATCAATTTGAGATTGTAAATGTAGGTTCGAAATCAAATTCAAACTCGAAAACCCGAAAACCTAAAACAAAGGATTGTTTATCAATCGAAAAACTGTTGCACTATTTAATAGTAACACAAAAGATGCAACACTTCCACGCAAGTGATAAAGACAATGATAGCGAGAGAAGAGTCGTTGAAAGAAATGCTCCGTTCTTCCCCCTTTCCCCTTTCTTTCATCTTTTTGAATTTCGTACTTCAATCACTGATTTATGAGTTCTACATCAAATTTTTCCAATTTTCAGCGCAAAATCCGGCGCAATCAGCGCCATTTAAATGGGCACAAATGGAGCCGCGTCGGAATCGATGGAATGTGAGACAGTCGACAATGAAACAGTCGAAAATAAGGTCGAAGAACCCGTCGTTCGACGCAAACGTGTTACTCGCAGAGTAAGTTATCAGTTTTGAGAATCTTGATCGAACGGTTAACCCTTTTTCGACACATTAGACGCCCTTTTTTCAAATTCAATGTTTCACTTCCCATTCCATACCACCTCATGACCAAAAGACAGAAAGATATATAATAATTATATCAGAACAAAAAAGACATCATCTTCGCTTATCATGGTATCTTCTCATTCTCCCCCCATCCTTTTGTGTATACGGGGGCAGCATTCCACTCTGCTAAAAGTGCAAATTGGGGGAGTTGTTGAAAACTGTTCAGCCCCCCACCCCCAGCGCAAGAAGGCAGGCGATCTGTATCAATTCGCGATGAAATAGAATCAGATCATCACTGCATTTACACGCAATCTACTGGTTTCGCATCATGCAGTATGCTCCGCAGCACTATCCACCCTACCCTCCCCCGACCTATTATCCACATTATGAAAGTTATCCGCCTATTACCACTGTACCTATTCCTGCGAGCTTTGCTCCTGCTGAGCAGGACGCTCTGAAAAAAGTGATAATTTTTTATCAAAATTTAATTGAATCCTCTAATCTTTGTTGTTTTTTTCAGCGCCACAGACGGATACACAGTAAAAATAACTGCCTGACACCTCCGAACAGCGATGACGACGTTAGTTTGTTATTATTTTTTATCCAGGTTAGACTAACAAGTTTCATACGGTATATCCTTTTGGTGGTTCGTGGTTGTGCTAGATCGATAAAAATGTTTGGAAAATTCTGAGAAACAAAGGCAGAGAACCTATGTTCTTTAGTGTAAAGTGAGTGTATCATCGGCAGGGCTCTCTGAGCTTTTTCGCGAGTCGGCACTGCTGCCAGTGAAGTATGAGACAAGGGGGATACGGTAGAGGTCATTTTGTGGTATCGGTTCATCTTCTTAGTTCCTTTTTACTTGTGATTTGGTTCAAGGTAATGTGAAAAGGGAAAGTTACAAAACCGGATATGGCAACATAGATTACGGTATCCATGTTCCACACACACTGGATGGGCTTATCTTATCAGGGAAGCGCTTAAACAGTCCGCCACCTCTTCAAAAGTGCTCTTCTACATTCTTAACTATAAAATAGGAATTCTGTGTGGCCGTTCCAAGGTCATTTCGACGTCAACACGCTCTCACCCCCAGGCCACATAAGTTCTGGCGGCGCTACTGTCGTTCGGCCCCGATTTTTTAAGTGTGTTCTATATTACCGCAATGGAGTACTCCTGCTAAATTATTCTGTTGTCTAACCATATTCTGCGATGGTCTTGGAAGGAACGTCCGCTGTGAATGGGCTCGCCAAGTTCATGACGTTTGATAAAATGTTGGCGGCGTTGAGGGTAAGTTTCCAGTTTTTGTTTCTCAAAATTGTATGTTCTCTTGGGAAGCTTTGAACTTTTCAGTTCTTTCCCTACTCCCCTACTTAATTAGACGGTCTATCATATGACTTTCAAGTCATGCTTTTTAGAACTTTTATTCCAGTTAGCACGAACACTTTCTCATCTTGCATCCCAATATTCCCCCCGGTTTTGACAAGTAGGCGCTTCGATCCGAACGCAGTTTGCCTCGACCTACATATAGGTTATTGTAAGTAGCGCGCGAGGCCTTTTCCAGTTTTGGCGCCGTGCGGGGCGAACACCGAAAAATGTTGCGATCGACCTTGTTTTTTCCTTCCCCCACAGGCCCCTCGCCGTCACCCTAAACTGACGACACGTTTGAAACGAGAGATAGAATGGAAAATACTATGCGTTCTTAACGCGAACATGGCGACGACGGAGGTACTTGAGAACGAGAATGACCCTTCGTCGTCCCCTTCATCTCTCCCCACCCGCCCTTCATCTAACACTTTGATCGGGCGAGGAGAGAAAAGAAGAGAAATTTCGATTGATTTCGGTTTCGAGACAGTCTGAAGAGACAGAGGAGCAAAAACCAGTGATTTCCCCTGGGGGAGAAGACAAATGTCGAACACCGTGTGATTAGGCAGTTGCAGGTGTCTGGAAAACAACAGAGCAAATGATCAAAAAAATTGGACTTGTTGATGTTTTCAGTTTCTTGTACGCTTTGTGCGACGCAAACTTTCCAAGATGTTTTGTTTCAGACTCACAACTACAAAAACAGCCGCCCTGTCTGGGGTTAAATCTTTCGCCTTTTTGTTATTTCTCACTCCAATTTCCTTCCTATTCATGCTATCATTCTATTTTTCAGACAGATCTGAACTTTTAGTGGGTATTGGAGCATGAAACGTGAAAAAGGGAAAAGCGAACACAACACTTTCTTATAATGTGCCCAAAGTCATGTTTTCGACATTCCCCGAAAAGTGTTGCGTTAGAAAAACTTGATAATTCAAAAATGAGGTATTATTAAAATTCACGGGACATAACGTCACGACCATCATGAGATATCATTTCACCTGCTAATTGGCTGTCTCGGCTGGAAAGTTTTGTTTTCGACCACTTTGGGGGGCGGAATATTCCCATACCTCATAAAGGGGGCAAAATGTCGCCGTGACAGGCTCTACCGCATGGTGCTCATTATATTTTCGACTATTGTGCGAGCGGGAATGGCTATTTTAACCTCCTTTTTAATAGACTTTTTGTGTCGGTTTTTGAAAATTTGAAAATCTTTTGTTCTCGGCTTTTGAATTAAGCGTATTTAATCATAAAAATTAAATGTTTAGTAAAATACTTTGAGCTTCTTCTTTCGAAATTTCGAAATTACCTAGAATTCACACGCTTTCTCAATTGAAATTAATATTTTTATTAGCTGCAGCTGAGCTTTAAACCTTGTTCAGCTTAATTATAATATAAAAGAACATCTGCGGAATCTTTTTTCCATCAATTATGATTTCATCGCTTCTTCGCCGGTGCGGAGGAATTCCAATTCTGTGTCATTTTTCTATGATGATGTTTTTTTTTGCTTCCTTTTCCCCACAACTGATCAAACAAAAAGTCTCAAGAAACTTGAAGAAGCTCACAGAAAATCCACATTTCTTTTTTTTTTTGATTTTGACAACAGAAAACCGACCGACTATAGTCAGTCGTCGAATGTTGCGAATTTTTTTCGTGGTTTAATACGCCTAGTTTAGATGGCAAAAGAATAGTTGATTAGTTGTCATCGAGTGCATTTTTTCTTTCTTTTGATGTTCCCCCGAAAAAGGTGTTCGATCATCATTTCAAATTGCAACCAACTTACTCTTATCGCCAGACAGCCTTCACACTTTCCCTTTGTCCCTATATATTACAGCCAATTGAAAAAAGAGGCGTGGCGTGTTCTGGATATAATAGTGCACCTTTTAGATCCATTATGATCTGTCATTTTTCACTACTAGTCATGAGGTTTTCTTAGAAAAATGCGCGAAAAATAGCGCGAGGTTTTCGAAATTCAGCGGCGTGAGGTATGCAATTAGGGGATAGCCAGGTGGACATCACTGTCTTGCTTTCCCCCCTCAAGCCAATTTCTCATACCTACGCAACACATCTCTCCCAGAGAGCTCTAATGACGTAGACTTGTCTATATTGCAATTTTTATGTGATTTCGTTCCGTTCCCGTTCAGTTTTCACCTATTCACAGTACCACATTCAGCTATCCGTGCACTGTCTTTCACTACACATTCCATGTACGCTCCTCAGTGTGATTATATGGACGGGTACGGTTGTCAAGAGCGAGACAACTTTTTCGCCCTTTTCGAATCTGGATACGTCAGTGATGAAGAGGAAAAAGAGAAGGCGTATTCCGAAATTCGAAGTTTGTACGGCACCCAACCCACTGGATACAACCATCAGGATCCTTCAACCTCGTCTCCGGAACGACCTCCTTCAGTCGCATCCGCGGTATCCGCCGGATTCGAAGATGAGTTTCTGCGCCTTCTGAATGCACCCACACCGGAGCCGCCGGAGCCGCCAGAGCAAGCGCCGGACGTGCCGGACACCGCTGAGTTCCAGAACTATCCACCGCAGTATCAGACACCCACTAACACGGAATGGAATCATGGATGGTGGCAGACGTGGTATCCGCCTAACCCGCAATTTAACCAGCATTCGTATCGAGCTGTGAGTTTGGTTTTTGCTTTGGGATTGGGAATTGGGTGGTGGTCAGAGGTTACTGTAGCTGATTGTTGGTTGGAAAAAAGGAAAAGGTATCATCTAAAAGCTGGATCTATGTTGCCATACCCGAAAAAAGTGTACCTAAAACTGAAAAAAACTAAACAAAATGAACCATACCATGAAATGACCCTGTACAAAACCTCAAAACCTGAAAGCACCCAGATATAATGATCTAGTTCTTGTTCAAAATGCATTCCATCATTGTTCCACTGACAGTTCTTGAAGGGAATGAACTAAATCCAAAGGCCCACCTTTGCGCCATGCAAAGATCAGATCTGCGGTTTGCGCGTCGAACGTTGTTCTACTTTTCGTTCATTTTCATTACCTCACTTCTTTTCTTTTCTCGCGTGGAAGTTGAATTTGTGAAATCTTCTATCCTTTTAGGGTTCCCCTTCGTTTTAGTCAAGTTTAAATTAAAAATCAAAAAACTTAAGATTACGGTACCTGAACTCTAGATCTGATACTAACTTTTCTCATTCTAATATTTGTATACAGCTGCGTTCAGCAATCCTCTTGTCCAAATTGCCGCTGTTTTTGTTTTCCCAACGTTCCATTCGGATTTTCATGGACGCGGCGGTCAATTGCAACATTCTCTCACATTTTTTGCCTACTTTACCATTTCACGAACGTATGTGTAACCTTGAAAAAATTGGAACAGTAAGGATGGGTCAGAACACGCATAGTTCTTTCTTCATAGTTGTTTAATTTTGTCGACCTGTCCTGTCTCGTCCTTTTGTGTGTTTTCCTTCCCTTTTTTCTGAAAGTCAGGGGAAAATAATTTATTATTCATCTTTTCCTTTTTTGCTCTGGCTCATTGGCCTAGTGACTCAACAGAGATAAAATGGTACTTTTCAAAATGAGTCTGTCCATTTCGATTACTTCAATTATCCGGAGAGGTTCGATGTTCCAAGTGTCATCCTGAATTCAGTACCACTTAATCAAACGAACTCCTTTTCTGCTGCTTGTTGTTGGGCTTTTGAAATTTTCTAAGAGACATTTTGAAATTTTTTTGTTTAACTGCCCTTTTTTTTGTTTCTACTTCCTACTTTTTTTCAGTCCACCTCTCTTTACATTACTATCTTATCACTACCAAATAGTGGGAATATACTTGTTTTCGTCCAACGTTTTTTGTTACATAGTCTTACAGAATAGGTTGATTTTTATTCTTATCACGGTGCGCCGGAGCCAGATGTAAAGAAGTAGTCATTTCTAGGCAAATGCTTGTTTTCGTCGGTGTTTTTTTCTCACTGCACATTCGTATTCTCTTCCCCCTTTAATTCTCATGTTATCTTGCCGTTCAATCATTCCAAATTCATGGAATATAAATACCGAGAAATTGTGTTTTTGTGCGTGCGCCCCGACGATTTTTTTAGTCTCTTTCTCGCTCTCTATAACTGGTTGGGTTGGTAGAGTGGAAAAAAAGGGCGGACCAGGAAATAGCCCCACGAACGTTGTTGTTTTCGGGAGTAGTTGGGGAAGAAAAAAAAGGGTTGGCAGTCCCGGAAATGTTTGTCCGAGGACCCTAGAAGCACAGACATCCTCGATACACTATGCGGTAGAGAGAAAGAGTACGTCATCAGCTGACTCACAGCCCATACTTGAATGGCTGAAAGAGACGGGGGAAAGAAAGTCTGAAAAATAAGAATAATTTGTCATTGGGGGCTTGGGAGCCATTGTTGTCCTGCCGTGGCTGTTCGAGTAGTGCCAATCAAACGAAACCCCGCACTGACAAAAGCTCATGGCGAGCACGCCCGTCCCCCGACGACGACGACTGCCCGCGACCGAGGAGGGCTGAAAACGAAAAACAAGTCGGCAAAATAGTCCACTAGTTTTGCTCTCACACAAGTGGAGGGTCCCCCAGACTTTCCTGCCTTTGTCACAAAAACAGCAGCAGCACTCGCGGGCCCCTCTCGTCAGTTGACCTGAGAGCAGACACCTCCAGACACTCGACCGCTTTCATGATTCTGCTTGCAATTCTCAATTACTCTAACAATGTTCGTTTTAAAATTTCGAAATAAGCTATCCTGCTACTATGCTCTAGTTTAGCACCATCTTCTTTCAGAGTGTATGAGTGTACATTAACTAATAGTATGGCGTTCTCTCCGATCCGCCAAGTCTATCTCGACTGTTTTTGCCGTGTGCACTGCCAGCGCCCCCCCCCCCCATTCCGTTGTTGATGTTTTTCGCCCATGGCACTCGGCGTCCCGTTCTTCTCCTTCCGAGCGTGTGTGTGTGTGTATGTGCTTCCTCCCTCATATTTCTGTGCGCAGTATTTTTTGTGAATACTATGCTTGACTCGGACTCTGAAATACTGAAACATAACGTGAAAAAACATGGCTAAGGGCAAACAGCAAACAGTGGGCGGAGTCGAGAACTACAGTAACTATTAGTATAGGTATACAAAACAAGAACTACAAAAGGGGGGTTATTTTGGACGGGTGCCAAATCCCCCCGCATACAATCGCATAACGGAAATCATAGCTCTGACACTACTATACCACAAGTCCGAACAATTTCCTGCCACGTGTCACAATGTATGATGAACTCGAACTCTCACTCGACTCAGCCCTTGTTTTTCGCTTTTTTTTCTCTCTGTGGCGGAGAGCCAGTTTTTCTTTGCTCTGAGCACCTACAGTAGTACTTTAACAGGGCGATTGTTTACCGCTGTTCTCCCATTTTGCCACCATTCATGTACTCTATATTTTTTGTTTCCCCTTTCCCACCCCAATTTTTGTTCATTTTCATGGTCTTGTTCACTGTAAAATGAGAAGCGAGACGGAAAAAAATATTTTAATTAATACAAGAAAAGGGGAAAACGGGGGTGTATTAGAAATGGGGGGAATGAAATATTTTCCGCTGTTTTGTTTTATTAGAAAAAAGAAAAAGCTTCGAATCAAAAACGGAAGATTATTTTTTATTTAAAATGCTAACGAAAAAACTATCTGGTACCTATACACTATACTTCCTCGCTCCGTCATGAAGCGCTTTTCGGCTTTCTAATCTTCAGAAGAGAAAAAACTGAAAAACAGAACACGCCTCACGCGAGGCTTGGCTCCGCCCACTTCCAGCGCTCTCAGGGTCTGTAGTCCTTCGAGCATGTTCGTATAAAGAGCACTTGTTGTTTTTACTGATATTTTTTGACATTACAGTTTGATAGCTTTGTACTTTTGGAACATAGTTCATGAGCTTGATCTATATTTTTGTAGTATATTGTTACAATCATCTAATTTCTCTTCTTGAGCTCTCATACGTCATCTTGTCTTTTTGTATACTTCCTTGTTAAAGTGTTTTTGACTACTGGGAGGTATTAATTAAGCAATGCAATAGTACAGAATCCAAAAATCGTATGAAGTACATCTTATTTTGCCAACATCAATTTCATCTATCCTAAATTCACATCAACAACATTTTGAACTTTAAAAAATTAACAATCTCTTTCTTTTTTTCTTCTTCTCTTTTTTCAATTCTGGTTCATCATCCAGGAAACAAAAAAATAACATATACGGAATTGAAAAAAAAAACACGACGAACATAACACAATGTCATTTTCATCATCCTCGCCCTCCGTCGCTGTCGTCGTCGGTCGGCCCGTCGGTGTCGGTGTCGCCATTCGCTTTTTTACCGTATACTTTGTTTTTGCGTGCCCGCAAAGTGAATTGAACAAGATTAGAAAGGGAGAGTGGATGCGAAATAGCAGTCGTCTCATTGGAGACCGCGTGAGGCACAGTGGTGGGCGTGGCGGTCTGTCTGCACGCCAGAGCTGACACCGGCCAATCGGAGTGCGAGGCGAGATTCTAGTGGTAGGCGAAAGAAGTAGAGCGGCGGGGAGAAAGTGAACGTGGACTGGCGAGAGTACGGAACCCCCCCCCACAACGATGATTGCCCCGAGGCCGATGGGGCTGAAAACTGAAAAATAGTGGGAGAGGGAAAACACTGAAAAACACTGAAAAACAGACAAAATATGGAACGAGGCATAGTAGAGAAGGGGGACTCGTGACCCACCAAGTTTCAACTTTGAGACTCCTCCTTTATCGCAATGAAAAAATAACATCCTCCTCTCCGTTTTGGTCTGATTTTTTTCTGTCGAATCAACGCACTTTCAATTTGTTACGCTGTTGGGTCTTTTAGATTGAAAGCATGACGACATTTTGCCCTTATAAATAGTGACTGGTTTTTTGAAATTTTGAAATTCCCCTGCTCTTTCGTCGGCTAGGATGTATTGGTATGAATTGATGGTGGGTGATTGTAGGTAAAGCTCTAGATTTAATAAATCTTTGGTGATATATGATCAGAAAGAAAGGTAAAACCAAATATTGTCTGATTTTCGTTGCTTTTCGTTTCTTCACTTTCCTCAACCATGACTAGAAAGTAAACATTGACTTTCTTTACATTTTGATATCCGGAACATGAGCAAAAACAAATCATTCCAAAATATTTCCCACTTTATCAGTGCACTTTTGCCCACCCGCCTGCCAATCCAGAGTTTGACAGTTGTTAGGCCCATACTTCTTCGCTCTGCTCTGCTCATGGCAATATATGAAAAAAAACGCGACGATCTTAAATGTAAGTGTGTGCGTGTGCGGCGCCTGAGGATATGAGCAAAACAAAACTTGTTTTGAGCACGAGCGAACGACTACGACGACGACGGCGACTATTGAGCATGTTACAGACGACGTTCTTCGTTCTCCCTCTTCCCCTTATTTTGCAGTTTTTCCTCCCTTGCCCCTTCTCCTTTTTCTTTTCCCTTTTTTTCAGTGGAAAGGGGGGAAGGGGACCAAGTCCAAAACAAAGTGATTTTTTGTGGCTCATGAGAGTATCCGTCAATTAGAGACTAGACCATGTCAGAAAGTCTGTGTTATTGGGAGAAAGTGCGCGGAAAGTGCAAGGCATGAATAAGCCGATTCTCAGAAGGATTGTTTTCCGAGTAGTATCCTATGGTTGTTGTCTACATAATTTGTCATAGTACAGACTGTTTCTGTTTCTGATTGTTTCTCATTTTCAAATTCACATAGTGCTCTAGATTCATAGATGTTCATCCTCTTTCTTATTTAGAAAGCTAGCTATACTTGAGAACACCAATATTTCCTCAAGATTGTCAGCTGCGCCTCATCTGCTAGTGGTCCTAGACGCGGAACTCTGTGAACCGGACAAACTCCTTTTCTTGTTCTATCAATTCACTTCAAGAGTCGAGTCAAAACAAGCCTCCCTTTTCTTGCTCTACAACCCACGCCTTCCTTGTTTTTCTTAGGTTTCGTTATATGCTTCTGTTCTCCGTTCGTTCTCGTGCCAACTCATTCTCATTTTCTTTTTCAGGAAGCCCTTTGTTTCCTCGATGAACTGACTTGCACAGTTGAATGTGAACGTTCAGCTGTACCTTTGGAGTCTCAATCTTTTCTAAACTACCTCACTTGCCCCCCATTTTTTTTGTAACTCGACACATATTCAAGCACCAGAACGGATCGAAAAGTACCAAAAAACCTTTCTAAAATCAATACCAATTCTTACCTCACTCTATAATTGTACATTCCTGATACTCTGATTGAAACAAAAGTGGAAATTGAATTCGAATCTACCTCAAAACCCCACCCATTCGGTGTACCGTTCAATATGGCGGACAACTTACTCTCGTCGCAGAACTATATTAATTGGACGATGCTGAATAAATTTTATGGAAAGGTAACTGTAGATAGCTCACTTTACCAGTAAGAAATCGCATAGTTTGATCGGGGAATGTGAAGGGAAAACGTCCTCGTCATCAATCATCAGAAAAAAAATTGATCGGCATGACGCAACATTAGAACTGCTCAACTTGTACTTTCAAACTATACGTGGGCATACATCTCTGCCTCTATCAATAGACCCTATTCCTGATTGCGGAAGGTGGAGAAAAAACGGAAAAAGAGGAACAGACACGTCTATTGACGCCACCCACTTTTCGTCCCCCCGCTTGAAAAATGCCTCTTCTTCTCGATTCTTCTCCGTTCAGCTGCCCTTTGCAATGTTCCAGTTGTCAAATCACTTGTTGACGGGGATGAATAACTTGTTCACTTACCATTTGTTACTCAATATGCATAGATATCCACGTGGCGTTGAGATAATCCCTAAGTATGATGATGATGAAGAGGATGAAGATGATGTTGTTTTCGAGGAAAAAAGATATAGGAAATGCCGAAGCCGAGTAGGTTCATCAAGAGAGTTTTTGTATTCGGTAATAAATAACAATTACAAAACAAAAAATATGGAAAAAACAAACAAAACGAAACTAAATATTGATGTAGAATTGCATGCACTTTGATGTTGTCAGTGTTCGTTTCCACAATGATACTCATTTCCAGCCTCAGATGAGCACGCCCGATGATCCTGTAATCCACAGTCCGCCGTCGATTGGATCTACTACAGGTATGAACGGTGGGTTCATTTTTCTCGAAGCACTTCTTTTTTCTATACCACTCGGAAAACGCACTCAGTGGGGTGATAAGAACACGGGGTGGAAACAACAAAAAACGCTTTACACTTTGTCACACAAAACTGCACTTTTCATTCCTCAGCCAACATATATTGATTCAGGATACCATGGATCTGGGGTGAAGCTCGAGGAGGGCGGCGCATGCGGTTCGCCGGAGGACGGGAACATGGATGCGAGTGAAGAAAGTCGTCGGCGTCAGAAAACGTGTAGAGTGTGCGGCGATCATGCAACCGGATATAACTTCAATGTAATCACTTGTGAATCTTGCAAAGCGTTCTTCAGGAGAAATGCGCTACGTCCAAAGGTATAGTGGTCCATCGCCAGTGTAATTAAAAAAAACGCACCTAGGTTCAGGAGTTCAAATGTCCGTATTCTGAAGACTGTGAGATCAATTCTGTGAGTCGGCGGTTCTGTCAAAAGTGTCGGCTACGCAAATGTTTCACTGTGGGGATGAAAAAGGAATGGATTTTAAATGAAGAGCAATTACGGCGGAGAAAGAACTCGCGACTTAATAACACCACGTCTGGAAGCAAGAGGCCACAGCCACCAATGCACCAGCCACCACAAGCGCACCCACAGTCACAGCAGCCGCATCAGTCGCCGGTACCTCATCCAGCAGTAGCAGTTTATGTGAGTCAGAGATGTTGGGAATGGTGTGGGAATGAGAAAATTATTACTAGTTTTAATTGCATATGGGAGTAAATAATGTTTCACTCATTGTTCTGAATTATTTGATAAGCTTATCATGATGTTTTACCAATGCATACTTTTCAGCAACAACAATCACAACGTCCTTTATCAATAAACCCAATGGATAACCAAATGATGCACCATATGCAAGGCAACCGACCCAATGTGATGCCGCAGCTTATCAGTCCACCAGGAGCTCAACCTGTTAGTGATCTCTCTCTTCTCTCTTTTCCTTGGCATCGCTAGACTGGTTCTTGATCGACTGATAGTTTCTCAGACGTCTGTTGCTTTTTGACCGTTTGCTAAATGACAAGCGACCAGTGAAAAGTCTGGCAAAAGCCGCAATTATGAAAATTGTACTTTGGGAAATGGGTAGAGGGGGGAAGGAGAGGAAGGGGAGAAGGGGGATATGTCTTAAAATAGACAAGATATTTACGCAATGCCACAGAAAATACGTGTATGCTTTAATTAAAATCAGAGTACAAATTTGAAAAATTCCCCCCTTTTTTTTCTCCATTCTTCCCCCTTCCTTTCCTCTACCGACTTTTTCCTTTTTGAAAAGTTTTTTGTGCTTTCAGTACCCTCTCACATCGCCAGTCGGCTCAAGCGCCTCCGATTCTCCACCAAACCGCAGTCTGACCATGATGCATAACGGCGAGAAGAGTCCAGACGGTGTAAGTGATATGGAAACTGTTTGAGGAACACACGGCTATGATATGCCCTAGGCCACCCGATAACACCGCGAAGATTTGATAAGAACGACCACTTTGCAAAACAGCGGTTCAGAACGTCAGAACGGTTGATTACAATGAAAATGGAAATGATAACCATGTTAGAAAAAAAGCTTTGAGAAAAAAGCTTATAGTTGAAACAAAGTATTGTGACGTGCTTCCATCTTGAGTTCAATGCTCCCATACACTCTTTCAACACTTTCACACCATAGTTTGATGCACATATCATCACCCTGTTCCATCTCAACCCTATCATTATAGTACGATCCGAACATGATGGCTCACCGCATTGCGCAAACTTCTATCAACCCGAGACCCAAAATGGATAACGGACAGGTAATTGCACTTTTCTTTTCTAACTTATAAGTATAGTTGCTCTTACTTCTACTAATGCACAACACTTTCAATTGTCGGTGGTATCGGAGTAAATTTTTTTGATTTTGATAGACAAGAAATCAAGGTCTTACAAAACGTCTTCAGGTGGTTCTTTCCACGGAAGAGTACAAACAACTTCTTGCTCGCATTCCGGGAGCCCAGGTCCCAGGACTCATGAATGAGGAGGAGCCTATCAATAAGCGGTACGCTTGGAAAATCACATGTTAATCAAATCATTTTTGAGTTTTCAGTGCCGCTTACAACTGCAACGGTCACCCGATGCCGGCAGACTCAACGCCGCCTTACAGCGCGCCAATGAGCGACATGAGTCTCTCGCGCAACAACTCGACCTCTTCCGGTACGCCAGCTAACTTAGGACCCCATGCAAGTTGGTCTGAGGTTCCAGGGAGCAGCGCGCCCACCCAAGGCAGCCACTTTGACATCGCCTCTTTCGGCATGGGCATCGTCACTGCCACCGGAGGCGGCGATGCGGCCGAGGAGATGTATCGCAAGATGAACATGTTCTATGATCAGGTCATTCAATCAGCTCTCGACAGCCCCGAGAACATGGCACCCAAGATGCAAGAATCGTCGATTCCGAAACCAGAATACGTGGGTTTCTACCTTTTTTCTCTAGCCGTTTTCTTTCTCTCTCTGTCTTCTTTTCTCAAAAGGGGTGGGCTAAGACGCAGTGAACTTTTGGCATGCGTATTTATACGGTTCTCTTCTTACTTTTTCACCATTCTCATCAACTTCTTACTTTGAAGATGCCACCCCACGGTTTCCCATACGAGTCGGACCCGTACCAAGTGCCAGCGGTCGAGCGAAACATCAACTACCAGTTGAATGCTGCTGAACTCAAGGCTCTGGATGCAGTCAGAGAGGCTTTCTATGGAATGGATGATCCAATGGAGCAAGGACGTCAGCTGCAGTCTTTCCTCAAGGTAAGCACTATAGATCTAGGGGAGCGAACCTATTAAGTATTGTGTTATAGGCCAACAAGACTCCGGCTGACATCATGAACATTATGGATGTCACCATGAGACGTTTCGTGAAGGTTGCCAAGGGAGTCCCAGCGTTCCGTGAGGTGTCCCAGGAAGGCAAGTTCTCTATGCTGAAAGGAGGCATGATCGAGATGCTGACTGTCCGTGGAGTCACTCGCTACGACCCGATGACCAACTCCTTCAAAACTCCAACGATCAAGGGAATGAACGTCTCGGTGAATGTGGATGACATGTTCGCGAAACTCAATGCTAATGCGCAGGCGCAAAAGGCGAAATGCTTAGAGTAAGAGCGCGTGTGATCAGCCAAATCAAGGTTACCTGTCATTCAGATTCTTCGGTTTCTTCGACGAAGAGATTAAGAAGAACGAACTTGCTGTTTATCTAGTCATGCTGGCTGTTCTCTTCTCGGTCCGAGCCGACCCGCCCATGAATGAGAATGACGTGCGTATTGTGACGGGACAACACAACCATTTCATGAGCCTTCTCAACAGGTAACATTGGCGCGGTTACGGTATCTTAACATTTGAAATTCAGATACTTGGAGTCTTTGTACGGCGAGCAAGCTCGTCGCATCTTTGAGCGTCTGCCAAAGGCATTGGGAATGCTTAATGTATGTCAAACCTTATTTAATTTAAAAAAGAGAGACCAATGTGTTTCAGGACATTGCTCGCAACGCCGGCATGTTGTTCATGGGTACCGTACGTTCCGGAGAGGCCGAGGAGCTGCCAGGAGAATTCTTTAAAATCAAGTAGAGCAACTAGCGATTCAACCACAACTGATGCCATGCACTTTTACCTCACCCACCGTTTCCACACATTTGCCTCGAAAAGTCTAGCCACATTTCAGTCCACCCCTCCACACTGTACCTCTATTCTATCCATGCTCGTCGCGAATAATATCCGCTCTACCTCACCTTATCCCACCCCACTATCTACCTTTCCGCCCTATCTTAAAGTAACTTCATCTATCATATCACTTTTGTCAGTTTATCCTATTTTATCGAGACCTTACACCAAGCTGCTTTCTTGGGGGCGGTTTTGCTATGTGGCAACCACTCAAGAAAACGGTAGGTACTACGGTTATCCTCTTGCGAGTTGATGTTCGGTCTCCGGTTTCCGTTTTCCGTTTTCCGTTTTCCCGTTTTCCTCGTTTAGAATCTATCCCACCTCCCCCTTCCCCCCGCCAATAGGTACAGTACTCCTATCTATATCTGCTGTCAATTGTATTTTGTGATGTTCCTATTCTCCCCCTCGTCCCCACATATACTCCCTACCTCCCCCTCAAAAACTTTTCCTAACTATCTCAGCAATTTCAATTTTTTTTAAACTTTTTTTGAAGAACTGGTCTGGTACTATTGAACGTCTTTTCTTGTCCACCGTAGTCTTTTCCCTTCTTTCATTCTGGCATTTTTCGTATGATTTCTTTCAATATTTGCGGTCTGTAGTATCTTATCGTAATGCGCCTCAAATCACTCCCAAACTTTAGTCAACTGATGTGAGTTATTATATAATTCATTAACTTAACAATTTATTGTGATGTTTCACGTTTATCATGTGATTGTTTATTCCTAAGACTTTCTATATCCCCTCCCCCAACTGTTCAGTACAATGTTTCATTGCACCCTATATTTTCCCCCCTTTTCTTGCACTGGTTCAATGTAAAGCTACGACAGTAGCTCACTCATCCATCCACAACACCTCGTAGCTCTACCTCGCCAGAACTGTCCAGTTTTTTTCTTCCCATCCCCTTCATCCGGCCACTAAACTACCTTTTGTCTCCCGATTTTTTTTCCATTTTTGTCAAGATTCTCTCATTCAATGGTTTTGTATTTTATAACAACTCTGTTTGGTACTTTTTCAATCTTATCACAATGATTCGTCCGTTCTCGCATGTTCAATTTCCAAAAAAAAAAACTATTATTTCTTGTATTTTCTCTTCTTTTTTCTATTGCAAATCTCGTCGTTACGTGGGTTCTTTCTTTTGATTCCACACAACTACAGTAGTGCAATGTAGGCCCCTTTATTTCTCTCTGTTCTGTATTATTTTGTCATTCTTTTCTCGTCAAAAATGCAAAAACCTAAATAAAGTATTTTGAAATGATTCTTTTGGTTTCACATAATGTTTAATCTATTGGTTTGGACATATTGGAATTTTACAGTATGAAAATCGGACGGCGATGGCTAGAGAAGATTGTATCCTTTCATTTCAAAGTGATGGACCGATACCGTTTCTTTGCGCATCCATTTTCTCTTATTACGAGAAGGGCGAAATGGTCGGGTATTGTCTTGTAGGGAAAATGAGATCGTTCTGGTTCTGAGGGGAGAGAGAAAAAGATAGATTTGTGAAAAATTTAATTAACAACCGCATATCTAGTAGTAACAGAGATGCTGAACTTTCTATTTCTTATCAACATGTATACAACAACAACAACAACAAACAAAGTCAATCCGTTCTTTAAGCACCAACTTTTTCAACTTATTTCACTTCTTTAACATCTCTTAAAATAAAAAAACAAAAGATTTTATGAGTTTCATGAGACCAAGCTACAACCAACGCGGCGGATAAGGTACCCGTGGGAGCTTTTTTGTCAAGTAGAGGGAATTATTGAACCAACGCTGCGGGACTCAACCGCACCCCTCTAGACCACTGAGCTAGAGGGGCCCCGTTGGTCGGAGACTAGCAATGGTTATACAACATGAGAGGGCAGAGGGGGAAGGGGTTCCTACCGCACCAAAAAGGGGAAGGGGGGGGGGGGGGGGGGAGACGGGAAACAGTAAGCGGCCTGAGAAAAAGGTGGAGGCAAAAAACAGTCATTTGAAGTGTCAGAAATAAAATTATTGTCTTATTTTTCCTGTTTTGAAAAATTACAACAAACAAAGATTACAAAGTCGACTCTTCAAGTGCAAATGTACTGCGGATCACAGTATTTCAAGATGGTGTAGCGTTCTGAGCCAGAGTTTAAGGCACGTTCTGGCATGGAAACAAACTCGTGACCGTTCGCGACTTAGCAACCACCACAGCCGACTGAACTACGTCCACCTGAGTTGAATTTAAAAACCACCATGTGTGAAAAGATTCATGGTTAACTTGATACTATGAATGAATTAGACCAAGTTATTGTAGAGAAGGTTGCATCCGGTTCTCTTGAATTCCTGGGTCTTGGTGGGAATGATCTTGAGACAACATCTGAAGTTGGGGTGGTCAATGCAGGTTCCATCGTAGACAGCAGCACAGTTATGGACGCAGAGGTTGTAGCAGGTCTTGTTTTGCTGGGTGGCAAAGCTGATCCATGGGGAGCAGTTGTTGAAGGATGGTCCTCCGTTGACAGAAGTGCAGTAGATCTGGCAGGCAGCCAGGGACACCGACTCGACGACGGCGATGAGGCACAGGGCAATGAGGATTCTCATGAACTGGAATTGGAATTGTTATATATCAAACATAGGATCTGGAGAGTTTACCATGATTGGCAGTTGATCATCGACTGATGACTACGAATTGAGTTGCTCTGTTTTTATACTGGTTCGAAAGTGTCGTTCAAAAAACCATTATCTACAAAAGAGCGTGTCAAGCAATAGAAACTATTTTGACACCCACTCAGTTTCCATTTTTAGTTCAGTTTTTTGAGCTTTTCTCTGATATTCAATTCAAATATTCTCCTGCTGTGAAATGGTCATTTGAACAATTTTTTGATCTAGTAGGATCTTCCGTGCCCACCTGGTTATTCATTGTAAACTAAAAACTAATATTGAAATCTCCCGCTAGGAAATAAACACTTGAACATATGAAGCATGGTCTGTTGAACTTTTAAAAAAGATAGTTTTCAATAGCACAAATCCACCCACCGCAGTACATCAAATATAGAAGATTCCAGCTGTGACCATGATTTGTACAAAAGCTCACTTTAAATCACTTCAAACCATCAGTCAATTCAACTGACCAAATCAACCATGGTAAGTTCTGTAAATCCATTTCATCTCAAAATGTTTCTTCCAGTTTATGAGAATCCTCGTTGCCCTTTGCCTCATTGCCGTCGTCGAGTCGGTGTCCCTGGCCGCCTGCCAGATCTACTGCACTTCTGTCAACGGAGGACCATCCTTCAACAACTGCTCCCCATGGATCAGCTTTGCCACCCAGCAAAACAAGACCTGCTACAACCTCTGCGTCCATAACTGTGCTGCTGTCTACGATGGAACCTGCATTGACCACCCCAACTTCAGATGTTGTCTCAAGATCATTCCCACCAAGACCCAGGAGTTCAAGAGAAGCGGATGCAATCTTCTCTACAATAACTTGGTTTAATTCATTCATATCGTCAAGTTTTCAATGAATATTTTTGCGCATATCATAGTTTGAATTGTTAATCAAGCGTCGTGGTGAAACAATGAGAAATTAAACCTAATTCCGGCAAATCTCCCAGGAAAAAAGACACCAGTAGCTCAAAGCAATGTACATTTCTCAGCGTAGCCCATTCTCCCTGCTGGCAACTACAGCAAAAGAGGCGCAGAGAGGTGTCTCCCCCAACACACACACAACGCTTCCATGCAGCAACCTATCTCTCGCTGCCCTCCCCGAACCAGCGCGCTCCTATACGCAAACCAAATTTGCCCAACCACCGGGCGTCGTGGCGGGCGTCTGTGAGCCAGCTTCTTGGCGGTAGACAAGTGTGGATGGAGTGAGGGGAGGAGTCCTGTGTGTGTCGTTGACGACGGCGACCGAGCGTCCGTGCCAAGCGCTGCGTCGCTAGGGGTCATCTGTCGGAAGACGGACGGTCCCGGGCGCATAAGGAGTGGTGCACGGCTCAGGGCCGAAAGGCAGCAGGCAAAAGCCACCGCGCGGTGCAGTGGCCGGACAGCGCTTGTGAGTTGTCGCGCACACACAGCCTCCCCGATACCTTCAGACCACTTGTCGATTTTTTACAGTCTTTGGAATCAATATTTATATATCAAAAGAGAAAGTATCAAAGTTTGCGTCAATGTTTCTACCTTATCAAAATAGATAGCTTATTGAAGATTATTCAACAATATGAACCAGAAGTTTTAGGTATACGGTTGAAAACTTTGGTCTGGTATTTCAATGTTTTGAAGTTCAATTCTCTGTTGAAAATTAATTTAATGAATTTTGTAGTTCAGTTTATCAGTGAAATAAATAATAATTCGGTCTTACATTTTAGAAAACTTGAATTACCCTATGTTCTTCCGAACATTTAGTATAAATACATGCAAAGTTTCAATACCAGCTGATAAGATTTGATTTGATAACTTTCACCGAATCATTATTTGCTGAAATAGCACAAATTGCAACAAATCGCTGTTGAAATTAAACCCACAAGTTTAAATAATTCCTTGCTATTCAGAAACATATTCAAAATTACACATTTGTGTTTGTGGGTAAACAATTATGGCAGGGTGGATGGCATTATCGATTTTTGCTAATTACCCTTCACGAAATGTTCATCGCAAACCTTGGGAAAAATCATTTTCTGATGACGTACCGACGCAGGGGTAATGGAAATTGATTTTAATAAAAGATTTTCCAAA
Source organism: Caenorhabditis imperialis (assembly GCA_963572205.1). NCBI lineage: Eukaryota > Metazoa > Nematoda > Chromadorea > Rhabditida > Rhabditidae > Caenorhabditis > Caenorhabditis imperialis. The sequence continues at coordinate 1,416,283 of OY751544.1, read as the reverse complement.
GAATCCTGGTCAAAAAAAATTGCAAGCAAGAATTTTTCAAAATGCAGAAGTTATTAGAAACAAGTGAACCATTTATTTAATAACACCATTTATCAAGTATGAAAAACAAATGTTCATAAAAGGAACAAAATTGCATTCTTGTATGCAGTTAATTATTTCGAATTCATTTCAATTTTTTTATAAATCGAATGAACATTATTAGATGGCGTTTTGTTTTAGTCAATTGAAAAAATTGAAAGAAAGAAAGAGCACCAATTTTTTCAACTTATTTCACCTCTATAACATCTCTGCATTACAATCAAAAAACGCAAAAGATTTTATGAGTTTCATGATACTATGCTCAACCAACGCGGCGGATTAGGTACCCGGGGAGCCTTTTCGAGACATGGAGGAGTCGAACCACCGCTGCGGGACTGAACCGCACCCCTCTAGACCACTGAGCTAGAGGGGCCACGTTGGTCGGAGACTAGCAGTGCGTATACAACATGAGAGGTGAGAGCAAAGGGGGAAGGGGTCCCTTTCTCACCAAAAAGGGGGAAAGACTGGCAACAGTATGTGGACCAAGAAGAAGAGAGGGAGCCAAAACCAGTAATTTTAAGTGCCAGAAATGAAATGATTGTCTTTTATTCCCTGTTTTGAAAAATTACAACAAACAAAGATTACAAAGTCGACTCTTCAAGTGCAGATGTACTGCGGATCACAGTATTTCAAGATGGTGTAGCGTTCTGAGCCAGAGTTTAAGGAACGTTCTGGCATGGAAACAAACTCGTGACCGTTCGCGACTTAGCAACCACCACAGCCGACTGAGCCAAGACCACCTGAGTTGAGCTAAAAGACTACCACGCGTGAAAAGATTCATGGTTAACTTGAAAAAAAGATTCATGGTTAACCTGGTTAGGGAGTGTGACCGAGGAATCTTCGTACATTTCTGCACTTCCCAATCCCCCAATAAGAGACTGGGTGGATCCGGGGGTTGAGGCATGAACTCGGGACCTCTCGCGGCTTAGCGGCCACCACTGCCGACTGAACTACGTCCACCTGAGTTAAATTTAAAAGCCACCATGTGTGAAACGATTCATGGTTAATTTGATACTATAAATGAATTAGACCAAATTGTTGTAGAGAAGGTTGCATCCAGAGGTCTTGAACTCCTGGGTTTTGGTTGGAATGATCTTGAGACAGCATCTGAAGTTGGCGTTGTCAATGCATGTTCCATCGTAGACAGCAGCACAGTTATGGACGCAGAGGTTGTAGCAGGTCTTGTTTTGCTGGGTGGCAAAGCTGATCCATGGGGAGCAGTTGTTGAAGGATGGTCCTCCGTTGACAGAAGTGCAGTAGATCTGGCAGGCAGCCAGGGACACCGACTCGACGACGGCGATGAGGCACAGGGCAACGAGGATTCTCATGAACTGGAAGTAACATTTTGAGATGAAATGGATCTGCAGAACTTACCATGGTTTAGTTGGTCAGTTGAATTGACTGATGGTTTGAACTGATTTGGAATGAGCTTTTATACAAATCATAATCACAGCGGGATGCTTCATATGAAACATTGTTTGCTACAGAAAAAGTGGGTGGATAGCTACATTCATCACTTTTTTTTGAAAACTTCAATGAAAACGTTAAAATGACACTTATAAAAAATTCGTTCAAAAGTTCATGGCCCACCGGGAGATTTTCATATTGGTTTCAAAAGAAAATAAAATTGAGTGGGATGGCTTCCATTATCCGACACACATGCACAGTGGGAAGTGCAATTGGAAAACTGAACCACTATAAAAACGGAGCAAAGTTAATAGAAAATCATCAGTCGATCAACAACTGCAATCATGGTAAGCCTGTCAGTTTCTAGAGTTTAACAACCATTCAATTTCAGTTCATGAGAATCCTCGTTGCCCTGTGCCTCATCGCCGTCGTCGAGTCGGTGTCCCTGGCTGCCTGCCAGATCTACTGTACTTCTGTCAACGGAGGACCATCCTTCAACAACTGTTCCCCATGGATCAGCTTTGCCACCCAGCAAAACAAAACCTGCTACAACCTCTGCGTCCATAACTGTGCTGCTGTCTACGATGGAACCTGCATTGACAACGCCAACTTCAGATGCTGTCTCAAGATCATTCCAACCAAAACCCAGGAGTTCAAGACCTCTGGATGCAATCTTCTCTACAACAACTTGGTCTAATTCATTTATAGTATCAAATTAACCATGAATAGTTTCACACATGGTGGTTTTTAAATTTAACTCAGGTGGACGTAGTTCAGTCGGCAGTGGTGGCCGCTAAGCCGCGAGAGGTCACGAGTTCGTGTCGATGCCTCAACCCCCGGATCCACCCAGCCTCTTATTGGGGGATTGGAAAGTGCAGAAACGTACAAAGATTACTTGGTCACACTCCCTAACCATGACGTGACTTAAACTCTGGCTTAGAACGGTACACCATACAAAAATTGCGAGATTTTCCAGTGCATCTGCACTTGAAGAACGGGTCGACTTTGTAATCTTTGATTTTTGTAATTTTTTAAAACAGGGAATAAAAAACAATTATTTCATCTCTGACACTTCAAATGATTGTTTTTTGACTCCCTCTCTTCTTCTTGGTCCACATACTGTTACCTGTCTTTCCTCCTTTTTGGTGAGAAAGGGACCCCTTCCCCCTCTGCCCTCTCATGTTGTGTACGCATCGCTAGTCTCCGACCAACGGGGCCCCTCTAGCTCAGTGGTCTAGAGGGGTGCGGTTGAGTCCCGCAGCGGTGGTTCAATAATTTCCTCTACTTGACAAAAAAGCTCCCACGGGTACCTTATCCGCCGCGTTGGTTGTAGCTTAGTCTCTTGAAACTCATAAAATCTTTTGCGTTTTTTAAATCTTTTTGCTGCTATGTACGATGGAACTTGCATTGACAACGCCAACTTCAGATGCTGTCTCAAGATCACTCCAACCAAGACCCAGGAGTTCAAGAGAACCGGATGCAACCTTCTCTACAACAACTTGGTTTAACTCTTTTCTATCATTGACTTGAATATGAAGCATTATAAAAACTTAATTGCGTATTTCCAGCGCATGTCGTTAGTGAGACCACAATCTGCATTGAAATGTTCCGAGAAACACATTCAAAGGAAACATTCAAACACAATAACATAAAATATACCAATAATGGTACAGCAATACAAGTTCCACTCAACTTTCTCACACTTATTCGTGAATATGTACCGTGACATATTCGGTTTCCCTCGTCGCAGCACTGATAATCGTGTCTTTGAAATTTCAAACTTTGGAGTCACTGCCGGAGATGGGGCTCCACGTGCTCCCGGTCAACATATTCCACGTTGGCCGAATAAAAGGATCAAACCAGTAGTTGGAGCTTATTTTCGAAACGCCGAGTATGCAATTCATCTTTCTTCTCTTCCCGTCAGACCAATTCCTCCACCAAAGCCATGTTTTTGTATGATCAATATTTGTAAGGTGAGATAATCTAACATCATTGAATTGAAAAGCATCAGGAAGAGAACGTGACGCAAGTCGTTTGAACTTTTCAGATTGAACTCATCTTCTGGATCGTTGGCATCTTCACTGCAATTGTTTTCCTGATTTTTTGCGGATGGAGGTATTATTTGTTTGACGCGGAGTATGGACACCTCATGTAATTTCCAACTTTTTATTGAAATGCTCTAAAGCACATTATCAGTTGATTGAATGGTTTTTTTTGCGTCTCTTGTTTTTCCGTTGATTAAAAATGAATGAGATACCTTAAAATGATAATCAAAAGAGAAATGTCGTTGAATGCTGATTATTTATGTAAGACAGTGTAAAAGACAATTTTTTAACGGACTTCATCAAAATTCATGTTTGATTTCTTGGAAAACACTTCAAGAAGACAATGACATTATCTAAAATAAAAATGTATCCCGACGACCAGCAGTCCAAATACATTTCTTTCACATGGGTTAAAGACGAGAAGATTCAAGAAGAGTACAATATCAGTGGTTTCAAAGGGAAGAAAATAAAAATAGAACAGGGAAAATTCAAAAATGGTCGATGAGAAATGTGAGTTTAAGTTTTGTTGAGATGGAAAACATAGTTGGACAAGAAGTGAAGTAAGAGACCGAAGACAACGAGCGCCGAGATGAGACCGATTGTTCGCCAGATCTGCAAAGATTTCAGTCAATTTTTTTTGTTTAATGGAAGTTTGAAAGTTCAGTTTACACGGTCAATAGGTGTCTTATAAGTTTGTCAGCCAATTGCTCTTTGGCTGGCTTCATGAGGAAATGAAAATTTTTTTAAATGCCCTATCAAGTTTTGAAAAATTGATTTTTTTTCTTTTTTTTCCGTTTTAACTCAATTTACATGGTTTTTCAAGATTTTTGCACGAAAGCGACTTTTATTTTATCACATTTCCTATGTTTTTTTTCCGAAAAAACTTCACAAAATTATAAAAATTGATGAAAAACTCAAAATATTCAGAACAATCAAAAAGGCGACTTAACTACCGCACCGCAATGCGCAATACTAATGAGCGCCTCCTCTTTTTCCCACATTTTTTTAATTCTTGAAATTCAACTTCAAATCCCCACTCACCTTGAAACAATTGGGACTGCAGCAGCACCGCTTTCCTCGTTTTGGAAGAGCCTGTCTCTCGACTTGATCCACCGTCATGATGTTAGTTGGTTCGATGACATAAATCTCCCCGTCGGTTGGCTGGGGACTCACGTGTGGCGTTGAAAGAATGCCGATGGTGTAGAGGATTAAGTAGAGTTGGGCTCTACGAGTACTCACTGGTCGAGAGTACATTTGTAGAGATATAGCGGTCATAAGTGCTGGAAGACGAGAATAAAGAATGAATGTGAAGTGACAATTTGTAGTAGGGGAGGGTCTTTGAATTTGTTGTCTACAGTAGGAAGGCCTGATACGCGATGTAGACAATCACCGCGCCAAAGAAGGATGATGCCAACAACTGGAAGAATTGAATTTATACGACGTCAAGACTGAAATGTAACTAACCCCGAAAAAAACGAGTACAAAACACGGCATCTCATGACGCTGAACTCGAAGTCCCACGCGTTGACGATCAGGCTCGATCGCCAAGCTCACAGGTCGCGATTGATACATGATTCAAACTGGTGGGCTATGGTGATCAGAGACAGACAGTAAAAGGGTAATGTGTAAAGAGAAGAATTTCTTATTCGTTTTTTGATTTGTCCTTTGAGAGAGCACGTTGTTTCAAAAGTGCATGTTTACTCTCATTCAAATTGTCTTATGGGCAAAGAGGAGGAGGGCGTTCACAACGCAGATGGTGCACGCTAGCACAATCTATAATATTTTTTTAGAGAACATAAAAAAGAACGTGGCGAGTCTCACCAAGATGGCGATTTTGATTTTCTATTGATGTAGTAATCGAAGCTGGTACCATCCGTGATATGAAGCTGGTTTGCTTCGAGTTCAAAAACGTTCACGTCTACTTCTTCCTCCACACTGAAGCACATTGTTACTGAAAAATAGAATAACTAGGCTGAGCCAATGCAAAAACCCTGAAAAAATGAACACGCGGAGACTAATTGTGTATGGAAATAATAAGAGATGTTATTGAGTTACGGTAGGAAATATAATAAGAACGGAAATTAGAAGCAGTATTGTATTGTAGAGCTGATTTTTTCAGCTATTTTTTCAATTATGCTTATTAATTACTGATTAATTACTCATATCTTGATTATTGTGCAATCTATTTCCATGTTTCCACACATTTTTTTCCCCGACATTTCCAATTTTTCCAAGACCTGAGCTCACCCTCTGTGAAAAACCACCATCTTGCTTTTCTAACCGCTCTCCTTGTGCCCCCTCCCTGCTCTTATCACTGCTCTGCTTACCCTGATATTTTATTTTACCTTCTGTGTTCTCCAAATGTATGCAAAGCGAAAACTCGTCCCCCGGCCATGTCGATTTACGGGACGGCCGTGTAGTCCGAGTGGACAAGCGCATATTTTTTGAGAGAGGGGGGAATGAAGGAAAAGTGAATTTTCTGGATCAAAATGCATTGAAATTACTGAAATCAGCAATAGAAAAATTGATCTGATCAGTCCGAGGCGATAAACAGTCGGTCGAGGTAATTTTCGTAGGTTTTTTGGTTGTCTTGAAGAGTGATAGTAATTTTAGCCGTTTATAGGCTTTAGTTATTCTTGAATAGATCCAACATTCAAACACTTGAGCATATCCAGCAGTAGCGATAGTCTCTAGGACCATCTATTTAGTCAGTTTCAATGAAACCAACTATAAGAGCCAATCCTTTTACCCAGGAATATCATCTAGAGGCATTTGGTTCACTCGAAGGGTCATAGTTACTATAGCCATTACTAGGCTTTAGTTATTCTTGAATAGATCCAACATTCAAACACTTGAGCATATCCAGCAGTAGCGATAGTCTCTAGGACCATCTATTTAGTCAGTTTCAATGAAACCAACTATAAGAGCCAATCCTTTTACCCAGGAATATCATCTAGAGGCATTTGGTTCACTCGAAGGGTCATAGTTACTATAGCCATTACTAGGCTTTAGTTATTCTTGAATAGATCCAACATTCAAACACTTGAGCATATCCAGCAGTAGTGATACTCTCCAGATATTTATTCAGTCAGTTTCATCAAAACTGACAGTTTGAACAGTTTATATGGTCCTCGAGACTATCACATTACTGCTGTTCACTGCTTGCTGTTGCGTGACAAAGCAGTGCTTCATATACTTTTTATTTCAATAAAGTCTGTAAAATCCTGAAATCAAAAACTTGGCCTCAGCTGGGAATATCACCCTACTGTACCCAAGTTATCTGAAAAATCAACAATATCTTCATTCAGAACTACCAAAGAACCAATCCAATTTCACATAGGAAAATTTAACCGTGGCAATATCGAAGAGGGTCGATAAATCAGCAGTTAACACAGAAAAAAACACAAAAGAAAATACTGGAACCGTGGGAGCAATCAAATCACTGAGTACCGTTTCCGGAAGTCTTTGGTGATGTCTGACGACAAGAGAATGCATTGCACAACTGTATAGCACTGGAGCGCTAAGAGGATCTTTGGTACCGATTTAGGAATACTCGAGGTATGAGAGAAAGCAAGGGGATACAGCGAAAAGGGTATTGAACGGGGACAGTGAAGTTATCTACAAAAACACAAGGAGAAATGTTAAAATGGGGAAAGAGTTATATTATAAATGAAGAGTTAGTTCAGAATGATGTAGTTCTTATCAACGGCTGGGATCAAGAACCTAATTACGGTTCACCACAGCCCCGGCGATTCCATTGATGAGGTTGTCGTTGGTGAGCTCGTCGAACTCCTGCGCGGTCAGACGACGGATCGGTCTCGCGTACTCCGGATGTCCCTCTGGGAACTGATGCATGTCCTCGAAGTTGACTTTGTAGTTGCGTCCCATCGCCAGGATGGTGATCTCCTGGTGGACGCCGGCGTTGAAAGCCTCCTCGATCTCTTGCTCGGTGCGCGGCTCGTAGCGCCAGTGTCCGTGATTGCGGCCGGCGTACACCCAGAAGATTCTCGCCGCCTCCGCATTCATTTGAGCTGGAATAGTTTTCAATGATTTTGGGTGTTGGAAAGTTGTGTTCTGTACCTTGGAGGACCTCGACGTCGGGCTTCACCTCCTCCAGCTCCTCGCCCTGGTTGTTAACGAAGCGGCGGACTGAAAAATATGGGTTTGTTGTGGAAATTGTTGAAATTTGGAGAGAATATTTTATTTTTCTAGCGATTTGAACTTTTCTGGGCTTAGAAAATCTATTAAATCTATATGTCAAAGAGAATTTGTGGAAAATCGGTGAGATTTGTAGAGCCGAGCAGTTAATATGGCTCTACCGCTCACTAGATGGCTAAAATTGCTGCATTTTTTGTTTTTCACAATTAACATGACGTCCGTCGGTTCTCAGCTTCTATTTAGTTGCTAATGCTCAAATTGAAGATACAAAGAGTCGATTAGAGCTGCCAACTCCCATCTGACTCTCTATAGCTTCCTTTCTATTCACTTTTTCATTCAAATTTCGATTCTTGTCTCTCCCCATGTCTCTACGTAGCTCATGCCTTTTCACACTCATCACTGCTTCAATCATCCGCAATCGAACACTTTTTTGATACTCTGTCTCAAAACCAACCGGAAAAATCGGGCTCAGCCTCTCCCGGCGTCTTCATCTTCAAGTTGATGTCGCGCGCTTGCTTGAAAACCTCAATGTCGATTTCTCCGCGGCAGATCGGGCATCCGGCGCTGGCCGACAGCGAGATGGCCTTCAGGCACGTGAAGCAGAAGGTGTGGTTGCATCCTGGCACTTTGGTCGGCAGGAACATCTGGCTGGTGCACACCACACACTCCGTCTCCTGGTTGATCGGCTCATCAGCAACAGCAGCCGCTAGCGGGTTGGCTGGAGCAGGAGCAGGAGCAGCCTGCGCTTGCGGCGCACCCGGGAAAAATCCCAAAAACTGGATGTCGTCGTCGTCGTCCACCAGATCGGGCAGCTGGACTGGATTCTGGGCGCCGTTCGATGAATTCGACGCCATTTTTTCGGCTCCGAGTTCGTGTCACTGAAAAAAAATTATTTGATAATGGGTAATAAAAATTTCAATGAAAAAGGCAGGAGAAATTTTGGGATACTGATAAATCACGAGAAATTCTCGACGCTGTCAGCAGATGAATTAGGCCCAAGACTGTGCAATTGTGCGGCAGTGTGTTTGCACCATTTCGTCTGCACTCTCCTCATTTCAACGCTGCCTCCTCTGAATATCACTGAGAACGCCGCTGCAAGACCCATAGAGCGTGGAAAGTGTATGCGCCTTTAAAGGGGGAGGGGAAAATCTGCGAGCAGAAAAAGGGCACGCTAGCTTCTTTTCCGCCTCTCAAGTGAGGTGAAACGCGCAATCCTTTTGGCCTAAAATATTATTGTCGAGAAGTCGGTGCGAGACCCGTGCTTAACGGAAAGAACGTGCGCCTTTGAGGAATGGCTCGTAAATCTACAATGATTTTTCGAACACTTGAATTGGAATAAGGGGTGTTGAAAGGATAACTGGAATAATTATTGGAGAAGAAAAAGTTTAAAACATATGAAGCATGTTCCGTTGAAGTGAACATCTGAATGTAAAATTTAACAAAAAAAATTAAATTTTAAAATTGAAAATTACGATATCTTACTTGATTTTACTGTGAAAAAAAAAATTAATTTCAAATTACACACCAAAAAATCAAGTCACAAAGTGTGAAAGTGTTTGATTGACAGCTGGCGTTCAAAAGATAACGGGACGAGAAAAAAACACTATGAAGATACAAAAAATGTGGAAATCATGGTGTTAAATGTATTGTTTTCACAGTTTTCAAAAAAGAAAGAGCTACCGACAAGCAGCCACTGATTATCTCCAAGAGTTTATCTGAAAAAAAATTAATCAATTGTTGCCCTTTGTTCTGATATTTTATCTCTGATAGCAGTTTTATCATTGATAATATATCAATTGGTAGGAGAATGATTGTCCTTGAAATTACACTTGGATGGTTTTTTTGAAATTATTACGTTCAATTTTTCCGGGTTGCCTTGAAGTGGAAGAATCAGTAGATTGAAAAACTGTAGGTATATTTCTGAAAGTATACGCAGAGCTTTATATTATTTTAATATTCTAATAGAGTAATTGTCATCAAATTCAACTTCTGATAGTTTATCTTTGAAAACAGTTCACTGGAATCAATTTCTATGAAGTTTGATGAAAGAATTCGCATGTTTTTCGCATTTTTCCCACAAATTTTGAGCAACTTGTTGCCTCCTATAGCACGCAGGGCCGAACCCCTCTGCTTTCTATATAAACATTTCTCATGAAACTCTTATCATATTCCAAACGAATGAGCACAGATACCCCCATAACCAACAATTTTTGTTTTAGTTTCAGTTCCACTTCAGGTATTTCTCACAGCTTCTTCCCTCATTTTGATGATTATCAGGCCACAGACACGAAATTCTATTTGTGGCTAAACTCGAGACACTCTGAGTTTTGAGCCAGCATTATCATGTGAGCCGCAATTATCTCATGCTGTTTACCCTGGAAAGAATGAGACGCTGATAGACGTGAGAGTGTGAACTACGTGTTAATGGTAGAGTAGAGGCGACTAAAATTAGGCGAGACTGATAATTTCTATAATTGTTCAGGCAGGGTGTTGTCACAAGTTCTGTAGATTTATTTTACCTGATAGCGTTTTTTATATTCTGCGCGTTGTTAAATTAAAATTCAGAGTAGGATGTCAAAATAATTTAATTTCTACAAAAATTTCCATGAAGATCAACCAAATACCTAATCAATAGCAATTGTTCTGAAGAGTTCTGACTTTCTCCCTGCTAAGTATCCCACGGTTCTTATATCCCGAACACGCTAAAACTAAAACATTTTTTTTTCAACTTTTCTCACTTCCTTTTTTTCCAACTTCCATTGCCCTTTTTTTCAGACGCCCTGGGAAAAATGAATCTCGCAGTTGCTCTCCCCATATTCTTCTCTCTCCTCACTCCAATCGTTGCCAACGAGACAATGTACGTCTTCATGGTTACCTCCAAGACCCTAGACATCACCATACAACACCACAACAACACAATCCCGTTCAAAATCGAGTTGCAACATCGAGAGGACTTTGAGTTGATTCTCGCTAATCGTACCGATGAGAAAACGGTGACAATTACCCTCAAGCATGACCAAATCGGGAACCGGAAAATCACTATGCCGTTGAAGTGGAAAGGCGAGGCTCAGACGTTCTTCTACAAGTCCGCGTTTGTCTTCATTCATTATCAGTTTCAATGCCCAATGGGATCCACTCTGGACATCTGTCAGAATGCTCCGAAGGCTGCTGAAAACGAGGATGATGTTTGGGAAGACATACGGAACGACAAGAAAAAGCTCACTCTCCTCTGCGACTACTCCAGTGAAGATCCAGATGCAGTGAAAGTGACACCTGCACCAGTCGCCGTTAAGATTCAGAAGCGCATTCTCCATATCAAAGTCGAGAGTTCCTCGTGGCTGACTTTTGAAACCTTCAGGTATCGTAATAATCAACACTCAAACATTGATATTCGTTTTTAGACCATATCTCGAAATCGCCCTGGTCCCGATTCTCGCAGTGCTCTCCATTTGGGTGCTCCTCAAATTCATTGGGCTCGTCGCTTACGGAATCCGTGAAATCAAACGCTACAGACGTTTCCGTCATCCAGTTTAATCAACCTGTTCTACAAGCAGCCTCACACATTACCTCTATGTGATTACGACGATACCACAAATGTGGTTTTTAACCCCAGTGATTATTCAAGTTGTCTGTGTTTGGTCCTGTGATAACAATTAGCCTTATAAAGTTGTGAATATCCCAAAATAGTGACCAAGCATTCTGATTTTCGCAGAAGTTATACGTTTATTTCGAATTCTTTGCAACAACTGAATTAAACCAAGTTGTTGTAGAGAAAGTTGCATCCGGTTCTCTTGAACTCCTGGGTCTTGGTTGGAATTATCTTGAGGCAGCATCTGAAGTTGGCGTTGTCAATGCAGGTTCCATCGTAGACAGCAGCAAAAAAATTTTAAAAAAACGCAAAAGATTTTATGAGTTTCAAGAGACTAAGCTACAACCAACGCGGCGGATAAGGTACCCGTGGGAGCTTTCTTGTCAAGTAGAGGAATTATTGAACCACCGCTGCGGGACTCAACCGCACCCCTCTAGACCACTGAGCTAGAGGGGCCACGTTGGTCGGAGACTAGCAATGCGTATACAACATGAGAGGGCAGAGGGGGAAGGGGTCCCTTTCTCACCAAAAAAGGGGGAAAGACTGGCAACAGTATGTGGCTTAAGAAGAAGAGAGAGAGGCAAAAAAAAAAACAGTCATAAAAAAAAAAGATTACGAAGTCGACCCGTTCTTCAAGTGCGGATGCACTGGAAAATCTCGGAATTTTTGTATGGTGTACCGTTCTGAGCCAGAGTTTAAGTCACGTCCTGGTTAGGGAGTGTGACCGAGGAATCTTCGTACATTTCTGCACTTTCCAATCCCCCCAATAAGAGGCTGGGTGGATCCGGGGGTTGAGGCATGAACTCGTGACCTCTCGCGGTTTAGCGGCCACAACTGCCGACTGAACTACGTCCACCTGAGTTAAATTTAAAAGCCACCATGTGTGAAACGATTCATGGTTAATTTGATACTATAAATGAATTAGACCAAATTGTTGTAGAGAAGGTTGCATCCAGAGGTCTTGAACTCCTGGGTTTTGGTTGGAATGATCTTGAGACAGCATCTGAAGTTGGCGTTGTCAATGCAGGTTCCATCGTAGACAGCAGCACAGTTATGGACGCAGAGGTTGTAGCAGGTCTTGTTTTGCTGGGTGGCAAAGCTGATCCATGGGGAGCAGTTGTTGAAGGATGGTCCTCCGTTGACAGAAGTGCAGTAGATCTGGCAGGCAGCCAGGGACACCGACTCGACGACGGCGATGAGGCACAGGGCAACGAGGATTCTCATGAACTGAAATTGAATGGTTGTTAAACTCTAGAAACTGATAGGCTTACCATGATTGAAGTTGTTGATCGACTGATGATTTTCTCCTATTTTTGCTCCGTTTTTATAGTTGCCACTGTGAATGTATGAACAATGAAAACCGTCCCACGCAATATTGTTTCCTTTGAAAACCAATATGAAAATCTCCCGGTGGGCCATGAACTTTTGAACGAATTTTGCATAAGTGTATTTTACTAAACGTTTTCAATTAAGTTTTTGGAAAAAAATGTGGTGAATGTAGCTATCCACCCTCTTGTTTGTAGAAAACAATGTTTCATATGAAGCATCCCGCTGCGATTATGAATTGTATAAAAGCACACTCCAAATCAGTTCAAACCATCAGTCAATTCAACTGACCAACTAAACCATGGCAAGTTCTGCAAATCCATTTCATCTCAAAATATTTCTTCCAGTTCATGAGAATCCTCGTTGCCCTGTGCCTCATTGCCGTCGTCGAGTCGGTGTCCCTGGCTGCCTGCCAGATCTACTGCACTTCTGTCAACGGAGGACCATCCTTCAACAACTGTTCCCCATGGATCAGCTTTGCCACCCAGCAAAACAAGACCTGCTACAACCTCTGCGTCCATAACTGTGCTGCTGTCTACGATGGAACCTGCATTGACAACGCCAACTTCAGATGCTGTCTCAAGATCATTCCAACCAAGACCCAGGAGTTCAAGACCTCTGGATGCAATCTTCTCTACAACAACTTGGTCTAATTCATTTATAGTATCAAATTAACCATAAATCGTTTCACACATGGTGGTTTTTGAATTTAACTCAGGTGGTCGTAGCTCAGTCGGCAGTGGTGGCCGCTAAGCCGCGAGAGGTCACGAGTTCATGCCTCAACCCCCGGGTCCACCCAGTCTCTTATTGGGGGATTGGGAAATGCAGAAATGTACGAAAATTCCTCGGTCACACTCCCTAACCAGGACGTGACTTAAACTCTGGCTTAGAACGGTACACCATACAAAAATTCCGAGATTTTCCAGTGCATCCGCACTTGAAAAACGGGTCAACTTTGTAATCTTTGTTTGTTGTAATTTTTCAAAACAGGGAATATTAGACAATCATTTCATTTCTGACACTTCAAATGACTGTTTTTTGCCTCCCTCTCTTCTTCCTGGTCCACATACTGTTTCCCGTCTTTCCCCCTTTTTGGTGAGAAAGGGACCCCTTCCCCCTCTACCCTCTCATGTTGTATACGCATTGCTAGTCTCCGACCAACGTGGCCCCTCTAGCTCAGTGGTCTAGAGGGGTGCGGTTGAGTCCCGCAGCGGTGGTTCAATAACTGCCTCTACTTGACAAAAAAGCTCCCACGGGTACCTTATCCGTCGCGTTGATTGTAGCTTAGTCTCTTGAAACTCATAAAATCTTTTGCGTTTTTTAAATTTTTTTGCTGCTGTCTACGATGGAACCTGCATTGACAACGCCAACTTCAGATGCTGTCTCAAGATCATTCCAACCAAGACCCAGGAGTTCAAGAGAACCGGATGCAACCTTCTCTACAACAACTTGGTTTAATTCTGTTGTTGCGAAAAATTCAGAATTAATACTTCGAGATTGATGTTGTTTACATATAGTTTTGGCTAAGATCTTAATTCTTGGTCTTCTATGTGAGAAGTAATGTTTCAACCTGATTAGGGAGTTTTTCCCCACCAAATGAAGAGATAACTAGAGAATTTATGCTAGAACTAATTACTCCACTTAATTCCAAGTCGTTTATCACTCCAACTATCCATTATGTCTGTGATATTCTTAAAGACATAATAAACTTTCTTTTACAACCTTCGCACCTGAAAAATTTCGCCCTGCGTTTTTCTCACTGCCACCTTCCTCTTTTTCTAGACACATTGCCCATTCTGTCTCTCCTTCTGCTCTACACACACACGCACGCAGAAAAAAACGCGCTGGCTGCCCGTTGCATGTGTACACACTCGTCTTTCCCTCTAGACATCAGCAGCGTGGCGCAGTGGAAGCGTGCTGGGCCCATAACCCAGAGGTCGGTGGATCGAAACCACTCGCTGCTAGACTTTTTGCGTTTTTAAGAAGCATACTGTATGTTATGCTGCATACATGACTATACATGGCATTCTCTGAAAAATAATGTATCTGAAAAGTGGTTCTCGTTTGAATTGTTAGGATATTTTATTCAATAAACATTTGAATTATTTAATTTTCAACAAGTGCATTTATCAATTACAATTGTTCAGTTAACAAATTTTTCTAGTGTAAAAATGAAAAAAACAAAATGAAAAATATTTGCCGCCAGCAGGGGTCGAACCTGCGACCTTGGGCTTATTAGACCCACGCTCTAACCGACTGAGCTATGGCGGCTGTTAAAACCTCGTGTGTGTCGAGAGGTTATGTACTCGCGCCCGATTGCTAGAGAGAAGGAGAAATAGGGAACTAGTCTAGCGAAAAGATAGCGAGAAGAAAACGGGGGAGGGTGGCGCACTGCTGAATTTCGGAAGGGGGAAGGAAGTTGGAAATGGATTTTTGAAACTGAAAAACAAGATTTCTGGGTTCAATCTTCAAAAAATTGATAGGATAGGGTTTGATAACATGATAAGTTATAATTTCAGTGTTAATATCTGAATTTTCCAGTGATAATTAACTGTTTTTGTGCCCAAAATTATTCGAAGCAATGTTTGAAATACTGTATGTATAATCATCACGGCTCCTAATTGATATCAACGAAAAAAAAATCTTGATTGAAACAAACTTTGAGTTAAAACACTTTTTTACATCGCGGATTGATTTGCTCCACGTTAACTTAATTTTGATTTGCTTAACTTTACAAAATTTATGTTTTTCAAACAGTATTGTGTGTTTCTTTGTGCACATTACAACAGAATTCTGCTCAATCATGAATGACAATTATCACAGGCACATGAGAAAGCGACGCATATGTCAACAACAGAACACATTTTTTGAGCTATCATTGAGGAAATTAAAGATTTCAAAGCTTTAACATTATTTTTGATTTCTGAAACTTGAGAACAAACAAAAATAAATTCACAAATTCAAAAAACCAAGACAAAAACTAAACTTAACAAGGTTTTTTTAAAAACTTATTTTTTTTAATTTCAGCGCCTCGGAATTGTCCCAAATGTTTATAAATTGGTTCTAAGCATACTCGAAACCCTTTCAGATCACTTCTCCAGAATTCTGAAGCTGTTCTGACACCGTTGCCAGGTCTGATTCACCCGGTACCCAGCGTTCCCATTGAAAACAGCGCGCGTTGCGGCAATGGGTTGTCTCTCTTCTAGACGTTCCCACCTGCTCATTACCAATCGTACACACATGAAACTTACATTTTCTGAAAGCCAATTGTCTGCTCTATCTACAAATGTAAAAATCAATCGGAAATATATCATTCTTTATTGAAAAATATCGAGTCAAAGTCGGCAATCAGTTTAACTTTTGGAAAACTTTCAGTATTTCAATGCCACGTCAATGAAAAAATTGTTCTGATTTTTACATCATTGTGTAGCTAAGGTATCTGGCTTTCAGGAAATATAAGAATCAAGGCACATATGGCATTATCAATCAAGTTATCAGTGTTTTAGTGAAGCCCTTTCGTTTTTAAATGGTAGTGTCATGTTTGAATGGCTCTAACTTTGTTCATAATGGGTGAAAAGTTCCCAAATTTTCTGAAAGTATAGCTTGAACATTCAGATTTGCAAAGATATAAATTTTATCTTGAAATTCCGTTTCAAACCCACACATTATCCCTTAAACCAACACACACTTTGACAAAACGAAAACCACTATTCGGTGCGGCGGGGGTGGGCGGGATGTGTCCCCACAAGGTGGTGGGGTGCGGGTATATAATAACGCCATGCGCTCTACTTTCCATCACTGTCCAAGTGTCGCTCTAAGCAACTCACCATGACCACGGAAACCGTCACTCTCCAAGTCTACCCGGGAATGGGAATCCCTACCAACTTCGCGAAGCAGATCATCAAGATGCCGAAGCCTTTGGAAGATAGTCCCAAGCCGAGGACTCCATCGAACCATCCGCCATACATCAACATGATCAAGGCTGCCATCACTGCTCTCAAGGAGAAAAAGGGCACCTCGAAGCAGGGAATTCTGAAGTACATCTCTCAGAACTTCAACTTGGGAGACAACGTCATCCAGGTAAGTATTTTTGACTAGTACTTCTCAATGTCATTCATTCCATTTCCAGATCAACTCCCATCTTCGTCAGGCGCTCAAGAAGGGAGTCGCCTCCAAGGCTCTTCTGCAATCCGCTGGTACTGGAGCCAACGGCAGATTCCGCGTCGCTGAGAAGGTCGCTGCTGCCAAGAAGGCCGCCGTCAAGAAGGCCGTCAAGAAGTCGCCAGCCACCAAGAAGGCCGCACCAAAGACCGTTGTTGCCAAGACGGCCACCAAGAAGACCACCAAGAAGGCTGCTGCTCCCGCCAAGAAGGCTGCACTGGGCAAGAAGGCTGCCGCTAAGGCTGCTCCAGCCGCTGCCCCAGCCGTTGCTCCAGCCGCCGCTCCAGCCGCTGCCCCAGCTGCCAAGCCTGCTGCCAAGCCTGCCGCCAAGAGTGCTGCCAAGACTGCTGCCAAGCCTGCCGCCAAGCCTGCCGCCAAGCCAGCCGCCAAGGCAGTGAAGGCCAAGAAGCCAGCGTCGCCGAAGAAGGTCGCCAAGCCGGTCGCCAAGAAAGCCGCCAAGCCAGCCAAGAAGGCCGCCGCCAAGCCGAAGGCCGCTGCCAAGCCGAAGGCTGCTGCCAAGCCGAAGGCCGCCGCTAAGCCGAAGGCTGCCAAGGCCACCAAGGCCTAAATCCCCGTGTTTTTTCCCACCAACCCATCCACCTCTACGACGATCTCATAACTAGATTTCGGTTTCGTCTAGATGTTCGTGTGTCCTACTGAAATTACACCCTTTTTCTCTGCGCCCAAATACGGGTCTCTTTGAATTCCTCAATCTAACGTTCTTGAATGCTCTTAACCACTGTTCATCATTGTCATTGACTCAATAAATCTTGTGAAATCATATCAAACTGTTCACGTCTTATTCTATTTCAGAGTCCATCCAGTCTTCAGCACTTCTTCTCGGTCCTCTCAGTTTTCTGTTCTCTGTCAGTCCTCTTACAAGTCACCACGCTTCCATCAGTTGGCATGGTGCCAAAATATAGGTGTGGCCATCTGTCTCGTTTCTCCGGTGTCTCCGATGTGTGCATTGTCCACCATCACGCGTTGCGCGGCCGACCGTGCTGGCAGCGTGCCAAGACGGCACACCATGTGGCCAAGGGGGTTGACGGCGGTGTGAATGCAGGGATGTGGAAAATAATTGAGGGGGGAGAAAAACAACGGTAAAAGCTTTCAGGGGGAAGTAACGATGGAAGGATGCTCAGGAGCTGTAAGGGAAGTAGAGATGTAGATGCGGTGTCTCTTTTGACTGTCGCTATGATCCTAAAATAGTGCTGAAAAGTGTGGCATCTGAGTATGGCAAAAAAGGCGAGCCAAGGAGCCGCCAATGTTGTCAACGTTCTTTCAATCTTCATATCTTCGTATCAGTTAAGCTCTCAAGAGCAGGAAAAATCAGGCTCTCATGTTATTTGTTTTGCTTCCAACCCAGCCTTGCTTCTCCACCACAAGCCACAACAACCCTCTTTTCTACAGGCTCCGCCCATCCACCGCACACAATGGTGTTGTTCTCCGCCGCACACTCCACCACCTACCCGTCCATTATCAAACTCCGCCCCTCCACCTCAAGACGCCGCTGCCTCTCCTCTCCTCTCCACCACACCGACTTCTCGGGTGACTCCGCCCCTCCACCGCAGCCGGTCGTCGCCATGTCGAAGAGAGCTGCGTCGACACTCACAAATTTGTCGAGATGGAAATTGAAGATTGGCAGTTAATTGATGCGATTTGATTGAAATGTGAATGCAATCATTAGATACGATCTAGCGGGAGATAAATGGGCTGATAAATAGTTGAATTGAGATTCAGGAGTGAAAAAATGGGAAAATTGAGGGAATCGGTACAAGTATGGAAGAGAACAAAGGGTGTTCAGAGCGCTCTTCTATTGTCAAACATCTGACCACATTGTGTCTCTGGCTTGGTACCTCACTATTCCAGATGCTCATTATCTTACAATTGTTAGTGATCAATGTTCGACCACTATTTGTCCTGACCTGTTAACATACCTTTGATCTTTCCAAACCACCGCCAGAAGGTCACATTGTCCCAGGACCCGAGCTTCCTTATCTCTCCTGCCTTTCTAATTACTCGTCCATTAGTTCTTTATCAGAATATACGTCCATGTCCATGTTTACTCATGCATTCTACAAGACCAAAACATCGATAACGACTGATAAAGGAAGAGCCCTCCCCGTTCTCATTCATTCCGCCTAATTGTCTACCATGGTGAACGTGACCGCACAAGTGGCTAGCATCCACAAGAAAGTCGACGTCGATCTCGAGAAAGGGATTAAGGATGAGAAGAAGGAAGAGTAAGTCATCTCATATATCAGTTGGTCAAAATGAATTGAATCTCATTTCAGTGCGCCCCAGGTCGAGCTCACCACCCGTCAAGGCACCATCCTCGGCATCAAGGTGTTTCTGATCTTCGCTGTGCTCCACTTCTCGCTCTACTTTGGCGCCTTCATGACCGACTTCGGATCGATCGAGCCGTGATGTTTCTGGTAACAGGGTTCTATTGAAAATTGTTGTTGTTTGTTGTTATATTTGTCATTTTCTTTGTTGTTTATATATATTTATTTTAGTAAATACATTTGTACAACTGTTCACAACGGGATGTTTGGGGGAGAAACACAGATGGACGGGAAGGCAAGTGAGTGTTATTGGTTGGGAAAAGGTGGATACATTTGTACAAAGTTATTCCAAATCTGGGAGCTCTTCGGATGTCAGGTTGATAGTTGGGGTCCAGAAGAAGTCTGCAAAATTTAGGTGTCTTCTCTGAAAACTATGACACACTAACCATCGATATAAGTTTCCCCATTACTCTTCATGGTCTTGTAAAGACGATACGCGGCCAACGACGCCCGGTTATAGTAGTCATCTCCATCGACTGCCTCCTCGAAAGCAGTGGCTTCAATCTGCCGCAGCTTCTCGGTTATCAAATCCATTCTTCCATCGTCACGAGCAAAAGGATTAGGGGCTGGAAAGAGCATGCTGCCTAGCTTCGCGACAACGTGTTTTCGGATGTGTGGGAAGATGCGCTCCTTGGAGTTTGATTCGATCGCAGAGGAACCTTGCGGTCTGTGCAGCTCGTCAAACTCCTTGAGCTCTTCTTGGCTCATCCCCATGAAGTCTGCCATCGCATGAGATGGCGGAATTTGACCGTAGGCTGGAACAGATATATTGGATGAGGAGGACAAGAATGAGTGCTTACGATCATCGGATGGAGTTGATTGCTGTTGGATCTTCTTCTGAAGCTTGAAGATGATGCTGGCCAACGCAGCAAAGTACTCGTCTCGGGTGCGCACTCTCTCGAAGGCTTTCTTCTCGGCGTATTTACAGTACTCCAGAAACTCCAGGACTCTCGCGTCGTATGCCACATTGGCATCGGGTTTCGGGACGACTACCTTCACGATTTTGGCAATGTAGTAGTGCCGGAGACCTTTAGCCATGTTTTTCAGGCCATTTTCAGGGAGTTCAGGATTCATCTGAAAAAGAGAACAGATTGATACTGGCAGAAGTGTGGAAGTAAGAAGACGGCGAAAGTGTGTAAGACCTGTCTGGCGCCCAGAGAGAAACAACTGATAAGGCGAAATGCGGTAAAGAATACTGTTCTGTGTGAAAATCATCTGTGAGACCGGAGGGCAAGGTCTGCCGTCTCTTTTTTAGGGAAGTGGGCGGGGCGCCCCGCCGCCGCCGCTCAAACCCCGCGCTTGCACACAGCGAGGAGCAGTGTCGGCAGCGGAGGCGAAGAAGAATCACGAGATCTAAACGTATAATTATTCCGATTTCCCGTTTTGTTTCGTTTCGTCTCACACCGACCCAGGGGGCGAGCAGCCGGCAGGCAGCGAGCCGAGTGTGGCGACAACAAGCGCGGCCAAGGAGCCGCCAACGTTCTCATGACTCTTTTCCCCCTCTCGGGCCCCCAAAATGAGGAGCCAGGAGGAGCAGCAGGGGGCGAAAACAAGAGCTCTGGCAGTCCACCACCGATCGATGGCCAAAGGACGAGCACATGGTGCCCGCCCGGAGCTCCGCGAGCCCTCCCGTGCACACCGCTGGTGTGGCAGCTATCGAGAGCGAAAGCCGGCGCGAAAAAAACACACAAGGAGACCGCGAAAAAGTGTCGCTGTGTCTTCGTCGAGATGAGATGGGGAAGATGTCGGCATCTTCAGCTTTTTTGTGGGCTGAAAGGGGGAAAGGCAAAGTTTATGTCACTTCCATGATAAAAACGGTTCATGTGATTTGATGTTGGTTGGCGACGACAAGGGTATTAATGATGGAAGATAGCGATAATTTTTTCTTCTTACAGGGAAAGACACATTGATAACTGTTACACAGTTCCGCGGCAGGGTTGTTCGCACACAAATGGTTTCTTGATGTATTTAGAAATCTGATTTTTACCAAATTTTTGCAGCAGCTCTTTCTATTTTTAGGTATAATGCGTGGAGCAAAGATTTTGCTCAATAATTTCCGCTTCTTGCAGATGTTCAAAACAAGCTTTCAAATCCCCTCATTATCTCATCCAGGTGGGCGTGGGTATAATCATGTTTTCGGTTCGATTGCACTTGCTCCAATCTCACGCTTTCATTTTCCCTTTCGCTACTCGCACACCGCTTCGCCACTTTTCAATCGATGGAAGAACCATAGCGACCCGCTCACTTTTTGCCCTGTTATCTTTCGCCCTTCTATGCGGACAACGTTCTCTCCTCGCCCAACGACGCTCCGCCGTTCCGTTGTTCGGTGTTTAGCGGGAAATTTATGCGGAGCTCATGTGTTTCGTATTCGTATTTTTTTGCTTTTCGTCTCCTTATCAGCAGATTCCACGTGTATTTTCTGAATTTCTCGTTAGAAAAAATTTAGAATAATTTTAAGAAGCTGCCAGAAGCATAAAAAACTCAAAATTTCACAGAGATCCAGAAAATTGAGCCAAAAAAGTCGAAAATTAGGATAATCATGTGATATCGATTGATGTCACGTGGATGTCTATTTTTCCCACGTTTTCTCTGCTTCCATAGCTTTCATAGAATTCTTTGAATCTTTCGCGTTGGCTTCTCTCTCTCTCTCTCTTTCCCTTCTTTTTCACAGAATTCGCTGAAAATTTTCATTTTCCAGGGTAGTATGTTGTAACCATTCGACGACAATGGGAGGAAGATTTTCGAGAAGTAATCCAGAACCGGAGCAATTCCCAGTGAATACTGAGGAGACTTCAAAGCAGGGTGCTGATCCTGCCTCAGAGCACACCGATCACGGACGTCAACTGGACCGTCAAGTCGAGAACGACGCCGAGCATCAGAGCGACGTCGAACAGTCACAGGAGCTTGTCCAAGTGAATCGAAAGCAGAAATCTTCCAACGTTGACAATCGCACAAAGGATTGGCAGAATATCACGAGCCGAGTGATCGAGCCGAGCCGAGCTGCGATTAATGTCGACAAAGATATGGAAGCGTCTGTGGAGACTCCAACCGACAATCAGATGCTCTTGAATGACAGCGCGGCCGCAGATATGGATAACTCAAGCGAAGACAACCAATCCGTTCACTCCGAGGAGAGCATGGATGCTGAAGACGTCGACAATGTTGTCGCCACCGGAGTCCGCGATGAGGAGTGTGAGGCCATGTCAGAGCCCAGCGATAACGGACGCCAGATGAATCAGCACGCCGACAACGACGCCGAGCACCAGATCGACGTCGTTCAGCCACAGGAGCTTGTCCAAGAGAATCCGATGCAGATCTCTTCCAACGTTGACAAACGTGCACAGGATAAGCAGAATATCACAAGCCAAGTGATCGAGCCAAGCCACGCTACGATTGATGTCAATGGAGATATGGAAGCGTCTGTGGAGACTCCAACCGGCAAGCAGATGCTCTTGAATGGCAGCGCCGCCGCAGAGATGGACAACGCCACTGAAGGCCACCATTCCGTTCACTCCGAGGAGAGCATGGATGTTGAACACGTCGACAATGCTGTCACCAATGGAGTCCGCAATGTGGATCAGTGTCAGACCATGCCAGAGCCCAGCGCTAACGGACGTCAGATGGATCAGCACGTTGAGAACGCCGCCGTGCAGCAGAGCGACGTCGTCCAGCCACTGGAGTCGCTTGTCCAAGAGAATCCAGAGAAGAACTCTTCCAACGTTGACAATCGTACACAGGATGCGCAGAATATCACTGTCAATGGAGATATGGAAGCGTCTGTGGAGACTCCAACCGGCAAGCAGATGCTCTTGGATGGCAGCGCGACCGCAGTGATGGAGAACCCCGATGGAGTCAATCAATCCGCGCACTCCGAGGAGAGAATGGAAGTTGACCACGTCGAGGATGCTGTCGCCAATGGAGTCAGCGATGGGAAGCAGTGCCATCATGTGCTGCAGGGCTTGGATAGCGACAAAGCTTGCCCCATGGAGGTCGACGACGATGCCAAATCTGCGAACGGACATCAGGTCCATCATCAGATTCCTCAGGGAGCTCAGCATGATTCGAAAATCGGCTCGGATGAGATTTCGCGTCCAGTGATTGCCGAATATGCTCACAATGCAGTGCCCATTGTTATCCGGACTGAGTCGCTGATTGCTGTCTTGGAGAAGAGCATCGACGTCAAGGTTACGTCGGGAAATGCTGACCAGGTCCACAATCCAAGCCTTCATGGAGATCAGCGCCAGACTGGGACGTCGGCCGAGGGAGGCGTCAACGAGAACGGTGCCGCCAACGCTATTTCAGCGATCGACTCCAAAGGCGATGAGAATGGAAACCGGAGCCACCCTTTCACTATTCACAATATCCTCCACGATTCGCGCGAGCCGGCGCCAGTTGAAAGAAGCATCGGAGGTGGCCTGAACTCGACTGGGAACCCAACCAACGCAGTCGCCATTGACGACGAGTTCCACGATTTCCAGGATGCCATGAGAACTCGCATTTTCGGTACTTTAAACTCGGAGAATCGCTCAATCTCGCCGAACAATTTGATTGATGACGATGACCTCGACGACGACCTGCAGTACTTCGATGAAGAAGAGTCGGACGAGGATGCAGATAGTCCAGGTGCGGTGGATGTGATGAGCATGAACTTCGATGATGGATTCGAAGAGGAAATGGAGATCGCCTACAATAGTAGAAAGCGCAGTCTTCCAGGTGAGACATTTTGTTGGTTTTCGAGATTGTAATGTGTTTTGTTTCAGAGGAACAGAGCCAGACCTCTGCTCCCATGACCGATGAGGAAATCGACGAGATTCTCAAGGCTGCCGGCGTCACCAGATTCGAAGCCGGATTTCCCGAATCGAAAAAGACCCGATATGAACCTCAAATGAAGGTCGACGGTCTGGAAGTCGTGGATGAGATTCCGCCGCCATCCAACTCTGATCAAGTCGAAAGTGATCTGCAATTCGCTATTCGCCTGCACAACGAAGAGCAGAGACGATTCAATAGGAACGTGAACGCTCAATGTGAATCCATTCCTCTTCCGCCAAATCCACCAGTCGAGAAGAAAGTGACTCGTGAGAATCAGAGTGCTCGTCAAGGTAAGCAATGTGTGACATGTGAGAAGTTGTGAGAAATTGTGCACCTGACTGGAAAAAAAACCTGGTTAGAGAACTGGGGGCATACAGAGAGACCTAAAAGAGACCAGACCTATTGCAGAGCAAGAGGAACCAGTCATTGTACACGACGAGCTGCTCGAAGATGAGCAAGAGGATTACGTTGTTCAAGTCATGTGGTCTATGTACGACGAGTGCAACAGAAATGGTGTGAGAGTTCCGCGTCCGCTGTCCGTGCCTGGAAACATGAACGTGGTGGACTACATCAACGGCTACCGACGCGCTCTGAGCGAAGGACGTTTCCCGGATATCGTCGACGTGGTCCCCCTGGAGCCATCCAATGAGGATGTGCAAGTCGACAAAAATGCGAACGGTCCAAATGGTGTGGCTCTCAATAATTCTCCTACTGGAGCGGTAAGCAACAAAAAGTGTGTTGCCCAATTTTTCAAGTGTTTGATTTTCAGGGTGGCCGACTTGAAAAAACTGCATTTGGCAATTTCTTGAACGCAGCAAGCGTTCTTGTTGTGGATGTGCCCATTGAGCTGCAAAACTTGCTGAAAAAGCAGAATGGGAGCCGCAAACGTCCAAGTGACAGTGATGAGGGAGAGACGAGCAGCAAGAAGAATGAGGTTTGTGAGAGAAGCTTGAGAGAATGGCCATGCACACATCTCATTTCAGAACTCCGCCGGATCTGCCAGCCCTCGCGTCCCATTCGCAGAACGTACTCCGCCGATTTCCGACGATGAAGAGCATACTTCAGAGTACGACGAGTGTGAGGAAGACTTCGAAATCAAGGTGTGCGACGTGCCGGTATTCAAAACCGATGACACTGGATTTGCTATTCCCACCGTGCCGCATCGGGTATGCAAAATTGATAGTTTTAGATGATATTTTATTATTTCAGGGAGGACTGTACGAAGATTGCGTCTTCAATGGGTCGTTCGAGTCGAGCCCAGCCGCCCGTCGCGTCCAGGTGGCCCAGAAGCGCAGCATTGACAATCTGAAAGATTTCGGCCCCGAGCGCTCGAAGTACAAGGATATTATGGTAAGAATACAATTTTTCTAGAGGTACTTGGCCTAGGATGCCAAATAGCCTAATCGAGTCGCCAATTGCTTGCTGATTTTGAGCAATTCATGAAAACTAATGTTTTCAGTCCCGCCTGGTCGATGAGAACCACACCGATGTCGTGAAACCATCCGATCCTGTAGGCGCATCGACTTCTGAGCATCCAGAGGATCCAACCGACGAGAACGACCCGAAAGCGGCTCAACGCCGTGAACAGGATGAAGAAATCGACGCGCTCCTTGAAGCGGCGTTCTTCGGTAAAGAGAAAAAAGGTCAAGAGAAGATAGCTGCCGTAGTCCCAAGCATCATGTGGCTTGACGTCGAGAACATGCCCCCTCTCTGGACGGTCGAGAAGTCGGAACGGTTGAAAATGCCGATCGAGTACCGAGGGATGATCGCTGCCTTCCACCGTCGACTTCGTCCGCCGCCTCCGGACGGGTACATGAAGCGCTACCTTAAACTCATGGAACAAATCGATGAAGAGGCGCGTATAGAGAAAGAGGATCTCGAGGGGAGATTCGTCGATTATGCTCGAAAATTGACTACCCCCGCGGCACACATTCCTTGGAGGATCTGGGGAACCAAGTTCGAAATGTATGCTAGGTTCCCCTATTTGAAGCGCCCATACTACGTGCAAGCCGTGCTGGACGCGCTGAATATCGGGCGCAACGGAGGAGAGGTCATGCGCAACAACCACAACGGCCATTTGAGCATGCCCGAAATTTGCAAGAAGGGCTTCAATATCCACATGGGACGGAGATTGCAAAATCTATCCGTCAAGGAGCCTCTCTCCGACGAGGAAATGGAGCATGCCAAGATGGTGTACGTTGGAGCGGTGAAAGAGCAGTTCATCAGAGATGCCGAGCTTATTCCAATGGCCGAAAATAGAGAAGGAGCTCTTTCATATGTCAACTCGCTCGTCCACAGCATTTGTAAGTTTGTATTTATTTATTTATTAGATTTTTTAGTTTCCCGAAAACCTCAATTTTGTTTTCGGTGTAAAATCCCATTAGCTATCTCACATAGCCTTTTCTAACGTCGATGAATTACAGCACGCGACGACATAGGTCACGAAGATGTCGCCCAGATGGTCGAGATCCTCTATCGAAGAAAAGAATTGAAAAAAAGTGAAGTCGTTCCGAATGACGTGGATCCACTGTTCCAACCAATTGATACTGAAACGGAGGGTTCATTTTTCCAATACACCCAACCAAAGGAGGGCGATTCTGCTCCCCAAGTCGAAGCTCCTAAGAAGGAGGAGGAAGTGCTCCAAGAAAATGCTACTGAGATGGAGCCAGTGGCCCAGAACGAGGAGCCAGTGCCCCACGGAAATGCACCTGAGAAGGAGGAGCAAGTGCCCTCAGCTCCAAATAACGAGCAGTCAGAGCCGCAAGTCGTTCCTCAGGAGCAGGAGCTGCAAGTGTTCCAAGTTGCTCCAGCGAAGGAGCCACTCGCCCCCGTTGCTCCAGAGAAGGAGCCTCTCCTCCAAGATGCTCCTGAGCAGGAGCCCGTCCCCCACGATGATCCAACGAAGGAGCCCATCCCCCACGATGATCCAGCGAAGGAGCCACTCGCCCCCGTTGCTCCAGAGAAGAAGACTCTCCTCCAAGAAGATGCTCCTGAGAAGATGACTCTCCTCCAAGATGCTCCAAAGAAGGAGGTACTTCTCCAAGAAGTTGCTCCAGAGAAGAAGCCTCTCCTCCAAGATGCTCCTGAGAAGGAGCCCGTCCCCCACGATGATCCATCGAAGGAGCCCGTCCCCCACGATGATCCATCGAAGGAGCCCGTCCCCCAAGAAGTTGCTCCAGCGAAGGAGCCCGTCTCCCAAGAAGTTGCTCCAGAGAAGGAGTCCGTCCCCCACGATGGTCCAGCGAAGGAGGAGCAAGTGCCCCAAGTGGAGAAGGAGGACGAACAAGTTGAGGCCCCGAAGATGGACGACGACATCGAAAGGTTCCGGCAAATGAAGGTGATCGGCAACGCCTTCACATATCGCACGGACGTCGTCGCATATGACATCGACATGGTCGATGAGGACGAGGAAGTGAAGAACGCTCGTCAAGAACCACCAAAGTAAGAATGTATTCTGGTCCTAATAATTTTTTTCATTTTTTTCGCGTATCATTTTGGTTGTTTAAATTATTGGTATAATCCTTCTTGTCTCCCCCATCTTGTCCCCAAACATTTTTCCTTGTATCGTATTCTCATTTCCTCATTTTTCTCCATCACATTCTCTTTTTCCCTTGCCTTTGCGCTGAATATTTTGCTTCCCTTCCCCATTTCCATTCATTTCTTTCACTGTACTCTTTTTAATGTTTTCCATTCCATGGAACCCGATTTTTTGAATTCCATAATTCCGCTTTTTACATATTTTGGGAATCCCTGTTTTCTTGTATGATTTGGGCCATCAATTGATGCCATCGTGAGTTTACAATAAAGTTAATCGGAGAGAAAAAAAAAGTTTTTTGTTAGTTTTTTCAGGATAAAAGAAGTGGAAAGCTTTTTCAGGGAACTTTCAGACTTTGTGAGAACCTCGGCGGCGTGAAAAGTCTTTGATATATTTCAGCGTCGAGTACTCTAGATTATAGTGATTTCATGTGGCTCAAAGGTGCGCCCACGCTTCAAAATTCCAGTTTTCTAAAAAATGAAGATAACTTACTTTATACTTTTTTGTTAAGTATCCGAGTTGGCTCTTTGAACTGACAAGTAAAGTGTTTTTGGTTATGCTTTGAGAATGTTCTCTAAATTTGGTCACTGATAGTTTCGACGTCGCTCATTCTGAATCTGAAGTCAGAATTTCTGTAATTGATCTCATTTTTGAGTAAAGATGTGTCAAAGCCATTTTAAGTGCTATTTTCTCCACTATTTCGTAACTTTCGAAAATTTCGACACGTAAACACGTGAAAATATGGAGGGAAATATCACTGAAAATGGCTTTGACACATCTTTTCTCAAAAATGAGATCAATTACAGAAATTCTGACTTTAGATTCAGAATCAGCGACGTCGAAACTATCAGTGACCAAATTCATAGAACATTCTCAAAGCCTAACCAAAAATACATTACTTGTGAGGTACATAGTTTAGGTTAATTTTTTGAGTGATAGACACTCCAGCTTTTCAAAATTTGCTCGAAATCTCACACCACTCAACTGTGACTCATTTCTCCCCAATATGGCTGTCTTGTAGAATTCGTCCTATTAATAGTCCACCCGACTATATTATCTCTCTCGGAAAACAAATCCACTACGCCCACATGAACTAGAAATGCTCATTTCCCCCCGAAAGTCAACACGAATATGCTCTGGAAGCAAAGAAAAAAGGAAATCCGACCTCGTGCATATCATTAGATTGGAGGACGACCCAATTTGCAACCGAGTGGAGAGAGGCCTCTCATTAACCGAATAACTCTCGGTTCTGGTGACGTCTTTGCGGTTTGTTTTGAAAATTTGCTAGCGCCTCAATCTGTTAATGCACGCTAATTGGGGGTGGACAACTGACCACTGCGATTTCTATTTTGATACTGCATTGGCTTTGATAGTTTGAATTTTTAAAAAAAATTCAGATAAAGCCGTCAAAATTAACTCGACAATTGGCACCGATTTGGTCTGCGATGATTGCTCCAAGTGGCTCAATCCTTGGAAGGATTTTGTGAGTTTGAATGTCTTTTTTTTGGAAAAAAAAAACAAATTAGCTGTAATTTTTTGGGTACTGCTGGGTGGCCCTTTTGTGAAAATGTACTATATTGAACTATTTTGATGCTTGAAAACAATCAAAAATAACAAAACCGAAAATTTAAAATGGTAAGTTTTGATGTTCTTTGTACTTTGTTCCCCACCATTTCCTACTGCCTTATTCCATCACCCATTTCCCACATCTGTATCTCTTCATTTCTTCAGGGGAGAGCAGAAAACCGA
This sequence comes from Caenorhabditis imperialis, assembly GCA_963572205.1. Classification (NCBI taxonomy): domain Eukaryota; kingdom Metazoa; phylum Nematoda; class Chromadorea; order Rhabditida; family Rhabditidae; genus Caenorhabditis; species Caenorhabditis imperialis. Next base: position 1,387,081 of record OY751544.1, on the reverse strand, counting down.
TTGTGTCACATGACCGCTCTTTACCCAATTTCACAATTTTCAAGATGCCCTTATTCACATTTTTCATCCTTGATTGCCAATATAAGCGGGGTGAAAAGGGGGGTGCGTCCCGTTCACCAATGTCAACACGAGACGACGTGACATGCTGATGACGTCTCTGATCGTATTGTGCTGCTGCTTTGCTCATTTTATTCCCGCCAGTTTCGAATTTCGGCCAATTCATTAATTCCACCTACACGCTGGCGATTGTAAAACGTAGTTGACATTCATTTCTGAGAACCGAGAACCGAAAACCTGTAAACATCGCGAAATGACATCACAAGATTTGCTTTCAATTCCAATTTCAATTTCCGGGGTGCATGGGTACACCCACTCTTTCCTCAAACTTTACATTTCATTCTCCGCCACCAGATGGTTCTGATTCCAATTGAATCGCAATGCCACTTTCCTTCGCTTCCAACATACTCTTTCCGGTTCGTCGGTGCTGGTTTCTTATATCAAAAAAAAATAAGGTCATGAGGTGATAGAGTCATAGGATAAAATTCATGGTAGAATGAGTACGGGTAGTCCAATATGCTTCTAATGAAGAAAACTCGTCACTTTTGGTCGAAATGACAATGACACGAGCTGTGAGTTTATATTTTGGAGTCTTTATATAAATTTTTCGAGAAAATGCAGTCTAGTATTTCACTTCAGACTGTCTCACTCTATAAGAGGTACTCAAGTATACGTTCTAGGGGTGAAATTTGGAAAAGACTGCAGTTATCATATTTCATTTGCAAAACCCGGCTTACCTCTTTTCCACCCATTTTTGGTTTCCTTTTGGAGATTTTTCACTCTTTCAAGTCACGAGTTTTTCAATTTTTGGGGAGGTTAGAGAAATTTTTATGATACTTCCGTAATTCCACGACTCCAAAGACAAATGGGGAGGCGAAACCCGATGATTCACTTCCTGACGTCGTTTGAGCAAACACTGGGAGGGCTGGGAGGGCTTCTTTATTTGACAGTGACCCTGATTTGAATTTTCGCCTTGTTCTGGCATTGCATTTTTTCCACAAAAAGTGGGGTCGCCTACCAAATATTTACCCTTGCCCCCACACTCGGTGACGCCATTCCACTTTTTTTGTGCTTCGGACAAACTATTTTTGAAAAGGGAAACTTGAAATGATAATGGTTCTTACTAAAATGAGATTATTATATAAAATTTATAGCTCCAACTAATCCTGGAGATGGAAACGTTTTGTAAAGTGTACAATGGCACTGCTCCTGACTCTGGCAATAAGGATTTGGATCATATCAAGGATGTCTTCATCATGGTTCAGGTAAAAATAGCTCATCTTGATTTTCCTTACAAATTTGTCATGTCAGGTTGTATGTTGTTGTTTTGGAGTGCTTGGTAACATCCTGAACCTTCGAACTCTACGAAGTCCATCTCTTCAAACAGTGCCTTTTATGTATATACGAGCACTAGCAGTCTTTGATCTAGTGAGCCATCTATTTTTTGTTTTCTTGCTCATCCAAATGTTCCTCTAGATCGCATTAACCATGATTCTCCTTCACTTCTTCTTGGTCAGCACTCAAAAAAAGTCCATTATCATGTACTACACCACCTATATTTCTGCACCGCTCATCAACACATTCCTCATTGCCGGGTTGTATTCGGCATGCTATTTGACAATTGAGAGGTAGATCTCAATAGTAAGCAATCCGTTTTATATCTGTTTGTTCAAGGCACTATCTGATCTCCCGTCCCCACCACGTGGCATCCGTCAATCCTCGGCAAAAAGCACGCCGTCGGATTCAGCTGATGTGGGTGATCTCTTTCATCATTCATCTTCCAATGGTTCTTCAACGAACTTTGATTGTCAATGACGAGGGGGAGTATGTGATGGTGAACAATGTGAACCTTTTGTGCAGGTTTGAAGCATAAATTATGTATTGTTAAATTATTAGAGTTCAGTGAGCCCATCTGGACAATCTATAGCTGGTACAAGTTGGGAAGGGAGTTGTCGAGATTTTCAATTGTCATTTTGATGACTGTTCTGAATGTGATCATTGCAAGACAACTTCAGCTCACCAAGGTTGGAAGAGAGAGGTTATAATAAGAAATTTTGGGGTTTTAGGAGCGTCGTCGTCGTTTAGTCCGTCGTTCTTCACCTCAAAACGATCCTGCTATTGCTTTGAATGCAAATTCTGAATCTAGTATCAGCACGTTCAGTGTCAGGTTGGTCTACTAGACACTTTTCTGTTCCATCATTTGTTTATTTTCCAGTACCAAAAAAGACGAGTCAAGCGTGATGAGAAGTTTCACTGAAAAGAAGCTAACTGGACTGATGATTGCAATCTGTACCATTTTCCTATTTGGAAATGTCCCACAGATCATCGTAATGATTCTACAAAACGAGGCAATGGAGAGCAACTACAAATTCCAAGTAAAAACCCCCAGACCCTTTATAAATCCACGCATGATTCAGTTTCCAGCTGTATCGCCAACTGTCCAACACTCTGGAAGTGCTGAACCATTGCCTGAATTTCTATGTTTTCTGCATCGCTAGCTCCGAGTACACTCGAGCGTTCCTTTTAAATTGTATGTGCTTGCAAAACGTGCTCTATCGCTTTCCCAAGATTGCAAGGTTTTTGGCGAATCGGAGAAGTAGCAGGTATTTTTTTCTTGATTGAAAATTTATAAAAGATGGTTTCAGCGTAATGGTGAGCTCTGGTGGGTTCGGAGTGCCTAACAAAGAGTATCTGAGCATGGAGTCCATTCAAGAATCTGCCAAGCAATGGGTTGTGGATCCAAGTAATTAACATTACAATTTGGGCTTCAAAGGTTTCAAACTATTTTCAAATTTTAGGCTCCAGCCCGTATGCTCAAGCCGATTCAAGTCTCAAAAGCATCCTGGTCTCCGCGAATCGAGAACGAGAGCCTCGGCAGAAGAAATCACTCACCATAGTGAATAATTGCGCGATTGAAGTTGAAGAAGACTTCGAGAACGAGATGGAAATTCTTTAAAAATGCTTCTTTGTACAATTCTTTAGCAACGCCTACTAAAAATGATGATTTCAAACAAATTCCTACTAATTTATTACTGTAAATAAATACCATTGTATGAATCTTTATTATCTTCTTCAATGAATAAATAAGAGACAATCTTTCATGCAATTTTTTTTGCGAAGTTCCAATGAAAAATCCAATCCGATTTTAGGTTACAAATAGTCGGTGAAAATACATTAAAAATACAGATCTTTAGTAAAACTACAGCTCCAAAAGTGGTGAGTATCAAGGAGATCAGTTGACGTGAATGTGGGTGCTCAAAAATGTGCTAGAATGAGTTTGATAAAAGTCGGGAAGGGTACAAGTTTTACATTAGTTACATATTTCGGGTTGGGTGTTGAGAAATTTGAATAAAAAATGTATAGGGTTTCAGTGCACTACTAGGTTTTTTTTGTAGTTTTTAGTTTACAGAGAAAGAAATCAAAAAATCTATGGTTTCTGATTTTCAAAATTTTGATAAGAGATAAAATATACATTTTTGAAATATGGAGTACGATGTCTTTTTTTGAGTTTTTTGCGTTAAATATCCAAAAAAAGGGGAAGCATTTAAGAGAAAATGTTGCAAGAAATCAAGACCATTTTATGTCTTGATAACCTTGATTTTCTTTTTATCATCCTCACGCAGTGCTCTGATGAGCTCTTCGATGATGGCGTTGCACTCGATTTCATTGTATCCGAAGAGACGTAGGAAGAGGCGGATGAACCTGCGTTTGAACGAGTACCATCGGAACGAGTAGCCGTTGATTTTCATCACCGCGTAGAGGGTGCGCGCGGCTTGCTCGCGTCTGGAAATTAAAGGTGTGTGATGGTAAAATATTGTGAACATTTGCTAAAGAGTCACTTGGTTACTAGTCTACAAAAATTTAAAAAAAAGTGAAAAAAAAGTGGTCCACAAAAAGTGATACTCAGAGGGGGCATTGTGAGAAAAAATGTTGCAATTTGGACAGTTATGTCAACCGTTCTGTTAGATATCACATTTTAGGCGTTGGAGATGTTAATACAAACTGAACTTTAGTTATTTGCAGTTATTAGGAGAAATTGGCAAAAATTCAATTTCGTGTACTTATAAAATTTTTCCGAGAAAATAATTGTTCTTTTAGCAGTGGGGACCACTATTCTTTTTATTTGAAATGATCGGGCATTATAAAATAGCGCATTTACAAATCCGACAATAAAACTCTCCGGAAATTTCTTTGTTTTCGAAAGGAAAAAATTTAAAAAAAAAGTATTGAAATGGGGGACTAACTTTTGCATGACCGAGTTTTTGGGACTGATTTATTATGTCAAATTTTCTTGATTACTGAACAAGAAAACCGCTGAAAACTGACAAAAAGCTCGACCATACCGTCGAGTGAAGAAGTAATTAGCACCCAGTGTTCTGGGTACATTTGACGGTTGAGACTATATGTACTTATAATACCCATTTTTTCAAATTCTCCATTACTCACTGTTTCATTTCCTCATCAAATCACCAAACTTACAGTTCGTACTCTCTGAACTCAAAGACATCCTTGGAAAAGTGTCGAAACTCCTCAAACGCGCTCCGAACACGTTGAGCGTTCTTGTCCTCTGTTGACCCACTGCCACTCTCTAAAACCTGAGCCATTTCCAGCAACTCATTGAACCGTTCGCTCATTTCGTCGTCCATGAACGGGTTCGGCGGCGGCGATCCGATCCATCGTCGCAGCAATTTGTCCGGCATACTCGCCGCGATCTCCTTTTCTTTTTCATAAGCCTCAATTTCCGCTACGGTGTGAGTGAGAAGGTTGGGTGGCGATTCGTAGGCCTCGTACAGTTTGCGGCGGATTGCAACTGGAAGGTCAAACAAATCTCAATGGGGTTTTTATATCTGAAAGAGCAAGCTCACAGCATCTAGTCTTATTCTTGTCGTCATGAAGCACGACTGCCATGAAATCCGCGTCTTTCTCGATGTCTCCGAGCAGTTTCTTCTCCAGTGATTTTTCGAATTTCAAAACGGCAAACATCTCTTTGCTATCAGTCCCTAGTTCACCTTGTTGTTATTTGGTGAAATTCACTGGATTTTGATTTTTTTTTTCAAGACAATCAATGAATTTGTTTCACGTTGCCAACTTTCACACCTGAACAATTGAATACGAAGAAAGAACATAAACGAGAAAAAATTGAATCAATCATATTATTGAAACGTATTAAATGAGACTGGGGACAGATAAAATTTGGCAGGGGGATCTTGATGTCTGATTGATACTTTCAGAAAAAAGAAAAGAATGAGAAAAACTTTGAGAGGAAAGGGGAAAGGAGAGAGATTTTGACTGTGTTTCTTGAAAAACTGTTTGGCAATCACAACATAACACACGTCGTGGGGTGGGGGATTCTTGGGAAAAAGTAGACTTTGTAGTGATTTGTGTTGGAATGGATAGGAAAATGATGCAAAAAAGGGAAACTCGATTTTTGAAAAATGGTAATGACTAGGCGGGGGGAGATTTGTGTAGTACTAGCTGTTTTATTTTTTGCTGAACCAAGAGCTGAAGACTCCGAATCGGCGCTTCTTCTTTTTCTTCTGACTGCTCGAGGAAGAGCTCGTCGAGACGTTGTCATCGGCGACCGTGGCTGGTTTGCCGTTCTCGACATTCGCCTCATCGACTTGGTCGTGAACTGTTTCCGGGATGGAAATGTTCGATGTGCCCGGGTACTGTGATGAAGAGGGGCCGAGTGAGACTGGGAAAGTGGCTACAGTGTGCACACTTTTGCCGCTTCCAGAACGGCGCAGTTTGCTACTCGGGCGTGTGGAGGGTCTAGAAAATGAATGGGGCTAGGATGTGGATAGGGATTTGGCATGTTGTTAGAAGTTGGGTACGGTATCTGTCCAATTTTTGAAGGATCAGATGAATTTTGATTTGTTTAGTTTGGAGATCAAGATCAAAGATCAAAGCATGCTACAATTAGTTCTATTCATACAAAAAATGTTTGAAATTGTTTTATAAATACTTGTCTATCAAAAAACGAGTCTAGATAAAGTAAAATCTTAATTTTGAAGCTAAAACTAGTTAATGATAACTGAAATGACTCCAGCTTCTTGATTGAGCCAAGAAACTCTAAATCTTAAAGGTGATTGACTTTCCAACCACGCGATTTGTTGGAGTAGACTAATTTGAAAATTAGCAACCTCAGATTGTAGTTATTCCCACAGCTATAGTTTAAGTTTAATGTTGTTAGACATGTTTCACTTTGAAATTCTCAAAAAACCATTCTAAATTAACCAAAACCATTAACTATTTTACATACATTATGAGCTTGTCACTCAAAGCATCGATTCTCATATTTTTCCAATAGTTTGACTCATTTTCATTGTCCCATTTTCAAACCACCGTACCCAACTTCTAGTGTACAAAATCACTGCTCCCTTTCTACTCACTCATATGGCTTCTCCTGCGGCACATCGCTGGCTACCATTTGTTTCATATTGTCAAGCCAGCTGCGAATTTTGAACAAATCGATCGGGTCAATGTTCACACTTCCCGAGCTGCGCATTGCAGGCGGCGAGCTGACGAGTAAGGCGGCGCCTTCTTCGTTCAAAAGAATACCGTCCTCATCGCGATCTGTGATTTTCCTTCACTCTTGCAAAATGAATACTCTTGCGCCTCGCCTCGGAAATGAGAGAAACCGATGATTTTTGCATTGCTTCCTTTTTTCATTTTTAATTTCGGCGCCCACCCCATTCTTGGTACGCGCGTGGAGGGCAATACGAACATGACCACTTTAATTAAAGTTCCGACTCTTTAGCCTTTAATAGAAAAAATGTGTGTGGGTCCCGTGTCTGGACTGAAACGTCAGACAAATCAGAATATTTCGAGAAAACATCCGAGGAAAAGACCACGAGGATCATACGGGGGCAGTTGGGGAGAAAAAACACACGGGGATGACCCTGATTAGGTTTGTTATTTCGTACATCCGGTGTAGAAGGACAGAAGGCACACACAAGGGTACGTGTGTGTGTGTCCAAAATGTCAACTTCGAACGTGTTTCGTTTGTTTCGATGTGACATCAGTCAGGACAAAGTCTTGATGTATTTACCACTACTGTTTGATATGCCCTCAGTTGATCTGATGGACCATCTACACCCTAGAACCTTTATAGCTTTCTACCAAATAAAATGATTCCCCTACTTCCCTAGTCCTAATAGTCCTAATAGAGTAATCAACAAGATACTGTACTATTCAGGATAAGAAACAAAATCCAAAACTGCCTAGAGGGAGGAGGAGACAAAGACCGTCGGGCCCACCCCGCAGTCGCGGGAAAAGAATGGCGGGGACGCTGGGCAGAAAGTGAAGTGCTTCGATACTCTTACAGCTGACTCCGCCCACCCTGGCGCCCAGAGCTCCGCCCTGTCAATTCAGGGAGAGGTGTGGTCATGGTCACCGGTTTCTCATTTTTTCCGAAGGGCGCAAGTGTATTCTAAGCATAGTAGTCAAGAGTAAGGATTAGGAGACTCACCAATTGGACACCCACGATGTCCAGAGCATCCCGAGGTGGAGGGTTTCGAGCCACGTGGCGCTTGCGAGGCGGATGATGTGGAGGGCTGGTCGTCTTGGTCTTCTGAAGTAGAAAAACCACCAATTTAAAAATCTAGATGATGTGGGCTACCTTGATCATCATCCTCCTGATGGGGCGTCTTGTCGGCGTACTTGGACATGATCATATGGCGATACATGCTCTCGCTCATACTCTTCGTGTCCATCACCGATCCAGCTAGAGCTTTGGTGCTCGACTGATCATCGTTGAGCGATGTCACTTCATGTCCAGAGCACAACGTGTGAAGGCTCTGAAAGCGGGTTACTGTAGATGTAAAAATTCGTCATATTTCTTCCTCTCGAAATGGGCTCCACTTGAGGCAAAGTGGAAGTCGTAAAAAGGAGGTTGCTCCGAGACACCGTACCTTGTTGTCATAGTGATGCGAACCGGCCATCGCCTTTACGCTCGCCTCCTCGTAGTTGACTCGTTCACCTGCAAAATGTGTTTCTTCCTCATTAATCTACAGTAATCTCATTGTTCAGCGAGAGAAGTGAGGAGAGTGGGGAAGAGGGGGTAGAAGGCAGAAATAAATGAGGTTCGGGGTGGTGGCAGTCAGCGAACGGAAGACAAAAAACGTATTGCATTTAATTTCCGGGTAACGGGGAGCGGAGGGGGGGGGGGGTGAAAATGAATCGACATAGCTGACCCCCGGCGACCGGAAATTAAAATATATACAGTAACTGATAGTTATTCTTGTTCGCTCATTTGTTATTGCTCAGCAGGTTGAAAATAGCTCGCCCACGTTGCTAGAAATAGGTGGGAGTGGAATTCGTAGTATTACGAAATATTTTCAAACATACACCTACTCAAATTTGTACTTCTTTGGCGCTTCCAATATGATTTCGTGGCTTCTACTTTTTCCTGCTTCCTTCCATTACGTTATTTAATTTCCCCCCACATTCATTCATTTTTTTGAAGCCCAATTCCCAGAATTGTGCCCCCCTTGTCAATCAATCTCGGTGGCGCGCTCCGGTTGATATTTCATTAGACTCCTCCCCCTTTCCTTCCCTTCCTCTTCTCCTCCTCCAGAAGTGACAAAGCTCTTACCCGACTCCAAGCTGGTGCGACGTCCGCGCAAATCGGAAAACGCGTGATGTCTTGGCCTGATTTCATGTGGCATTGAGATGGCACTATGAATCGACGGATCAATCGAGACGACTTCCTCTCGCTTCGACGCGTCCGTCAGAAATTGCGATAAGTCGACGGGAGCTCCGCTGCCTGGAAAAGAAACGAGTAAATTGGAGACAGTGGGGGATGGAGAAAGGAAGGCAAAAGATTGAAGAGCTGCGGCGCCAGGAGGAGAGAAGGGGGGCGCCCGCCAAAAACAATTTTCTCATCCATCGCCGAAACGTCTTATTTAGCCCGTTTCCTCTTCGCCGCCGACTAAATCGGGCCCCGTCCGTGCCGTCTAACGCATAAATTACATACCTCCTGGCGTTCCGTACAATTGCTCATCGTCGATGGTGGCGAGCACCAGGGACGAGTCCGACGAGGAGATACCACAGCCACCGTTACGGCACAGGGACAGCGGCACCACTCCATAGACGTAGGCGAGCATGATGGGGACTCCAACGCCTGGAATTTGCCTTAAATGCTCTAGCTTCATAGTTTTTCAAACTGACCGACAGCCATCACCGCCATCACCGGGCTCACAACGAGCGATCCCACCACACAAGTTGCAGTCAGAAGTCGGCGTTTTGTCTTCGACTTGTACTTAAAGCGCTGGTGCACTTTGCGGCCGACAAACACCGGCACTCCGAATACAATTCCCGGGATTGATAATCCGGCGATAAGCGCGATGCCGACAGGGGCGCCAATTAGGGTGCCTGCAAGTTAGTTCACATGTTTCTGATATTTGCTCCACTGTTCCCAGAATAAATTGAGAAATATGAGCAGCTATGGATAATGGAGGCAATTTTTGTATTAGGGACGTGCCCCGCAAATTATTCTTTTTTTGTCTTCTTCCCGTGTGCAAATTTCATGCAAATTGGAGCGATAAACCAAACCAAACCACTTACGACAGGGGGCCACCAAAAATGTTTTATGACGTGGATTTATGTCCCCTTCTTCCACTTTTCTTTCTTTACGTGTAATTTGTCTTGTGCACTCACCAATCTGCCACAGCAACTTCTTCTTTCGGGTCCACGGCTTCTTGCCCCAGAATGTGCAGCCAGTGGGGCTGAGGTAGTGGAGATCCGAGATTTCTTTGAGACAGAGCCAGCAAAATTCAGCGTTGCACATGGTGCATACCATGTGGTTGCACGATCCGTCGTCCATTTTTACGATGTAGGTCTTGCAACGTGGACAGGCTTTGACATCGCCGGCTGAAAAAGGGGAAAAATAGTTTTGGGGTGATGAATAAGAGTGTGAACTGGAAATTTGAAAACATGAAAGTATCAACACAGAATTTGATGCAATTTTGATGGTCCATATCTTGCCAAGAGCAATTTTCTCCAAAAAAATGAAGTAATTTACTCTTTCCAGTAGCTTTAACACTTTTTCTGTCCAATACTAGTTACCCTTCACCCACGTTTCAACGTCGAGTCCGTCGCCGGATGGAACCCATTCCTCATGATCTCCTCAAACGCCAGCCCTCGACTTTTCCTCTTCTCCGGCCGACGCGCCTCATCACACGTCTGATTCGAGTGCCACTCCCTTTTGCAGTGATAACAGAACAGTGTTCCGCACTCTTCTCGCTGACATTTGAGCTGCGGGCACGCCGCACACTTTGTCGCAATGAAGACGAAGCCGCAGTCGGGAGCGGGACACCAACGGGCATCGGGCTCTGTCATCAGGTAGCGACGGAGACTGAAGGACTCGTACTTTTCCATGAGACTTGGCACGTCTCCGACGAGGGTCTTGATGTCATTGGGATGGAGGAAGGAAGAGCACTCGGGGCATGGGACTTCCACGCGATTCTCAGTGATGGAGAGTTCGACGTACTGAAAAACAATGGTTTTTTTTAAATTTAGAATGTTACTACTCACTTGTCTGAGGCAGGCTCTGCAACTTCTGTGCTGGCATCCTTTCAGCTTAGGGAAGGAGCTGCTTGGCATCTTCGCTGCACACAGTGGACACTCTTTCATCTTTCCTTTGCCCTAAAAATTGGAAATTTAGAACAATTGAATACTGTAGACTGAACAATTTGATCACGAAGAACGACGGAACCGTTTTTGCGATACTGTTTCCCAACCGGTAGGAAAGCGGGATAATGCGATCATAATTTTGTTGCATCGTGTGAATGACCCTCTCTCATTGAAAGTCCGAACCGGATCAACAAAGTGGAGAGGAAGTTCAAATCAAAAAATTGTCGAGAATTGTGAAAATATCAACTTCAAAACGGAAATCCGGCTGGGGAAAGTGTATAGTGGCGATCCGTCTGACTGACGAACGTCAAAACACACACGCTTAATTATAGAGGGCTTGTTTTTTTTTTGAGAGAGAGAGAGTGAGAAATGTGAAAAAATATGACGGTGGTTTTTTGGAATCTGTGCGTTTTTCGTTTTTAAGATCGAGAAAAAGCATAATTTTTACTAAAAATGTCTACTCTAACTGTTATCAATGCCACGTGGGTATGTATATATTTCAACATAGCTCTAGAAATTTCTTTTAAGCGCTTTTATACCTGAGGAACTCCATGACTCACCTTTTCTTTTTTACCACCGATATGAAACGTGGCTCTCGGCGTTTCGGGCAACGACTGTGACATCTGTTTTTCCTCCTTCCTGCCTTCCACCTGCTCCTCGTCATCCTGATGCTTTCCGGAGAGCAGCATCACTGCGCAATTCTCACCGCCCTCGCTATCCATTGCCGAGCCGGTGTCACTTCCACGATAGCTGAAATGTTATTTGTTATGGAACATTTTTTGAGAAATGAAAGTCAATTTTGGTGATGAAAGAAACAAAAAAATAAGGCGGCGTGTGTGTGTGTGTATGTGTGGATGAGGTTTTTCGCGCGAACATCAATCAAATCGGGTCTGAACAGTGTCAGCGTCATACATATTGTCATGTAAATGGAAGATGATGATGGAAACGAAGGAGAATAGAATGTTTCGATATTTTTTCTATGGAATTATTCATTTTTTCTTTTTTTTTTGTTCCATTCATAAAAATCAAAAAAAAAAGTACCGTTTGGAAGATATGGAACCAGAAACATTGCTGCGAACGTCGCTGCTGGAGACGCTTGTCATGGCAACGTGGACAGCGTTGTCGTCGCTGTACGACCAACCCGAGCGAGATCTGGAATATGCACAGAGTTAATTGCATTTAGCACACATGAAAACGGTCAACAAGTGCCTCCCTTTTTTCAGCAGTTTCTTTCTCAAACATGTGACCCGATTAGTCACACAAAAAACTGATTGCGAGTGATGAGAAGGAAATGGGGTTCTAGAGGGCGAAACGGAAAAAAAGGGTCGAGTTTCCGGGGCAAAAAAGTTCTAGTCGATCAAAAATGGAAACTAAACCAATAAAGAGATGGGGAAATGTGTCAGGAATATAATTATTTTAATTGTGCTCACGTTTATTTCCAGTTTATTTTTTTTTTGAAAATAGTTTACTATTTTGGAGTCAAACAGCTCTTGGTACGGATTCATTTTTTATAGGAAAAAAATGAAAAAATGAAAAAATACAAGTAAAAAGTGGTCGGGAGGTCGAATGTTGTATTTGACAAGTGGGAGGAATCGGGAAAACATCGGCACACACACACGCTATTTCGTTTTTTATGGTGGTAGTAGCAACAAGCGCAGAAAAAAAGCGAGAGAGAATTTGCGAAAAACATCTACAGTATCGATATTACTCTGAAATGTGTGCTCCTATTCTGATCCTTTTTTCTTCATACCCGAGTTCCCATTCCTCCATACCAGTTCCCTTACTTGTTAACCCATTACTTATTGCCGAATGTTTGGTGAAAATTGTGGTCGGAAATAGTGGAAAAAAGTGTAGGGGGGGGAGATGGTTGGCATACGCAAATAGGAAGGAACAAACCGCCAAAGAACAAATAGTGTGCGTTTTGTGTCTCTTTCCGTTTGCCCCGGGGACGGGAGTAGCGAGGAAAAAGAGCGCGAGAAATGGGTGTCGGAAATGGAGGAGTGGGAACGAGGATGATACTTTGATGAGTACTGTCCAAAAAATGGAGATTTATTTCTGAGGTTTTTTCAAAGGGTAAGTCTTTAGAAGAGCCACAGTCTTAAATGAGCTAACGGAATGGTCAGAGCAGTCCCCGGAGTTTCCGTATGAAACGTATATCATTCGAAAGCAAATTTTATGAGGGTTCAGAATCTGTACTCAATTTTTCATGAATAGCTTTGGGAGCCGAGATACAGGCGTCCAAAGCTCAAAAAAAAGTGATTTTTGTGAATGTGAAACTTTGAGCGTTCATAACTCTCTTCGAAATTTTCTCATGAAAATCCAACTACATATTTTAGAATGGCTTAAAATTTTACATCGATTCATGTACAAATTAATTTTTTAAAGAATTTTAAGCTATACTAAAATATATAGTTGGATTTCCACGAGAAAATTTCCAAAAAGAGTTATAAACGCTCAAAGTTTCACAAAAATCACTTTTTTTTTGAGCTTTGGTCGCCTGTAGCTCGGCTCCCAGAGCCATTCAGGAAAAATTGAATACAGATTCTAAATCCACATAAAATTTTCTTTCGAATGATATACGTTGCATACGGAAACTCCGGGGACTGCTCTGACCATTCCCTTGTTAGAAACTTTTCGAAAGCCTGCGATTTGTTATAAAACTCATCTCATGAAAATACAGAATGAAACAAGGCAACAAATTTGAATTTTTCATACATTTTGTTGTGAAAAAGATATCATGACAAAACTTTTGATACTAAAAAAACTTTTTTTCGGGTATTCAACATTGAAATTCTGACAAAACATATCAGGAAAAGGAACACCTTGTGATGGTGAGTCAGGAAACCTTCTCGAATATTCTAAAACTCAACATTTTCAACCCAGAAGACAATGGGTGTGAAAGCTGGAAGAAAATATACGAGAAAATAGGGGGCAGGAAGGCGTCGATTGGTAAAGTGCGCGGCGGCATTTTCCCATATTTTTCCATTTTATTGACCGACCTATCATAAAAGACTGGAAGCTTCATGGTTTAAGAGGAGTGCTATTGAGGAGAAGAAGAAGAATCAAAAATCGAAAATGAAAAAATTAATCTTCTTGATTCTCTCTACTCACTAGTCAGGTAGACATGAATTCTCAAAAAATTGGACACACTGGCTACCTCTAACAAAGGAAATACTTGAATTTCAAAGAAAAAAGTAGAAAAAGTTGCTTTTTGTCCCCTGAAAGAGTGGCTATCATCATTATTGGACAGGGGAAAGAGCTCTCTTTTCTATTCATGAACTTTTTTTGCAAAGTATCGTTTTTTGCAGGAAGAAGAGAACTTGGTCTACTCAACTTGATGCGTTTTTTTCAAATTGTTGAGGACGAAAAAAGGGTAATACTTTAAGCCATCCGAATTTTCATGGCTTAAAAAATAAAATAAACACACACACACATCTATTCTCGACATTCGCCCCAGTTTCCGAACTAACACTAACTTTTTGCCGAGCAGTGTAACATTTGAAGAGTGTTCTGAGCCCACCCCGACCTCGCGACATGTGTCCCAACCTTTTTTTCGCTGGGATTTTTGAAGGTGATTAAAGATTGATTTATGTCTGGCAGTTCGGATCAACACAAAAATACATAGCTAGCAAACACTTGTGCCGTGTTTACACTTTCTCTATTCGACTTTTCAGATCAAAATTCAGATAAGTCGCTCCAAGCGCCTATTTACAAAAGTTCGACACACTTTGTGTACGATTTTTTGCTATTCAACTACCATTCAAAAAAACCAGTCTTCAGTGTCAAAAATTCAGAAAATGAACACTCTAAATGGAAAAATGTACTGTGAAAAGTACAAAAAAAGATAGAAAACAGAACTATAGCTTCAGACTTGTCACTAATGCGCTGATTTTTATTGACATTTCAGTTCTAATTCGATTAAAAGTTTTCGATCGCAAAAGTGAGTGACCTGATGGGGGACGGGACGAGGAAGGCAATAAGCTGAGTGCTCTCATTTTCCACAGAAAAAGTCGTAAAAACGTAGCGAGCGGTTGTATGAGAAAATTAACCACGTGCCGGTCGAAGTTTTGTCAAGAAAAAGGGAATTGATGGACGACAAAAAAAACGGAAAGAGAAAGAGAGAGAGAGAGAGACCTTCAAATATGGTTCACTTTCACTCCGACAGGTTTTACACTTGTCTCGAGATGAGGAAAATGGATTGAAATCAAACGGAACAAGCTTATTTCTTATAATTGGAAGGCATGCAAAAAGTCGATATTCGTAACACAAGCCTCCTTTCTCAAAACGCAACTCTTCTCAATTTCACCTGTCAGATAAGCTATCAGCGTAAGCTTTAGCAGTAACAAAAACGAGAGAGCAACCCGATCGCGACGCAGACACAACGAGAAAGGTGGTGAGGAGGACAATCGACCCTAGTGACTGACCTCGCACGGGAAGACTGTGTGGTGGGTAGGAAGGGGGGAGACCTCCTGTTCCCTGTTATTGTTAGTTGCGGCCGGTTGGGAGTAACGAAGAGTGGAGGGAAGTAATGGTGAAGTAATGGCGACAGATTGACCAGGAGTCATTTCCGCTAGGCTTGGGTTTGATGTGTCAGGAAGCAACTATTTTGGGGTAGATATGCTCAACTTTAAGGTCTAACTATAGAAGAAAAGGGTGAAAAGTTAGTGAGTTACAAGTTGGAAAGATCTGAAGACAGTGTAAATTGACCCACAAACACAGCTGGTCTAAAGTTTTAGAAAAGGACATATGACCCCTAAAGTGCACAGCAGTTTTTCATGAATGAATCAACTGATCGACTAAAAAGGACTGAATTAAATGACTCATCACTAATACAGGTCAGAAATGATCAAAATTGTAAACGAAAAATGTGACATTTTCTACTGATTACTACTAATTCTGTATCTTTTGTATTTTGATTCTCAAACTTCTATAGACTTCCTCTTCACAAATTCTCAATCAATTTTAACTAATTTCCCTAAAGTGCAGCCAATTCCAACCAGAAACACTTTTCACCAGACATAGCCGGAAGCGATAGTACATCCATTACATCATTGACCGGATTAGCAAGACAATGAAGAGATGAGAGAAACAAACGAGTAAACTGACATGCTTGGTGACCAACGATTATATAAATGTTGGGGAGGAGTGATGCGATAGAAAATCAGGAAGCGAAACTACTGATAACTAATAGGAGAACTAGGGGAACTGGAAGTTTTGATAGAGAAAAAACATTTCAAAACATTAAAAAACTGCTCACCTATCCCTGGAAAACGGCGAGTGTCCAGTGAAGCTCAGAAGACTCGTCAGACTCAACCGGGAGCCACACTTTCTGGAAGGCCGTGTGGAACCCTCGGTAGACTTGGAAGACGTCGCCCGTATTTGACACGGTCGCGTCGCCGTCACTTCTTCCGATATTTTTCGGCGCTGGGGTGGGACCTGCGTCGCTGTTGAAGGAATTGGCTGCGATTCGACTGAAATTGACACGTTTCGCTTATTATTTGGAATTTTTTGTTGTTGACTAGTGAAATAGGGGGGAGGGGAAGAAATTGCGAAATATTTTCTTGATAAATTATCAGAAGGAATGCGGATTTTTTTGAAAACACAAAAATTCTTAGAAAATTAATTCTTGATTAGTTTCTCTAAGTTAATGACTACATTTTTGTTTATTTGTGGCTCATTTGATTGCTTAAAAGTAGGTTTCAGGTTAAATGTGATCATTTTAATTTATATGATTGAAAAATGAAACTTTTTGAATTTAATTTTTGAAATTTTTGAAAATATTAAAATTTTCAGAAAATTATTCCTCCAGGAGTTTTTTTTCGAAGAAAATGTTAATTTTCAAATTTTCGTAGTTTATTTGACTTTTATGATATTGGTTTTCCAGCTATATATGATTATTTTAGCAGTTATGAATAGAAATTATCTTTCATCTTTAATGCACAATTTTTGATGTTTTTCGTTATTTTTTAGGTATTAAGGAACATTCTTTACTTATAACCAACTTTTTAAATTAATAAAATTTACATTATCACTCATTTTTTCCACCAATTCATCATAAATATGTTTCCAGTACAATTCTACCACTTTCTCATTTTTCAAAAAGCCCCAAAATTTCATTTTTCTCCTTCTCTCCTCCCAAAAAATTCTCACCACTCGCTTCCTCCTCCACCAACGGATCCAAACCGCATTTGTTTGAGCTGCTCATCCCCGGTGCTGTAAATGACTATGAATAAATTGCGCAAGTTGGTCAAAACAACGCCAATTTTAATGAAAAAATCGCGCGAGATTTTATTTTTTTGCTGGTGCGGAGAACGCATGTGAGAAATGTGAGAAACGACGATATGGAGGGGATTGGAAAATGAGAAAAATGAGAAAAACACACATGTATAACGGGGAAAGGCGAAAATTGTAATTGGAAGAGAGAGGGGGAAGAGCTTGACGTCACTTTTCATGTATCCGAATTTGAATCAAATTATTTGGAACGGGGGGAGGAGCAGCAATGCTATACCTTTGCATAATTCTCTTTTCAGGGATTTTGTACTGGAAGCCAATCAAGGATTATATAGGGTGGTGGAAAAAAGATTAGAGATACGTGACTTTTTCAGAAATTCTGGGAAAAATTCATGATAAATATTGAAAATAGAGGATAAAAAGGATATTTTATAAGCGTGACAAAGAGTCATATGATTCTATAATTTGATTGCAAGATATGATTTCCTTGATATAAAGCAAGTAAAAGCATGAAACTAAGAGTCAGAAAAAAGGAAAAAAATCTCAACCAATTTCATTTTATTTACATTTCCAGCATGTTCAAAGGCGTGAGGACCTCAATTGCTTCTGCCTGAATAGTAACATGTCTTCACTCCTCCTTCCCTCTTTTCCAATGGAGCACATTTGCTCAATCGTGTCGGAGAGACGATGACTCACATACTCTGGAGCAAGAAAGAGAGACTACTGCTCAGTGCCCCATCTGTCGCTTTTCCTTCGCTCTGAGTATCTGCGTCGGGTGGGAAGAGGAGAAGGAGCAGGAGAAGGAGGAGGAGGAGGAGAAATGGATGGATTTTTGGGAGAGGAATGGGAGTATGCATGTGTGTGTGCCGGGAAATGGATTATGAATCGTTTTTGGAATGGGAGAAGATGGAGAAGGACTATAGTTGGAAACTTGGACTAGTTTTTTATAGTGCAATGTTGAAATTGAGCAAAGGTTATTAAAATTAGGTAATTGATCTGAATTCTTATAGAGAACCTATTGAAACTAGTCTTTGATAGTTGAAAAAATGGAATATTAATGGAAAAAGTTAGTTTTTAGATTCAAATCAATGTGTGATTTGATTTAGGATAACATATTTGACAAAGTTCTTCAGATTCTTTAATTTTACAGTAACATTATGATTTCTAGTTGTTTTGCATTTAAGTTCAACTGAAAAGCATTAAATAACTGATTTTTCACCCCTAAAAACTATATTTACAACGAAAATTTAAACAAAATTTTGTTTCACTGCCACTAACAAGTAATGTGTTTTTGGTTAGGCTTTGAGAATTTTCTATAAATTTGGTCACTGACTAGGGAACACCGCGAGCGACCAACTTCAGAAAATTCTGAAAATTTGCATACAGACTAAATCGACTCCGTAGATAACGAATCTGAAATCAAAATCTGCAAATGGGGGCTTCTTTGACCTGATTTTGTTGAAAATAGTGTTTCACGCGAGCAAATAAATATCCTAAATCCTAAGTTCACGTGAAAATTAAAAGAAAACAACGTTGAAAACCAGGTCAAAGAAGCCCCCATTTGCAGATTTTGATTTCAGATTCGTTATCTACGGGGTCTATTTAGTATGTATGCAAATTTACAGAATTTTCTGAAGTTGGTCGCTCACGGTGTTCCCTAGTGATAGTTTCGACGTCGCTGATTCTGAATCTGAAGTCAGAATTTCTGTAATTGATCTCATTTTTGAGAAAAGATGTGTCAAAGCCATTTTCAGTGCTATTTCCCTCCATATTTTCACGTGTTTACGTGTCGACATTTTCGATAGTTACGAAAATGTGGAGAAAATAGCACTGAAAATGGCTTTGACACATATTTTCTCAAAAATAAGATCAATTACAGAAATTCTGACTTCAGATTCGGAATCAGCGACGTCGAAACTATCAGTGACCAAATTTATAGAAAATTCTCAAAGCCTAACCAAAAACACATTACTTGTAAAACCCTATTTTCACTTCAAACTACACAAACTTTTCTACACTTTCACCTTTTTCTAAAATTCTTTCACTATCTAACTTTCCTCTTCTCCAATTCCTAGCTATCCGCGAGAAAAACATATCAAAAGCTACACAACCAAGCATCACCAAACTTCTTAATCTAATCATAGCCTACGCCACCAGCTAAACACGCACGCTAAAAATAACATTTCCAGACCTGCTTTCCATCACTGATCAATAGTGAGATAACAGAGAAAAACGACTTTTTCCGACAAACACGTCGAGCCGCGAGGGGCAAACACACGTGAAATATGATAGTTTTATATTAGTAAGTGTGAGTCGGAAGGAACTAAGAAAAACTGAAAAAAACAGGGAGCTAATATTTGCCAAAAGGAATGTCAAGGGGGTTCACTTTCACCTCTTGAAAGGTGATGAATATTGAAGTGCATATTGGAACAATGCACCCTCTAGGACAATTATAAAAAACACCTTTATTAGATTATTAAATTCAGAACATCATATCCCAAAATAGTTTGCTCTTTTACTTCTTTCCCTCATGAGTTCTCTCCTCAGTCTCCTTCTCATGATCGTCCAACGATTTGGGAGTGAAAGCGTATGGCAAAAGACCATAAGTGGTGGTTTCGATGATTTGGTCGCTGGTCGAAGAGCCAAGGATCACCTGAAAGTCAGAATGTGGGTGGTCCCAGCCAACTCAACCGGAACATTTACAATGAAAAGAACGCGGGGTTGCAAGAAGTAATTTTCCTTCGTTTTTCTGGCTGCTTGGTTTTTTTTTTATTTTTTTTTTTCAAAAAAAAATAAAAAGACTTATTATTCATAATTATGACGGCTCTGTTTTCAGTTTCGATTTCAAAACTATTTTTGTTTATCGTGAAGAATTAAATTTCATCTAATAGCAATAGTCATGAGTTTTTTTGCCATAAGTATTATGTTATTCGTTTTCATTTCTTCTTATTTTATTTTTTGAAAGGTCGGTTTGTTAGTTTGGCTACCTTGTAATCTCCAAACTCGATGATGTACTGTCGGCAGATTCCACACGGAGAGCATGGAGCTTCCAGTTCGGTAGCTGAAAATAATTTTATCATTGCAATTTTCATTTTAAATTAAATTTTATCAGTAGTATCAGTAGAGAAGTATCAAAAGTTCAATTTTCTAAATTTCAATGATATGTTTATCTAAAATTAACTACTACTTCAAATCAGTTATAAAAAATCAAGATGAAACTGTTGAGAGAACCTTTTGTACAAAAAAGTTTATGTTGGAAAATGAAAAAATACAACAACAGAATGTCACCCAATTTTTGTTTTTCAAATTTCTTTTAAGTTTTGTGTTTAAATTACATTTGTTTTCTCTATTTCAATATTTTCATAAGCAACACCTTCCAAAAATTTTAAAAATTGGTCATCAAATTAATACCATACTCAGAGGGGGCATTGCAGTATCCATCTATCAATTTTTTCACGGTTTCGCCCCCGAAATATATTTTAACTTTAAGCCTATCATTTGAACCCCTTTTCAACATCTACATTAATAGTTTTGTAGCTAGAAAAAATCAGTAAAACTTATTCGAAATTTCACTTTAATTTTCAATTGTTATCAGAGGTTAGAAGTATCAAAAAGTTCAATAGTTTATTTTGGATGATATTTCTGATCAAAATTAACTGCAATTCAGAATTAGATTAATAGAAAATTATATTAAAATTCCGGAGTAAATTTTCTGTACAAAAAATTAATTTTGTAAAATCAAAAAAAAAAAAACAAATTTTTATCTCAAAACTAAATGTTTTCAATTTTTGATATTAAAATTTCACATTTTTTCTGCTTCTATTCTACATTTAATTTATTTTTTTCAGTATATTCATGAGTATTATCCTCAAAAAATCTCCAAATTCAGTCACCGTATCCATACCATACTCAGAGGGGGCATTACCGTATCCATGCACTAAATTTTTGTTTTTTTGCCCCCCCCCCCTCCTTCCAAATATATTCCCCACTTGTACTTATCATTCAACCCCTTTCCTCACCAACAGCCAGCATCTTGAACTTTCTATGTCCCTTAGTCAACGCAGCCACCATCGCACTTCTCTCGGCGCAGATCGTCGCACCATATGACGCATTCTCATGGTTGGCTGAAAACACCATCATTCTCGCTTCCCTGGATAATTGCTCATGTGAGCTGAGGTGTGTAGTCACAATTTCGTACTAGTCACCGACTAATGAGCCCCCTTACCTCCGATGATTATCTCTCCGTCCTCGCACACCAACGCGGCTCCCACTTTGAAGTTGCTGTACTTGCTGCAAGTAGAGAGGTATTGAGGGTGAGAGTCTTGAACTTACCAGTAGGCTTGCTGCATTGCTCCAATTGCTTTGTCGACGAGTTGTTGCTCGAACTCTGTGAGGTTGGCCTTGGTGGTAGTCATTCTGAAATTAAGAATTTATAGTTAGGAGTGTTTTATCGAAAGAAAATAAGCGTTCGACTAAAAAAACTGTTAAAAAATGAAAAAAGAAGCGAGAAACGGTAGAAAAGCAGTAGGTCAAATGAATGAGATCTTTCCCACGTGGAATTGTATAGTCCACAGTCGTGGAATGCAAATATTTGTTTGATTTCCTTTTGCTTTTCCGTCCACCCCCCTCTCTCTATATATTTCCAACTAAAAACATAAAACAAAATTCAGTGAAAATGTGGGGTGGAAGTTAGAAATTGCGCGTAAAATTGAGTCAGGTTACTTGAATTATGAGGTATTTTTGGAGCGACTATTCTATAGTCAATGACGTTGTGGTTTTTTGTGCCCTAATTGCGTTTAACCTTTGCAGTTTGTTGACTAGGTTATTCAAGGTGTTGCTGGATTTGGTCAAGAGTTTTTGTAATAGTTTTGAAAAGATTTTTGTTGAAAATATGAAGGTGCTTGTTATATTTAGGTAAAAAACTATACGTGGAAGATAATTTGACTTTTATGTTTTTCTAAAAAGTCCCCATTTTTCATTGGTCCCCCAAACAGGTTTTAACTATTTTTTATGACCTACTTCTAGAATTCTTACATCAGAAAGTTGTTAGCTTTTATTAGTTCCTAGCAACTCATAATCTTACAAAGCACCCTGATAATTCTTACTCCAATACTTGTTCCTAACGATTTCCAGCAACACACTGATCTATTCTTCCCATTACCTGCCCCATTCACTTCCCTATGTCACTCGTGAATGGGGAAAGAGACTTGCCATCGGGTGTGTATTTATACGGCCTGTTACCACGCGGTACCCTGATAAGAATTGCGTAGTTTTACGATCCTATAATGATTTTGGTGATATCTCTCATCGGTTGAAACATCAATGTACCGTTTTTATGGGTCCTTCACGATGATTTGTGGCTTGGTTTTTTGATCTCATTTCGTGAAAAGATGCCGATCTTTATATCTCGTAGCGTGGAAAAACTCTGCAAGTCGAATTGACAGCGGTTTTTTCCAAAACACAGTTTCAATTCTTATCAGATAAGCCGCTCGCAAAATGTTGCCAAAATTTCTGGCGCACTGATAAGCGTGTTGCAGAAAATGTTGCCAAATTATGAATGCGGGATTAGCACTGTTAGCGTGCTTTCTGTAGGATACACTTTGAACCGGACACGATAGGTATTAGACCCTATCAAATTTCGACAATAAAATGGTTCACTGTCACGATAAAGAGTCTTAAAAAACAAAAAAAAAAAGAAAAAAAACTAGAAAAATGAACTTTGAACTTTGATATTTTGTATCTATTTTTGTCTAATTTCGGCACATGTTTTGCCAGAAACTACTATAATCAACCAAGCTTACCTGTTGATGCGTGAAATCAAGTTTCAAAATTTGTTCTTTACAACAAAATGTAAACATCCATAGAGCAAAAGTTCAAAAACAAGAAGAATGACACAGAGTCTCCTAAAATATCCGAAAAACAAGGCTTATCGCACTGTTTCGTACTACATTTCCCAGAAAAACGTGATAAAAATCATATCATAGCAAAAGACTCATCCGTGTTCTCCGAATGGTTTTGTAGAATCTAGGAGATAGGAGACGTAGCGTATAAAAAGCTAAAAACCAAATCTCTGAAATTCAAAGTCTCAAAGTTTTTGGTCAAACCTCGTCACAACCTAATTGCATGCTCCGAATAGTTTAAAAACTCGTTTTTTTCTCCCATAAAGTTGTTGTTTTTGCATTTTTCTCGGTTCGAGCCATTTTTCCGGCTTTCCA
Organism: Caenorhabditis imperialis; assembly: GCA_963572205.1. Classification (NCBI taxonomy): domain Eukaryota; kingdom Metazoa; phylum Nematoda; class Chromadorea; order Rhabditida; family Rhabditidae; genus Caenorhabditis; species Caenorhabditis imperialis. The sequence continues at coordinate 1,363,943 of OY751544.1, read as the reverse complement.
TGCTCGCGCTTTGCAGAATGGTGACCAGACATTTGAATAGGTTATGCACTTTATTGTACTTTTAATTGAATCATCATCAGATATCAGTACAGATTCTGAGAATATGTAATAGGTGAAAAAAATTGGTATTTCTATTCGGATTTTCTCTTGTTAAATCATTCATGCGCAGTTTCTAAGTTGGTACTTCTCCGTGAATTACCAATTGAAAGTATTTTCCAGTACATGATACCTATGAATCAGTTTTGTTTTGGCGGTGGTTAAAGGCGATTTCGTGTATTTTTCTATCTGCGTTTCAAGTTTAAGAACCTTAGCAAAGAATTCCATTCTGCTCAGCAAAAAATTCGAACACTTCATCCTCATCCTCATTTTTCTTTTTCAAGATCTCTTTCAAATCCTAGAAAAACTTGCAAGAGAGTTCTTGAGAAAAGCTTCAAACATTTTTCTCCGAAAAAATCTCAAGCATCTATACAAAACCGTAAATTTTTATGCTACTTTTACGAGTGCACCTCGATGACGAATTGCGATTTCGTATTTATTTTTTTCATCCCATCTGGAGGAAGGCTTTTCAGTTTCTGGAAGGCGTGGCTTGGGCAAAGAAAACCCATAAATTTTTGAGCCCGTTTGGTCTGAGAGGTCCTTCTCATTTATGTTGCCGTTTGTGGCTTATTCGACGATTTTTAGTCGATTTTCATGCGATTCTAGTTTGGTTTTTTGATTAAAAAAACGCGTAGACATTGTTAAACCAAATTAGAAAACAATGAAAAGAAACAAAACAAAACGAAAAAGAAAAAGAAGATCTTCTAATTTTTTGAAAGAGATTTCAACCTCATCCCAATTCCAATTCCAACTTGTTATTCTTCCAGACATAACGCACCAAAAACCTAGAACGTTCCAGTGTCTCAAGGGTCTCTCTTGAGTCATGAGTACTTGTGAGTGAAATCAGATGTCGTTAACTCATCCAAAGTGACTGAACCATGTGCACCAACGTCACAGACCCTGTGATAGTGGGCGTGCGTAATGCATCAGTTCACTTCACTTGCTTCTGAAGTATTTAATTCACTTTCTATACTGATAGGTTCAGTTCGGCTAGTCTCCTTGGCTGGCTAAAGCCCTTCTCAAAGTATGGTCAAAGTTTGTCAATGACGAAAAACAACTTTCCTCCCCCCAACCTTCTCCGGAAGGAAAACACGGGAGGATTCATAAAAAATGAGGCGCGTCATCTGACGCCTTCATCAAGGCTCATCCAATCTTCCCACCATTACCACCAGATATATTCCACTGTTATTTTTCTTTCCTTCCTTCTTTTTCCTTTTCCGCTTTTCCGCTTTTTCCTCTGTCTACCGGGCAATGATCAGAACTACAGACCTTTTTCTCTTGAATTCCTTTGGTGGATAACATTAATTATGAAAGGGTGGGGATGGGTAAATATAGTGATTAGGGATAGCCTATGATTTTTTCTTTAGTATAAAATGTGGGCACTTCGGAAGTGTTAATCGTTTTCGTTTTCTTACCTTTTTTAAATATTTAGGATATCTATGAAAATGATTGAGTTTCAGAAACAATGTACTCAGCCTTGGCTCTCTCTGCTATCGTCGCTGTGCTCGTCGTTGCGACAAACGCGAACATCGTTGAATTCGAACAGGTGAGCAATAAAAAAAAACTTCCCTCTTTAATACTAATACAAACTTTTCCAGCTCGGCTACGGAGGATCCGGCTTCAAGCCCCAATTCGAGATCTCTGCAATGCCAGGCAGAACCGGAGTGAACTTCGAGACCTACCGCAACATGCAGAAGGACTACGTCAGCTCGCCGGTCTACCCGACCCACCGCGGCATCCAGGTTCTAGAGAAGCGTCCACAGTCCCCATGGCCACTCCGCAACTGCTACTTGTCGCCAGTCCAGTGCCTCCTGCCGGTCCAACAACACCACTTCAACAAGTTCCACAAGCGGTTCATGCTGTAGACACATAGTTGCTCCTGCTTTTGATCTCTATCTCCCTCCGTGATTCTCCTGTTTTAAGATAATGTCCCCACACAACAAAACAAAAAAAACGAACATCATATTTGATCTCGAACTTCTTATTTTCATGTTTTATGCGTCTACTTGATCTGATTCAATAAACCGAAGCAACGTTGAAATTTTTCTTGCTTAACTCGACTCTTTCAGATAGAACTGTTTTCAGATGAAATGAAAAACTTCTAGTAAACAATAATTTGGAGTTATAGAGTACTAGGAAAGAAGTCTGGTTCATTGAGTATACCTAGGCGAGAAAATGCTTGACGGTTCATAACGGATTTCATTTGATGTTGAAAATTTGAGCAGAAATGGTAGATCATAAAAAAGTAAGCTTCTTCTAAAGTATTGGGATACTTGAAGTTTTACAAATCGGCTTAAAATGCGACGCGACGACACTTTTCTCGATTTTTTGGTTGATTCAAAACAAAGTAGGATTTAACTTAATCACAAATAAATCAAGCATCAGTGAAAGTAGATGAGTTTCTTCGTTAATTTTAACTTAATTTTCAAAACCAACAAATTCAACTCACCGATATTATCGACATTCCTGCTCCGGCTTCACTCCTCTTTCTATGGGCAACGGCCACTTGGTATCCTTCCGTTTCCCAATTCTCTTCATGCAAACAACTAGCGAACACGCTCCAGCTGCTTGGGCTGGAAGTATATTCTGATTGATAAGATGTTGATATTTCGTAAACTTTTTATTATTATTCTCTCCAACTTACTTTGTATTAGCATTCTAACCAACATCCCCCTATACAGAGACTCATCCTAGTATGCATTCCAGTCTGATAAGATGAGGTTAAGACGGCATTCTAACCAACATCTCCCCTGTACAGAGACACATCCCAGTAAGCATTCCAGTCTGCTAAGACGAGGTTAAGACGGCATTCTAACCAACATCTCCCCTGTACAGAGACACATCCCAGTAAGCATTCCAGTCTGCTAAGACGAGGTTAAGACGGCATTCTAACCAACATCTCCCCTGTACAGAGACACATCCCAGTATGCATTCTAGTCTGCTAAGACGAGGTTAAGACGGCATTCTAACCAACATCTCCCCTGTACAGAGACACATCCCAGTAAGCATTCCAGTCTGCTAAGACGAGGTTAAGACGGCATTCTAACCAACATCTCCCCTGTACAGAGACACATCCCAGTATGCATTCCAGTCTGCTAAGACGAGGTTAAGACGGCATTCTAACCAACATCTCCCTTGTACAGAGACACATCCCAGTATGCATTCCAGTCTGCTAAGACGAGGTTAAGACGGCATTCTAACCAACATCTCCCCTGTACAGAGACACATCCCAGTATGCATTCCAGTCTGCTAAGACGAGGTTAAGACGGCATTCTAACCAACATCTCCCCTGTACAGAGACACATCCCAGTATGCATTCCAGTCTGCTAAGACGAGGTTAAGACGGCATTCTAACCAACATCTCCCCTATACAGAGACACATCCCAGTAAGCATTCCAGTCTGCTAAGACGAGGTTAAGACGGCATTCTAACCAACATCTCCCCTGTACAGAGACACATCCCAGTATGCATTCTAGTCTGCTAAGACGAGGTTAAGACGGCATTCTAACCAACATCTCCCCTGTACAGAGACACATCCCAGTAAGCATTCCAGTCTGCTAAGACGAGGTTAAGACGGCATTCTAACCAACATCTCCCCTGTACAGAGACACATCCCAGTATGCATTCCAGTCTGCTAAGACGAGGTTAAGACGGCATTCTAACCAACATCTCCCCTGTACAGAGACACATCCCAGTATGCATTCCAGTCTGCTAAGACGAGGTTAAGACGGCATTCTAACCAACATCTCCCCTGTACAGAGACACATCCCAGTATGCATTCCAGTCTGCTAAGACGAGGTTAAGACGGCATTCTAACCAACATCTCCCCTGTACAGAGACACATCCCAGTAAGCATTCCAGTCTGCTAAGACGAGGTTAAGACGGCATTCTAACCAACATCTCCCCTGTACAGAGACACATCCCAGTATGCATTTCAGTCTGCTAAGACGAGGTTAGGATGGCATTCTAACCAACATCTCCCCTATACAGAGACACATCCCAGTTTGCATTCCAGTCTGCTAAGACGAGGTTAAGACGGCATTCTAACCAACATCTCCCCTGTACAGAGACACATCAGTAAGCATTCCAGTCTGCTAAGACGAGGTTAAGACGGCATTCTAACCAACATCTCCCCTGTACAGAGACACATCCCAGTAAGCATTCCAGTCTGCTAACTCAGAGAATTTTTGGCAAGGATGTAGCAAGAGAATAGCACGTTGCCGCGCAAAACGGCAAGTTGCTACAGAAAACGGCAGGTTGCTGCATTTTGAGGTCCCGGCGTGGAAGTAGCAGCCCAGTAGCAAGCGTCGCAGAGCCTCCTTACGGCGAGCGTTGTGTCGCGCAGACGCGGCATGGATGCAGCACGGATGTAGCATACGAACGGCAAGGATGTAGCAATCTTTTCATACGCAAGCAGCTGACTTGTTGACTCATATGGCTTGGCGAATTTGTTTTAATTTATTTTCGAAATGAATTTTATCATCACTTTTCCCTATTTTTCATCAGAAAACATTCAAACTTCGATGGATTTTCCGCCATAGACGATGAAATGAGCATGTAAGTCTGTTTGATTACATATTTTATGTTGGAAAATGTTTGTGGAACCGAGAAATTATGAGTGAAACCCATCGAGTTTTCAGAAAATATTCAACTTCGAATTCAGAAAAATCGTAACTAGATTTTCATATTTCAGCCATGTTGATGCAGTATCCAACCAACGATCCATCGATGGAAGGAATTCAAGCGAAAATTAAGAAATCTCCGGAAATTGGGATATTTGGTCCAGCGTCTACGCAGAACTATGGAATTGAAGCTCAGAAGGTAAACTCGTCAAAATATTGTGAAAAAATCTAGCTGTTCTTAGGATTTGACGATGACTCCGATTGGGACTACCATCACAAATTGATCAACTACACTCTGGACCCACCCGCCTCTGTGAGATTAACCGCCTGAGTGGTGAAGTGCCCACGATCAGGAGTGACGCCCGACCAGTATATTCAGTAAGTTCGGGATATTATTGTTCTCGGAGTAAATAGTAAATTTCAGGCAGATGATGTACAAAACTGTTGACGGCTACGAGTTATCTACACGAACAACAATTTCAACAGGAGATTTCGGAGAGGGCACACCTGAATGTCTCGACGGACTCACAAGTGATTAGCCTCACAAGCCGCCGTTGATAATTTTTTTTGTTTTTTGTTGAATTTTTGATTAAATAAATTGGTTGTGTACAAAATGTTTCCAATCGCCAATCAATAATTGAATTTGGAACCGCAAGGGGGGGGGGGGAAGAAGGCGCATTGAATGCAGCAGGCTGCCGCACAAAACGGCAAGCTGCCGCGAGAATCGGCAAGCTGCCGCGAGAATCGGCCTAGTTGCCGTTGGCCAACGGCAACTAGGCCGATTCTCGCGGCAGCTTGCCGTTTTGTGCGGCAGCCTGCCGAAAATTCTCTGAGAAGACGAGGTTAAGACGGCATTCTAACCAACATCTCCCCTGTACAGAGACACATCCCAGTATGCATTTCAGTCTGCTAAGACGAGGTTAGGATGGCATTCTAACCAACATCTCCCCTGTACAGAGACACATCCCAGTATGCATTTCAGTCTGCTAAGACGAGGTTAGGATGGCATTCTAACCAACATCTCCCCTGTACAGAGACACATCCCAGTATGCATTTCAGTCTGCTAAGACGAGGTTAAGACGGCATTCTAACCAACATCTCCCCTGTACAGAGACACATCCCAGTATGCATTCCAGTCTGCTAAGACGAGGTTAGGATGGCATTCTAACCAACATCTCCCCTGTACAGAGACACATCCCAGTATGCATTTCAGTCTGCTAAGACGAGGTTAGGATGGCATTCTAACCAACATCTCCCCTGTACAGAGACACATCCCAGTAAGCATTCCAGTCTGCTAAGACGAGGTTAAGACGGCATTCTAACCAACATCTCCCCTGTACAGAGACACATCCCAGTATGCATTCCAGTCTGCTAAGACGAGGTTAAGACGGCATTCTAACCAACATCTCCCCTGTACAGAGACACATCCCAGTAAGCATTCCAGTCTGCTAAGACGAGGTTAAGACGGCATTCTAACCAACATCTCCCCTGTACAGAGACACATCCCAGTATGCATTCCAGTCTGCTAAGACGAGGTTAAGACGGCATTCTAACCAACATCTCCCCTTGTACAGAGACACATCCCAGTAAGCATTTCAGTCTGCTAAGACGAGGTTAAGACGGCATTCTAACCAACATCTACCCTGTACAGAGACACATCCCAGTATGCATTCCAGTCTGCTAAGACGAGGTTAAGACGGCATTCTAACCAACATCTCCCCTGTACAGAGACACATCCCAGTATGCATTCCAGTCTGCTAAGACGAGGTTAAGACGGCATTCTAACCAACATCTCCCCTTGTACAGAGACACATCCCAGTATGCATTCCAGTCTGCTAAGACGAGGTTAAGACGGCATTCTAACCAACATCTCCCCTTGTACAGAGACACATCCCAGTATGCATTCCAGTCTGCTAAGACGAGGTTAAGACGGCATTCTAACCAACATCTCCCCTGTACAGAGACACATCCCAGTATGCATTCCAGTCTGCTAAGACAAGGTTAAGACGGCATTCTAACCAACATCTCCCCTTGTACAGAGACACATCCCAGTAAGCATTTCAGTCTGCTAAGACGAGGTTAAGACGGCATTCTAACCAACATCTCCCCTGTACAGAGACACATCCCAGTTTGCATTCCAGTCTGATAAGACGAGGTTAAGACGGCATTCTAACCAACATCCCCCCTATACAGAGACACATCCCAGTTTGCATTCCAGTCTGCTAAGACGAGGTTAAGACGGCATTCTAACCAACATCTCCCCTGTACAGAGACACATCCCAGTATGCATTCCAGTCTGCTAAGACGAGGTTAAGACGGCATTCTAACCAACATCCCCCCTATACAGAGACACATCCCAGTATGCATTCCAGTCTGCTAAGACGAGGTTAAGACGGCATTCTAACCAACATCCCCCCTATACAGAGACACATCCCAGTTTGCATTCCAGTCTGATAAGACGAGGTTAAGACGGCATTCTAACCAACATCTCCCCTGTACAGAGACACATCCCAGTATGCATTCCAGTCTGCTAAGACGAGGTTAAGACGGCATTCTAACCAACATCCCCCCTATACAGAGACACATCCCAGTTTGCATTCCAGTCTGATAAGACGAGGTTAAGACGGCATTCTAACCAACATCTCCCCTGTACAGAGACACATCCCAGTATGCATTCCAGTCTGCTAAGACGAGGTTAAGACGGCATTCTAACCAACATCTCCCCTGTACAGAGACACATCCCAGTATGCATTCCAGTCTGCTAAGACGAGGTTAAGACGGCATTCTAACCAACATCCCCCCTATACAGAGACACATCCCAGTATGCATTCCAGTCTGCTAAGACGAGGTTAAGACGGCATTCTAACCAACATCCCCCCTATACAGAGACACATCCCAGTTTGCATTCCAGTCTGATAAGACGAGGTTAAGACGGCATTCTAACCAACATCCCCCCTATACAGAGACACATCCCAGTTTGCATTCCAGTCTGATAAGACGAGGTTAAGACGGCATTCTAACCAACATCCCCCCTATACAGAGACACATCCCAGTATGCATTCCAGTCTGATAAGACGAGGTTAAGACGGCATTCTAACCAACATCCCCCCTATACAGAGACACATCCCAGTATGCATTCCAGTCTGATAAGACGAGGTTAAGACGGCATTCTAACCAACATCCCCCCTATACAGAGACACATCCCAGTTTGCATTCCAGTCTGATAAGACGAGGTTAAGACGGCATTCTAACCAACATCCCCCCTATACAGAGACACATCCCAGTTTGCATTCCAGTCTGATAAGACGAGGTTAAGACGGCATTCTAACCAACATCCCCCCTATACAGAGACACATCCCAGTTTGCATTCCAGTCTGCTAAGACGAGGTTAAGACGGCATTCTAACCAACATCCCCCCTATACAGAGACACATCCCAGTTTGCATTCCAGTCTGCTAAGACGAGGTTAAGACGGCATTCTAACCAACATCCCCCCTATACAGAGACACATCCCAGTTTGCATTCCAGTCTGATAAGACGAGGTTAAGACGGCATTCTAACCAACATCCCCCCTATACAGAGACACATCCCAGTATGCATTCCAGTCTGATAAGACGAGGTTAAGACGGCATTCTAACCAACATCCCCCCTATACAGAGACACATCCCAATTTGCATTCCAGTCTGATAAGACGAGGTTAAGACGGCATTCTAACCAACATCCCCCCTGTACAGAGACACATCCCAGTTTGCATTCCAGTCTGATAAGACGAGGTTAAGACGGCATTCTAACCAACATCCCCCCTATACAGAGACACATCCCAGTTTGCATTCCAGTCTGATAAGACGAGGTTAAGACGGCATTCTAACCAACATCCCCCCTATACAGAGACACATCCCAGTTTGCATTCCAGTCTGATAAGACGAGGTTAAGACGGCATTCTAACCAACATCCCCCCTATACAGAGACACATCCCAGTTTGCATTCCAGTCTGATAAGACGAGGTTAAGACGGCATTCTAACCAACATCCCCCCTATACAGAGACACATCCCAGTATGCATTCCAGTCTGATAAGACGAGGTTAAGACGGCATTCTAACCAACATCCCCCCTATACAGAGACACATCCCAGTATGCATTCCAGTCTGATAAGACGAGGTTAAGACGGCATTCTAACCAACATCCCCCCTATACAGAGACACATCCCAGTATGCATTCCAGTCTGATAAGACGAGGTTAAGACGGCATTCTAACCAACATCCCCCCTATACAGAGACACATCCCAGTTTGCATTCCAGTCTGATAAGACGAGGTTAAGACGGCATTCTAACCAACATCCCCCCTATACAGAGACACATCCCAGTTTGCATTCCAGTCTGCTAAGACGAGGTTAAGACGGCATTCTAACCAACATCCCCCCTATACAGAGACACATCCCAGTTTGCATTCCAGTCTGCTAAGACGAGGTTAAGACGGCATTCTAACCAACATCCCCCCTATACAGAGACACATCCCAGTTTGCATTCCAGTCTGATAAGACGAGGTTAAGACGGCATTCTAACCAACATCCCCCCTATACAGAGACACATCCCAGTATGCATTCCAGTCTGATAAGACGAGGTTAAGACGGCATTCTAACCAACATCCCCCCTATACAGAGACACATCCCAATTTGCATTCCAGTCTGATAAGACGAGGTTAAGACGGCATTCTAACCAACATCCCCCCTGTACAGAGACACATCCCAGTTTGCATTCCAGTCTGATAAGACGAGGTTAAGACGGCATTCTAACCAACATCCCCCCTATACAGAGACACATCCCAGTATGCATTCCAGTCTGATAAGACGAGGTTAAGACGGCATTCTAACCAACATCCCCCCTGTACAGAGACACATCCCAGTTTGCATTCCAGTCTGATAAGACGAGGTTAAGACGGCATTCTAACCAACATCCCCCCTATACAGAGACACATCCCAGTTTGCATTCCAGTCTGATAAGACGAGGTTAAGACGGCATTCTAACCAACATCCCCCCTATACAGAGACACATCCCAGTTTGCATTCCAGTCTGATAAGACGAGGTTAAGACGGCATTCTAACCAACATCCCCCCTATACAGAGACACATCCCAGTTTGCATTCCAGTCTGATAAGACGAGGTTAAGACGGCATTCTAACCAACATCCCCCCTATACAGAGACACATCCCAGTATGCATTCCAGTCTGATAAGACGAGGTTAAGACGGCATTCTAACCAACATCCCCCCTATACAGAGACACATCCCAGTTTGCATTCCAGTCTGATAAGACGAGGTTAAGACGGCATTCTAACCAACATCCCCCCTATACAGAGACACATCCCAGTTTGCATTCCAGTCTGATAAGACGAGGTTAAGACGGCATTCTAACCAACATCCCCCCTATACAGAGACACATCCCAGTTTGCATTCCAGTCTGATAAGACGAGGTTAAGACGGCATTCTAACCAACATCCCCCCTATACAGAGACACATCCCAGTATGCATTCCAGTCTGATAAGACGAGGTTAAGACGGCATTCTAACCAACATCCCCCCTATACAGAGACACATCCCAGTTTGCATTCCAGTCTGATAAGACGAGGTTAAGACGGCATTCTAACCAACATCCCCCCTATACAGAGACACATCCCAGTTTGCATTCCAGTCTGATAAGACGAGGTTAAGACGGCATTCTAACCAACATCCCCCCTATACAGAGACACATCCCAGTTTGCATTCCAGTCTGATAAGACGAGGTTAAGACGGCATTCTAACCAACATCCCCCCTATACAGAGACACATCCCAGTTTGCATTCCAGTCTGATAAGACGAGGTTAAGACGGCATTCTAACCAACATCCCCCCTATACAGAGACACATCCCAGTTTGCATTCCAGTCTGATAAGACGAGGCTAAGACGGCATTCTAACCAACATCTCCCCTGTACAGAGACACTTCCCAGTATGCATTCCAGTCTGATAAGACGAGGTTAAGACGGCATTCTAACCAACATCTCCCCTTGTACAGAGACACATCCCAGTATGCATTCCAGTCTGCTAAGACGAGGTTAAGACGGCATTCTAACCAACATCTCCCCTGTACAGAGACACATCCCAGTATGCATTCCAGTCTGCTAAGACGAGGTTAAGACGGCATTCTAACCAACATCTCCCCTTGTACAGAGACACATCCCAGTAAGCATTTCAGTCTGCTAAGACGAGGTTAAGACGGCATTCTAACCAACATCTCCCCTTGTACAGAGACACATCCCAGTAAGCATTTCAGTCTGCTAAGACGAGGTTAAGACGGCATTCTAACCAACATCCCGCCTATACAGAGACACATCCCAGTATGCATTCCAGTCTGCTAAGACGAGGTTAAGACGGCATTCTAACCAACATCCCCCCTATACAGAGACACATCCCAGTTTGCATTCCAGTCTGATAAGACGAGGCTAAGACGGCATTCTAACCAACATCTCCCCTGTACAGAGACACTTCCCAGTATGCATTCCAGTCTGATAAGACGAGGTTAAGACGGCATTCTAACCAACATCTCCCCTTGTACAGAGACACATCCCAGTATGCATTCCAGTCTGCTAAGACGAGGTTAAGACGGCATTCTAACCAACATCTCCCCTGTACAGAGACACATCCCAGTATGCATTCCAGTCTGCTAAGACAAGGTTAAGACGGCATTCTAACCAACATCTCCCCTTGTACAGAGACACATCCCAGTAAGCATTTCAGTCTGCTAAGACGAGGTTAAGACGGCATTCTAACCAACATCCCCCCTATACAGAGACACATCCCAGTATGCATTCCAGTCTGCTAAGACGAGGTTAAGACGGCATTCTAACCAACATCTCCCCTGTACAGAGACACATCCCAGTATGCAATCCAGTCTGCTAAGACGAGGTTAAGACGGCATTCTAACCAACATCTCCCCTGTACAGAGACACATCCCAGTATGCATTCCAGTCTGCTAAGACGAGGTTAAGACGGCATTCTAACCAACATCCCCCCTATACAGAGACACATCCCAGTATGCATTCTAGTCTGCTAAGACGAGGTTAAGACGGCATTCTAACCAACATCCCCCCTATACAGAGACACATCCCAGTTTGCATTCCAGTCTGATAAGACGAGGTTAAGACGGCATTCTAACCAACATCCCCCCTATACAGAGACACATCCCAGTATGCATTCCAGTCTGATAAGACGAGGTTAAGACGGCATTCTAACCAACATCCCCCCTATACAGAGACACATCCCAATTTGCATTCCAGTCTGATAAGACGAGGTTAAGACGGCATTCTAACCAACATCCCCCCTGTACAGAGACACATCCCAGTTTGCATTCCAGTCTGATAAGACGAGGTTAAGACGGCATTCTAACCAACATCCCCCCTATACAGAGACACATCCCAGTTTGCATTCCAGTCTGATAAGACGAGGTTAAGACGGCATTCTAACCAACATCCCCCCTATACAGAGACACATCCCAGTTTGCATTCCAGTCTGATAAGACGAGGTTAAGACGGCATTCTAACCAACATCCCCCCTATACAGAGACACATCCCAGTTTGCATTCCAGTCTGATAAGACGAGGTTAAGACGGCATTCTAACCAACATCCCCCCTATACAGAGACACATCCCAGTATGCATTCCAGTCTGATAAGACGAGGTTAAGACGGCATTCTAACCAACATCCCCCCTATACAGAGACACATCCCAGTATGCATTCCAGTCTGATAAGACGAGGTTAAGACGGCATTCTAACCAACATCCCCCCTATACAGAGACACATCCCAGTATGCATTCCAGTCTGATAAGACGAGGTTAAGACGGCATTCTAACCAACATCCCCCCTATACAGAGACACATCCCAGTTTGCATTCCAGTCTGATAAGACGAGGTTAAGACGGCATTCTAACCAACATCCCCCCTATACAGAGACACATCCCAGTTTGCATTCCAGTCTGCTAAGACGAGGTTAAGACGGCATTCTAACCAACATCCCCCCTATACAGAGACACATCCCAGTTTGCATTCCAGTCTGCTAAGACGAGGTTAAGACGGCATTCTAACCAACATCCCCCCTATACAGAGACACATCCCAGTTTGCATTCCAGTCTGATAAGACGAGGTTAAGACGGCATTCTAACCAACATCCCCCCTATACAGAGACACATCCCAGTATGCATTCCAGTCTGATAAGACGAGGTTAAGACGGCATTCTAACCAACATCCCCCCTATACAGAGACACATCCCAATTTGCATTCCAGTCTGATAAGACGAGGTTAAGACGGCATTCTAACCAACATCCCCCCTGTACAGAGACACATCCCAGTTTGCATTCCAGTCTGATAAGACGAGGTTAAGACGGCATTCTAACCAACATCCCCCCTATACAGAGACACATCCCAGTATGCATTCCAGTCTGATAAGACGAGGTTAAGACGGCATTCTAACCAACATCCCCCCTGTACAGAGACACATCCCAGTTTGCATTCCAGTCTGATAAGACGAGGTTAAGACGGCATTCTAACCAACATCCCCCCTATACAGAGACACATCCCAGTTTGCATTCCAGTCTGATAAGACGAGGTTAAGACGGCATTCTAACCAACATCCCCCCTATACAGAGACACATCCCAGTTTGCATTCCAGTCTGATAAGACGAGGTTAAGACGGCATTCTAACCAACATCCCCCCTATACAGAGACACATCCCAGTTTGCATTCCAGTCTGATAAGACGAGGTTAAGACGGCATTCTAACCAACATCCCCCCTATACAGAGACACATCCCAGTATGCATTCCAGTCTGATAAGACGAGGTTAAGACGGCATTCTAACCAACATCCCCCCTATACAGAGACACATCCCAGTTTGCATTCCAGTCTGATAAGACGAGGTTAAGACGGCATTCTAACCAACATCCCCCCTATACAGAGACACATCCCAGTTTGCATTCCAGTCTGATAAGACGAGGTTAAGACGGCATTCTAACCAACATCCCCCCTATACAGAGACACATCCCAGTTTGCATTCCAGTCTGATAAGACGAGGTTAAGACGGCATTCTAACCAACATCCCCCCTATACAGAGACACATCCCAGTTTGCATTCCAGTCTGATAAGACGAGGTTAAGACGGCATTCTAACCAACATCCCCCCTATACAGAGACACATCCCAGTTTGCATTCCAGTCTGATAAGACGAGGTTAAGACGGCATTCTAACCAACATCCCCCCTATACAGAGACACATCCCAGTTTGCATTCCAGTCTGATAAGACGAGGCTAAGACGGCATTCTAACCAACATCTCCCCTGTACAGAGACACTTCCCAGTATGCATTCCAGTCTGATAAGACGAGGTTAAGACGGCATTCTAACCAACATCTCCCCTTGTACAGAGACACATCCCAGTATGCATTCCAGTCTGCTAAGACGAGGTTAAGACGGCATTCTAACCAACATCTCCCCTGTACAGAGACACATCCCAGTATGCATTCCAGTCTGCTAAGACGAGGTTAAGACGGCATTCTAACCAACATCTCCCCTTGTACAGAGACACATCCCAGTAAGCATTTCAGTCTGCTAAGACGAGGTTAAGACGGCATTCTAACCAACATCTCCCCTTGTACAGAGACACATCCCAGTAAGCATTTCAGTCTGCTAAGACGAGGTTAAGACGGCATTCTAACCAACATCCCCCCTATACAGAGACACATCCCAGTATGCATTCCAGTCTGCTAAGACGAGGTTAAGACGGCATTCTAACCAACATCCCCCCTATACAGAGACACATCCCAGTTTGCATTCCAGTCTGATAAGACGAGGCTAAGACGGCATTCTAACCAACATCTCCCCTGTACAGAGACACTTCCCAGTATGCATTCCAGTCTGATAAGACGAGGTTAAGACGGCATTCTAACCAACATCTCCCCTTGTACAGAGACACATCCCAGTATGCATTCCAGTCTGCTAAGACGAGGTTAAGACGGCATTCTAACCAACATCTCCCCTGTACAGAGACACATCCCAGTATGCATTCCAGTCTGCTAAGACAAGGTTAAGACGGCATTCTAACCAACATCTCCCCTTGTACAGAGACACATCCCAGTAAGCATTTCAGTCTGCTAAGACGAGGTTAAGACGGCATTCTAACCAACATCCCCCCTATACAGAGACACATCCCAGTTTGCATTCCAGTCTGCTAAGACGAGGTTAAGACGGCATTCTAACCAACATCTCCCCTGTACAGAGACACATCCCAGTATGCAATCCAGTCTGCTAAGACGAGGTTAAGACGGCATTCTAACCAACATCTCCCCTGTACAGAGACACATCCCAGTATGCATTCCAGTCTGCTAAGACGAGGTTAAGACGGCATTCTAACCAACATCCCCCCTATACAGAGACACATCCCAGTATGCATTCTAGTCTGCTAAGACGAGGTTAAGACGGCATTCTAACCAACATCCCCCCTATACAGAGACACATCCCAGTTTGCATTCCAGTCTGATAAGACGAGGTTAAGACGGCATTCTAACCAACATCCCCCCTATACAGAGACACATCCCAGTTTGCATTCCAGTCTGATAAGACGAGGTTAAGACGGCATTCTAACCAACATCCTCCCTATACAGAGACACATCCCAGTTTGCATTCCAGTCTGCTAAGACGAGGTTAAGACGGCATTCTAACCAACATCCCCCCTATACAGAGACACATTCCAGTTTGCATTCCAGTCTGATAAGACGAGGTTAAGACGGCATTCTAACCAACATCCCCCCTATACAGAGACACATCCCAGTTTGCATTCCAGTCTGATAAGACGAGGTTAAGACGGCATTCTAACCAACATCCCCCCTATACAGAGACACATTCCAGTTTGCATTCCAGTCTGATAAGACGAGGTTAAGACGGCATTCTAACCAACATCCCCCCTATACAGAGACACATTCCAGTTTGCATTCCAGTCTGATAAGACGAGGTTAAGACGGCATTCTAACCAACATCCCCCCTATACAGAGACACATCCCAGTATGCATTCCAGTCTGATAAGACGAGGTTAAGACGGCATTCTAACCAACATCCCACCTGTACAGAGACACATCCCAATTTGCATTCCAGTCTGATAAGACGAGGTTAAGACGGCATTCTAACCAACATCCCCCCTATACAGAGACACATCCCAGTTTGCATTCCAGTCTGATAAGACGAGGTTAAGACGGCATTCTAACCAACATCCCACCTGTACAGAGACACATCCCAGTTTGCATTCCAGTCTGATAAGACGAGGTTAAGACGGCATTCTAACCAACATCCCCCCTATACAGAGACACATTCCAGTTTGCATTCCAGTCTGATAAGACGAGGTTAAGACGGCATTCTAACCAACATCCCACCTGTACAGAGACACATCCCAGTTTGCATTCCAGTCTGATAAGACGAGGTTAAGACGGCATTCTAACCAACATCCCCCCTATACAGAGACACATCCCAGTTTGCATTCCAGTCTGATAAGACGAGGTTAAGACGGCATTCTAACCAACATCCCACCTGTACAGAGACACATCCCAGTTTGCATTCCAGTCTGATAAGACGAGGTTAAGACGGCATTCTAACCAACATCCCCCCTATACAGAGACACATCCCAGTTTGCATTCCAGTCTGATAAGACGAGGTTAAGACGGCATTCTAACCAACATCCCACCTGTACAGAGACACATCCCAGTTTGCATTCCAGTCTGATAAGACGAGGTTAAGACGGCATTCTAACCAACATCCCCCCTATACAGAGACACATCCCAGTTTGCATTCCAGTCTGATAAGACGAGGTTAAGACGGCATTCTAACCAACATCCCCCCTATACAGAGACACATCCCAGTTTGCATTCCAGTCTGATAAGACGAGGTTAAGACGGCATTCTAACCAACATCCCCCCTATACAGAGACACATCCCAGTTTGCATTCCAGTCTGATAAGACGAGGTTAAGACGGCATTCTAACCAACATCCCCCCTATACAGAGACACATCCCAGTTTGCATTCCAGTCTGATAAGACGAGGCTAAGACGGCATTCTAACCAACATCTCCCCTGTACAGAGACACTTCCCAGTATGCATTCCAGTCTGATAAGACGAGGTTAAGACGGCATTCTAACCAACATCTCCCCTGTACAGAGACACTTCCCAGTATGCATTCCAGTCTGATAAGACGAGGTTAAGACGGCATTCTAACCAACATCCCCCCTGTACAGAGACACATCCCAGTATGCATTCCAGTCTGCTAAGACGGCATTCTAACCAACATCTCCCCTGTACAGAGACACTTCCCAGTATGCATTCCAGTCTGATAAGACGAGGTTAAGACGGCATTCTAACCAACATCTCCCCTGTACAGAGACACATCCCAGTTTGCATTCCAGTCTGATAAGACGAGGTTAGAATAGCATTCTAACCAACATCCCCCCTATACAGAGACACATCCCAGTTTGCATTCCAGTCTGATAAGACGAGGTTAAGACGGCATTCTAACCAACATCCCCCCTATACAGAGACACATCCCAGTTTGCATTCCAGTCTGATAAGACGAGGTTAAGACGGCATTCTAACCAACATCTCCCCTGTACAGAGACACATCCCAGTTTGCATTCCAGTCTGATAAGACGAGGTTAGAATAGCATGCTAACCAACATCCCCCCTGTACAGAGACACATCCCAGTTTGCATTCCAGTCTGATAAGACGAGGTTAAGACGGCATTCTAACCAACATCCCCCCCTATACAGAGACACATCCCAGTTTGCATTCCAGTCTGATAAGACGAGGTTAAGACGGCATTCTAACCAACATCCCCCCTATACAGAGACACATCCCAGTTTGCATTCCAGTCTGATAAGACGAGGTTAAGACGGCATTCTAACCAACATCCCCCCTATACAGAGACACATCCCAGTTTGCATTCCAGTCTGATAAGACGAGGTTAAGACGGCATTCTAACCAACATCCCCCCTTTACAGAGACACATCCCAGTTTGCATTCCAGTCTGATAAGACGAGGTTAAGACGGCATTCTAACCAACATCCCCCCCCCCCCTATACAGAGACACATCCCAGTTTGCATTCCAGTCTGCTAAGACGCGGTTAAGACGGCATTCTAACCAACATCCCCCCTATACAGAGACACATCCCAGTTTGCATTCCAGTCTGATAAGACGAGGTTAAGACGGCATTCTAACCAACATCCCCCCTTTACAGAGACACATCCCAGTTTGCATTCCAGTCTGATAAGACGAGGTTAAGACGGCATTCTAACCAACATCCCCCCCTATACAGAGACACATCCCAGTTTGCATTCCAGTCTGCTAAGACGCGGTTAAGACGGCATTCTAACCAACATCTCCCCTATACAGAGACACATCCCAGTATGCATTCCAGTCTGCTGAGACGAGGTTAAGACGGCATTCTAACCAACATCTCCCCTGTACAGAGACACATCCCAGTATGCATTCCAGTCTGCTGAGACGAGGTTAAGACGGCATTCTAACCAACACCTCCCCTGTACAGAGACACATCCCAGTATGCATTCCAGTCTGCTGAGACGAGGTTAAGACGGCATTCTAACCAACATCTCCCCTGTACAGAGACACATCCCAGTATGCATTCCAGTCTGCTGAGACGAGGTTAAGACGGCATTCTAACCAACATCCCCCCTATACAGAGACACATCCCAGTTTGCATTCCAGTCTGCTGAGACGAGGTTAAGACGGCATTCTAACCAACATCTCCCCTGTACAGAGACACATCCCAGTATGCATTCCAGTCTGATAAGACGAGGTTAAGACGGCATTCTAACCAACATCCCCCCTATACAGAGACACATCCCAGTTTGCATTCCAGTCTGCTGAGACGAGGTTAAGACGGCATTCTAACCAACATCTCCCCTGTACAGAGACACATCCCAGTATGCATTCCAGTCTGCTGAGACGAGGTTAAGACGGCATTCTAACCAACACCTCCCCTGTACAGAGACACATCCCAGTATGCATTCCAGTCTGCTGAGACGAGGTTAAGACGGCATTCTAACCAACATCTCCCCTGTACAGAGACACATCCCAGTATGCATTCCAGTCTGCTGAGACGAGGTTAAGACGGCATTCTAACCAACACCTCCCCTGTACAGAGACACATCCCAGTATGCATTCCAGTCTGCTGAGACGAGGTTAAGACGGCATTCTAACCAACATCTCCCCTGTACAGAGACACATCCCAGTATGCATTCCAGTCTGCTGAGACGAGGTTAAGACGGCATTCTAACCAACACCTCCCCTGTACAGAGACACATCCCAGTATGCATTCCAGTCTGCTGAGACGAGGTTAAGACGGCATTCTAACCAACACCTCCCCTGTACAGAGACACATCCCAGTATGCATTCCAGTCTGCTGAGACGAGGTTAAGACGGCATTCTAACCAACATCTCCCCTGTACAGAGACACATCCCAGTATGCATTCCAGTCTGCTGAGACGAGGTTAAGACGGCATTCTAACCAACACCTCCCCTGTACAGAGACACATCCCAGTATGCATTCCAGTCTGCTGAGACGAGGTTAAGACGGCATTCTAACCAACATCTCCCCTGTACAGAGACACATCCCAGTATGCATTCCAGTCTGCTGAGACGAGGTTAAGACGGCATTCTAACCAACATCCCCCCTATACAGAGACACATCCCAGTTTGCATTCCAGTCTGCTGAGACGAGGTTAAGACGGCATTCTAACCAACATCTCCCCTGTACAGAGACACATCCCAGTTTGCATTCCAGTCTGATAAGACGAGGTTAAGACGGCATTCTAACCAACATCCCCCCTATACAGAGACACATCCCAGTTTGCATTCCAGTCTGCTGAGACGAGGTTAAGACGGCATTCTAACCAACATCTCCCCTGTACAGAGACACATCCCAGTATGCATTCCAGTCTGCTGAGACGAGGTTAAGACGGCATTCTAACCAACACCTCCCCTGTACAGAGACACATCCCAGTATGCATTCCAGTCTGCTGAGACGAGGTTAAGACGGCATTCTAACCAACATCTCCCCTGTACAGAGACACATCCCAGTATGCATTCCAGTCTGCTGAGACGAGGTTAAGACGGCATTCTAACCAACATCTCCCCTGTACAGAGACACATCCCAGTATGCATTCCAGTCTGCTGAGACGAGGTTAAGACGGCATTCTAACCAACACCTCCCCTGTACAGAGACACATCCCAGTATGCATTCCAGTCTGATAAGACGAGGTTAAGACGGCATTCTAACCAACATCTCCCCTATACAGAGACACATCCCAGTTTGCATTCCAGTCTGCTGAGACGAGGTTAAGACGGCATTCTAACCAACATCTCCCCTGTACAGAGACACATCCCAGTATGCATTCCAGTCTGCTAAGACGAGGTTAAGACGGCATTCTAACCAACATCTCCCCTGTACAGAGACACATCCCAGTATGCATTCCAGTCTGATAAGACGAGGTTAAGACGGCATTCTAACCAACATCTCCCCTATACAGAGACACATCCCAGTTTGCATTCCAGTCTGATAAGACGAGGTTAAGACGGCATTCTAACCAACATCTCCCCTATACAGAGACACATCCCAGTTTGCATTCCAGTCTGCTGAGACGAGGTTAAGACGGCATTCTAACCAACATCCCCCCTATACAGAGACACATCCCAGTTTGCATTCCAGTCTGATAAGACGAGGTTAAGACGGCATTCTAACCAACATCTCCCCTATACAGAGACACATCCCAGTATGCATTCCAGTCTGCTGAGACGAGGTTAAGACGGCATTCTAACCAACATCTCCCCTGTACAGAGACACATCCCAGTATGCATTCCAGTCTGCTGAGACGAGGTTAAGACGGCATTCTAACCAACATCTCCCCTGTACAGAGACACATCCCAGTATGCATTCCAGTCTGCTGAGACGAGGTTAAGACGGCATTCTAACCAACATCTCCCCTGTACAGAGACACATCCCAGTATGCATTCCAGTCTGCTAAGACGAGGTTAAGACGGCATTCTAACCAACATCTCCCCTGTACAGAGACACATACCAGTATGCATTCCAGTCTGCTAAGACGCGGTTAAGACGGCATTCTAACCAACATCTCCCCTGTACAGAGACACATCCCAGTATGCATTCCAGTCTGCTAAGACGCGGTTAAGACGGCATTCTAACCAACATCTCCCCTGTACAGAGACACATCCCAGTATGCATTCCAGTCTGCTAAGACGCGGTTAAGACGGCATTCTAACCAACATCTCCCCTGTACAGAGACACATCCCAGTATGCATTCCAGTCTGCTAAGACGCGGTTAAGACGGCATTCTAACCAACATCTCCCCTGTACAGAGACACATCCCAGTATGCATTCCAGTCTGCTAAGACGCGGTTAAGACGGCATTCTAACCAACATCTCCCCTGTACAGAGACACATCCCAGTTTGCATTCCAGTCTGATAAGACGAGGTTAGAATAGCATTCTAACCAACATCCCCCCTATACAGAGACACATCCCAGTTTGCATTCCAGTCTGATAAGACGAGGTTAGAATAGCATTCTAACCAACATCCCCCCTATACAGAGACACATCTCAGTTTGCATTCCAGTCTGATAAGACGAGGTTAGAATAGCATTCTAACCAACATCCCCCCTATACAGAGACACATCCCAGTTTGCATTCCAGTCTGATAAGACGAGGTTAAGACGGCATTCTAACCAACACCTCCCCTGTACAGAGACACATCCCAGTATGCATTCCAGTCTGCTGAGACGAGGTTAAGACGGCATTCTAACCAACACCTCCCCTGTACAGAGACACATCCCAGTTTGCATTCCAGTCTGCTGAGACGAGGTTAAGACGGCATTCTAACCAACATCTCCCCTGTACAGAGACACATCCCAGTATGCATTCCAGTCTGCTGAGACGAGGTTAAGACGGCATTCTAACCAACATCTCCCCTGTACAGAGACACATCCCAGTATGCATTCCAGTCTGCTGAGACGAGGTTAAGACGGCATTCTAACCAACATCTCCCCTGTACAGAGACACATCCCAGTATGCATTCCAGTCTGCTAAGACGAGGTTAAGACGGCATTCTAACCAACATCCCCCCTATACAGAGACACATCCCAGTTTGCATTCCAGTCTGATAAGACGAGGTTAGAATAGCATTCTAACCAACATCCGCCCTATACAGAGACACATCCCAGTTTGCATTCCAGTCTGATAAGACGAGGTTAGAATAGCATTCTAACCAACATCCCCCCTATACAGAGACACATCCCAGTTTGCATTCCAGTCTGATAAGACGAGGTTAGAATAGCATTCTAACCAACATCCCCCCTATACAGAGACACATCCCAGTTTGCATTCCAGTCTGATAAGACGAGGTTAGAATAGCATTCTAACCAACATCCCCCCTATACAGAGACACATCCCAGTTTGCATTCCAGTCTGATAAGACGAGGTTAGAATAGCATTCTAACCAACATCCCCCCTATACAGAGACACATCCCAGTTTGCATTCCAGTCTGATAAGACGAGGTTAGAATAGCATTCTAACCAACATCCCCCCTATACAGAGACACATCCCAGTTTGCATTCCAGTCTGATAAGACGAGGTTAGAATAGCATTCTAACCAACATCCCCCCTATACAGAGACACATCCCAGTTTGCATTCCAGTCTGATAAGACGAGGTTAGAATAGCATTCTAACCAACATCCCCCCTATACAGAGACACATCCCAGTATGCATTCCAGTCTGATAAGACGAGGTTAGAATAGCATTCTAACCAACATCCCCCTATACAAAGACACATCCCAGTTTGCATTCCAGTCTGATAAGACGAGGTTAAGACGGCATTCTAACCAACATCCCCCCTATACAGAGACACATCCCAGTTTGCATTCCAGTCTGATAAGACGAGGTTAAGACGGCATTCTAACCAACATCCCCCCTTTACAGAGACACATCCCAGTTTGCATTCCAGTCTGATAAGACGAGGTTAAGACGGCATTCTAACCAACATCCCCCCCCCCCCCTATACAGAGACACATCCCAGTTTGCATTCCAGTCTGCTAAGACGCGGTTAAGACGGCATTCTAACCAACATCCCCCCTATACAGAGACACATCCCAGTTTGCATTCCAGTCTGATAAGACGAGGTTAAGACGGCATTCTAACCAACATCCCCCCTTTACAGAGACACATCCCAGTTTGCATTCCAGTCTGATAAGACGAGGTTAAGACGGCATTCTAACCAACATCCCCCCCTATACAGAGACACATCCCAGTTTGCATTCCAGTCTGCTAAGACGCGGTTAAGACGGCATTCTAACCAACATCTCCCCTATACAGAGACACATCCCAGTATGCATTCCAGTCTGCTGAGACGAGGTTAAGACGGCATTCTAACCAACATCTCCCCTGTACAGAGACACATCCCAGTATGCATTCCAGTCTGCTGAGACGAGGTTAAGACGGCATTCTAACCAACACCTCCCCTGTACAGAGACACATCCCAGTATGCATTCCAGTCTGCTGAGACGAGGTTAAGACGGCATTCTAACCAACACCTCCCCTGTACAGAGACACATCCCAGTATGCATTCCAGTCTGCTGAGACGAGGTTAAGACGGCATTCTAACCAACACCTCCCCTGTACAGAGACACATCCCAGTATGCATTCCAGTCTGCTGAGACGAGGTTAAGACGGCATTCTAACCAACATCTCCCCTGTACAGAGACACATCCCAGTATGCATTCCAGTCTGCTGAGACGAGGTTAAGACGGCATTCTAACCAACATCCCCCCTATACAGAGACACATCCCAGTTTGCATTCCAGTCTGCTGAGACGAGGTTAAGACGGCATTCTAACCAACATCTCCCCTGTACAGAGACACATCCCAGTATGCATTCCAGTCTGATAAGACGAGGTTAAGACGGCATTCTAACCAACATCCCCCCTATACAGAGACACATCCCAGTTTGCATTCCAGTCTGCTGAGACGAGGTTAAGACGGCATTCTAACCAACATCTCCCCTGTACAGAGACACATCCCAGTATGCATTCCAGTCTGCTGAGACGAGGTTAAGACGGCATTCTAACCAACACCTCCCCTGTACAGAGACACATCCCAGTATGCATTCCAGTCTGCTGAGACGAGGTTAAGACGGCATTCTAACCAACATCTCCCCTGTACAGAGACACATCCCAGTATGCATTCCAGTCTGCTGAGACGAGGTTAAGACGGCATTCTAACCAACACCTCCCCTGTACAGAGACACATCCCAGTATGCATTCCAGTCTGCTGAGACGAGGTTAAGACGGCATTCTAACCAACATCTCCCCTGTACAGAGACACATCCCAGTATGCATTCCAGTCTGCTGAGACGAGGTTAAGACGGCATTCTAACCAACACCTCCCCTGTACAGAGACACATCCCAGTATGCATTCCAGTCTGCTGAGACGAGGTTAAGACGGCATTCTAACCAACACCTCCCCTGTACAGAGACACATCCCAGTATGCATTCCAGTCTGCTGAGACGAGGTTAAGACGGCATTCTAACCAACATCTCCCCTGTACAGAGACACATCCCAGTATGCATTCCAGTCTGCTGAGACGAGGTTAAGACGGCATTCTAACCAACACCTCCCCTGTACAGAGACACATCCCAGTATGCATTCCAGTCTGCTGAGACGAGGTTAAGACGGCATTCTAACCAACATCTCCCCTGTACAGAGACACATCCCAGTATGCATTCCAGTCTGCTGAGACGAGGTTAAGACGGCATTCTAACCAACATCCCCCCTATACAGAGACACATCCCAGTTTGCATTCCAGTCTGCTGAGACGAGGTTAAGACGGCATTCTAACCAACATCTCCCCTGTACAGAGACACATCCCAGTTTGCATTCCAGTCTGATAAGACGAGGTTAAGACGGCATTCTAACCAACATCCCCCCTATACAGAGACACATCCCAGTTTGCATTCCAGTCTGCTGAGACGAGGTTAAGACGGCATTCTAACCAACATCTCCCCTGTACAGAGACACATCCCAGTATGCATTCCAGTCTGCTGAGACGAGGTTAAGACGGCATTCTAACCAACATCTCCCCTGTACAGAGACACATCCCAGTATGCATTCCAGTCTGCTGAGACGAGGTTAAGACGGCATTCTAACCAACATCTCCCCTGTACAGAGACACATCCCAGTATGCATTCCAGTCTGCTGAGACGAGGTTAAGACGGCATTCTAACCAACACCTCCCCTGTACAGAGACACATCCCAGTATGCATTCCAGTCTGCTGAGACGAGGTTAAGACGGCATTCTAACCAACATCTCCCCTGTACAGAGACACATCCCAGTATGCATTCCAGTCTGCTAAGACGAGGTTAAGACGGCATTCTAACCAACATCTCCCCTGTACAGAGACACATCCCAGTATGCATTCCAGTCTGATAAGACGAGGTTAAGACGGCATTCTAACCAACATCTCCCCTATACAGAGACACATCCCAGTTTGCATTCCAGTCTGATAAGACGAGGTTAAGACGGCATTC
Source organism: Caenorhabditis imperialis (assembly GCA_963572205.1). Taxonomy (NCBI): domain Eukaryota; kingdom Metazoa; phylum Nematoda; class Chromadorea; order Rhabditida; family Rhabditidae; genus Caenorhabditis; species Caenorhabditis imperialis. Next base: position 1,338,561 of record OY751544.1, on the reverse strand, counting down.
TAACCAACATCTCCCCTATACAGAGACACATCCCAGTTTGCATTCCAGTCTGCTGAGACGAGGTTAAGACGGCATTCTAACCAACATCCCCCCTATACAGAGACACATCCCAGTTTGCATTCCAGTCTGATAAGACGAGGTTAAGACGGCATTCTAACCAACATCTCCCCTATACAGAGACACATCCCAGTATGCATTCCAGTCTGCTGAGACGAGGTTAAGACGGCATTCTAACCAACATCTCCCCTGTACAGAGACACATCCCAGTATGCATTCCAGTCTGCTGAGACGAGGTTAAGACGGCATTCTAACCAACATCTCCCCTGTACAGAGACACATCCCAGTATGCATTCCAGTCTGCTGAGACGAGGTTAAGACGGCATTCTAACCAACATCTCCCCTGTACAGAGACACATCCCAGTATGCATTCCAGTCTGCTAAGACGAGGTTAAGACGGCATTCTAACCAACATCTCCCCTGTACAGAGACACATCCCAGTATGCATTCCAGTCTGCTAAGACGAGGTTAAGACGGCATTCTAACCAACATCTCCCCTGTACAGAGACACATACCAGTATGCATTCCAGTCTGCTAAGACGCGGTTAAGACGGCATTCTAACCAACATCTCCCCTGTACAGAGACACATCCCAGTATGCATTCCAGTCTGCTAAGACGCGGTTAAGACGGCATTCTAACCAACATCTCCCCTGTACAGAGACACATCCCAGTATGCATTCCAGTCTGCTAAGACGCGGTTAAGACGGCATTCTAACCAACATCTCCCCTGTACAGAGACACATCCCAGTATGCATTCCAGTCTGCTAAGACGCGGTTAAGACGGCATTCTAACCAACATCTCCCCTGTACAGAGACACATCCCAGTATGCATTCCAGTCTGCTAAGACGCGGTTAAGACGGCATTCTAACCAACATCTCCCCTGTACAGAGACACATCCCAGTTTGCATTCCAGTCTGATAAGACGAGGTTAGAATAGCATTCTAACCAACATCCCCCCTATACAGAGACACATCCCAGTTTGCATTCCAGTCTGATAAGACGAGGTTAGAATAGCATTCTAACCAACATCCCCCCTATACAGAGACACATCTCAGTTTGCATTCCAGTCTGATAAGACGAGGTTAGAATAGCATTCTAACCAACATCCCCCCTATACAGAGACACATCCCAGTTTGCATTCCAGTCTGATAAGACGAGGTTAAGACGGCATTCTAACCAACACCTCCCCTGTACAGAGACACATCCCAGTATGCATTCCAGTCTGCTGAGACGAGGTTAAGACGGCATTCTAACCAACACCTCCCCTGTACAGAGACACATCCCAGTTTGCATTCCAGTCTGCTGAGACGAGGTTAAGACGGCATTCTAACCAACATCTCCCCTGTACAGAGACACATCCCAGTATGCATTCCAGTCTGCTGAGACGAGGTTAAGACGGCATTCTAACCAACATCTCCCCTGTACAGAGACACATCCCAGTATGCATTCCAGTCTGCTGAGACGAGGTTAAGACGGCATTCTAACCAACATCTCCCCTGTACAGAGACACATCCCAGTATGCATTCCAGTCTGCTAAGACGAGGTTAAGACGGCATTCTAACCAACATCCCCCCTATACAGAGACACATCCCAGTTTGCATTCCAGTCTGATAAGACGAGGTTAGAATAGCATTCTAACCAACATCCGCCCTATACAGAGACACATCCCAGTTTGCATTCCAGTCTGATAAGACGAGGTTAGAATAGCATTCTAACCAACATCCCCCCTATACAGAGACACATCCCAGTTTGCATTCCAGTCTGATAAGACGAGGTTAGAATAGCATTCTAACCAACATCCCCCCTATACAGAGACACATCCCAGTTTGCATTCCAGTCTGATAAGACGAGGTTAGAATAGCATTCTAACCAACATCCCCCCTATACAGAGACACATCCCAGTTTGCATTCCAGTCTGATAAGACGAGGTTAGAATAGCATTCTAACCAACATCCCCCCTATACAGAGACACATCCCAGTTTGCATTCCAGTCTGATAAGACGAGGTTAGAATAGCATTCTAACCAACATCCCCCCTATACAGAGACACATCCCAGTTTGCATTCCAGTCTGATAAGACGAGGTTAGAATAGCATTCTAACCAACATCCCCCCTATACAGAGACACATCCCAGTTTGCATTCCAGTCTGATAAGACGAGGTTAGAATAGCATTCTAACCAACATCCCCCCTATACAGAGACACATCCCAGTATGCATTCCAGTCTGATAAGACGAGGTTAGAATAGCATTCTAACCAACATCCCCCTATACAAAGACACATCCCAGTTTGCATTCCAGTCTGATAAGACGAGGTTAAGACGGCATTCTAACCAACATCTCCCCTGTACAGAGACACATCCCAGTTTGCATTCCAGTCTGATAAGACGAGGTTAAGACGGCATTCTAACCAACATCTCCCCTGTACAGAGACACATCCCAGTATGCATTCCAGTCTGCTAAGACGAGGTTAAGACGGCATTCTAACCAACATCTCCCCTGTACAGAGACACATCCCAGTATGCATTCCAGTCTGCTAAGACGAGGTTAAGACGGCATTCTAACCAACATCTCCCCTGTACAGAGACACATACCAGTATGCATTCCAGTCTGCTAAGACGCGGTTAAGACGGCATTCTAACCAACATCTCCCCTGTACAGAGACACATCCCAGTATGCATTCCAGTCTGCTAAGACGCGGTTAAGACGGCATTCTAACCAACATCTCCCCTGTACAGAGACACATCCCAGTATGCATTCCAGTCTGCTAAGACGCGGTTAAGACGGCATTCTAACCAACATCTCCCCTGTACAGAGACACATCCCAGTATGCATTCCAGTCTGCTGAGACGAGGTTAAGACGGCATTCTAACCAACATCTCCCCTGTACAGAGACACATCCCAGTATGCATTCCAGTCTGCTAAGACGCGGTTAAGACGGCATTCTAACCAACATCCCCCCTATACAGAGACACATCCCAGTATGCATTCCAGTCTGCTAAGACGCGGTTAAGACGGCATTCTAACCAACATCTCCCCTGTACAGAGACACATCCCAGTATGCATTCCAGTCTGCTAAGACGCGGTTAAGACGGCATTCTAACCAACATCTCCCCTGTACAGAGACACATCCCAGTATGCATTCCAGTCTGCTAAGACGCGGTTAAGACGGCATTCTAACCAACATCTCCCCTGTACAGAGACACATCCCAGTATGCATTCCAGTCTGCTAAGACGCGGTTAAGACGGCATTCTAACCAACATCTCCCCTGTACAGAGACACATCCCAGTTTGCATTCCAGTCTGATAAGACGAGGTTAGAATAGCATTCTAACCAACATCCCCCCTATACAGAGACACATCCCAGTTTGCATTCCAGTCTGATAAGACGAGGTTAGAATAGCATTCTAACCAACATCCCCCCTATACAGAGACACATCTCAGTTTGCATTCCAGTCTGATAAGACGAGGTTAGAATAGCATTCTAACCAACATCCCCCCTATACAGAGACACATCCCAGTTTGCATTCCAGTCTGATAAGACGAGGTTAAGACGGCATTCTAACCAACACCTCCCCTGTACAGAGACACATCCCAGTATGCATTCCAGTCTGCTGAGACGAGGTTAAGACGGCATTCTAACCAACACCTCCCCTGTACAGAGACACATCCCAGTTTGCATTCCAGTCTGCTGAGACGAGGTTAAGACGGCATTCTAACCAACATCTCCCCTGTACAGAGACACATCCCAGTATGCATTCCAGTCTGCTGAGACGAGGTTAAGACGGCATTCTAACCAACATCTCCCCTGTACAGAGACACATCCCAGTATGCATTCCAGTCTGCTGAGACGAGGTTAAGACGGCATTCTAACCAACATCTCCCCTGTACAGAGACACATCCCAGTATGCATTCCAGTCTGCTAAGACGAGGTTAAGACGGCATTCTAACCAACATCCCCCCTATACAGAGACACATCCCAGTTTGCATTCCAGTCTGATAAGACGAGGTTAGAATAGCATTCTAACCAACATCCGCCCTATACAGAGACACATCCCAGTTTGCATTCCAGTCTGATAAGACGAGGTTAGAATAGCATTCTAACCAACATCCCCCCTATACAGAGACACATCCCAGTTTGCATTCCAGTCTGATAAGACGAGGTTAGAATAGCATTCTAACCAACATCCCCCCTATACAGAGACACATCCCAGTTTGCATTCCAGTCTGATAAGACGAGGTTAGAATAGCATTCTAACCAACATCCCCCCTATACAGAGACACATCCCAGTTTGCATTCCAGTCTGATAAGACGAGGTTAGAATAGCATTCTAACCAACATCCCCCCTATACAGAGACACATCCCAGTTTGCATTCCAGTCTGATAAGACGAGGTTAGAATAGCATTCTAACCAACATCCCCCCTATACAGAGACACATCCCAGTTTGCATTCCAGTCTGATAAGACGAGGTTAGAATAGCATTCTAACCAACATCCCCCCTATACAGAGACACATCCCAGTTTGCATTCCAGTCTGATAAGACGAGGTTAGAATAGCATTCTAACCAACATCCCCCCTATACAGAGACACATCCCAGTATGCATTCCAGTCTGATAAGACGAGGTTAGAATAGCATTCTAACCAACATCCCCCTATACAAAGACACATCCCAGTTTGCATTCCAGTCTGATAAGACGAGGTTAAGACGGCATTCTAACCAACATCTCCCCTGTACAGAGACACATCCCAGTTTGCATTCCAGTCTGATAAGACGAGGTTAAGACGGCATTCTAACCAACATCTCCCCTGTACAGAGACACATCCCAGTATGCATTCCAGTCTGCTAAGACGAGGTTAAGACGGCATTCTAACCAACATCTCCCCTGTACAGAGACACATCCCAGTATGCATTCCAGTCTGCTAAGACGAGGTTAAGACGGCATTCTAACCAACATCTCCCCTGTACAGAGACACATACCAGTATGCATTCCAGTCTGCTAAGACGCGGTTAAGACGGCATTCTAACCAACATCTCCCCTGTACAGAGACACATCCCAGTATGCATTCCAGTCTGCTAAGACGCGGTTAAGACGGCATTCTAACCAACATCTCCCCTGTACAGAGACACATCCCAGTATGCATTCCAGTCTGCTAAGACGCGGTTAAGACGGCATTCTAACCAACATCTCCCCTGTACAGAGACACATCCCAGTATGCATTCCAGTCTGCTGAGACGAGGTTAAGACGGCATTCTAACCAACATCTCCCCTGTACAGAGACACATCCCAGTATGCATTCCAGTCTGCTAAGACGCGGTTAAGACGGCATTCTAACCAACATCTCCCCTGTACAGAGACACATCCCAGTATGCATTCCAGTCTGCTAAGACGCGGTTAAGACGGCATTCTCACCAACATCTCCCCTGTACAGAGACACATCCCAGTATGCATTCCAGTCTGCTAAGACGAGGTTAAGACGGCATTCTAACCAACATCTCCCCTGTACACAGACACATCCCAGTATGCATTCCAGTCTGCTAAGACGAGGTTAAGACGGCATTCTAACCAACATCTCCCCTGTACAGAGACACATCCCAGTTTGCATTCCAGTCTGATAAGACGCGGTTAAGACGGCATTCTAACCAACATCTCCCCTGTACAGAGACACATCCCAGTATGCATTCCAGTCTGCTAAGACGCGGTTAAGACGGCATTCTAACCAACATCTCCCCTGTACACAGACACATCCCAGTATGCATTCCAGTCTGCTAAGACGCGGTTAAGACGGCATTCTAACCAACATCTCCCCTGTACAGAGACACATCCCAGTATGCATTCCAGTCTGCTAAGACGAGGTTAAGACGGCATTTTAACCAACATCTCCCCTGTACAGAGACACATCCCAGTTTGCATTCCAGTCTGATAAGACGCGGTTAAGACGGCATTCTAACCAACATCTCCCCTGTACAGAGACACATCCCAGTATGCATTCCAGTCTGCTAAGACGAGGTTAAGACGGCATTTTAACCAACATCTCCCCTGTACAGAGACACATCCCAGTTTGCATTCCAGTCTGATAAGACGCGGTTAAGACGGCATTCTAACCAACATCTCCCCTGTACAGAGACACATCCCAGTATGCATTCCAGTCTGCTAAGACGCGGTTAAGACGGCATTCTAACCAACATCTCCCCTGTACACAGACACATCCCAGTATGCATTCCAGTCTGCTAAGACGCGGTTAAGACGGCATTCTAACCAACATCTCCCCTGTACAGAGACACATCCCAGTATGCATTCCAGTCTGCTAAGACGAGGTTAAGACGGCATTCTAACCAACATCCCCCCTATACAGAGACACATCCCAGTTTGCATTCCAGTCTGATAAGACGCGGTTAAGACGGCATTCTAACCAACATCTCCCCTGTACAGAGACACATCCCAGTATGCATTCCAGTCTGCTAAGACGCGGTTAAGACGGCATTCTAACCAACATCTCCCCTGTACACAGACACATCCCAGTATGCATTCCAGTCTGCTAAGACGCGGTTAAGACGGCATTTTAACCAACATCTCCCCTGTACAGAGACACATCCCAGTTTGCATTCCAGTCTGATAAGACGCGGTTAAGACGGCATTCTAACCAACATCTCCCCTGTACAGAGACACATCCCAGTATGCATTCCAGTCTGCTAAGACGCGGTTAAGACGGCATTCTAACCAACATCTCCCCTGTACACAGACACATCCCAGTACGCCTTATTTGATCCATCCTTCGGTCTGCAACGACGGGTTAAAAAACGATAAGATAAACGTATAAGAGGTGCGGAAAAAGGGAACGAAGGGAACAATATGACGGCAAAGAAAAGCCAAGAAATTTGCAAGCGCGTTTTGAGTTCTATCAGAAGCTAGAGAAACTGACTAAATCTTTGAAAGAAGAAATTTTCGGAGCAATGAAAAAGGTCACCATCCACCATGAGAGAAAGAGTGAAGAATGAGATGTTTGTGAGGTGGAGAGTGTGTGGAGGAGGATGTGTCGATGGGGAGACGATGGAAAGTAGGTCAATATGTTACAAGGAACGCCCCTTTTGAAAGGCGGGAGGGGTACACAACTAGTCTACAAGGGATTGGAAAAGGAGGAGCGCAATCAGGTTCAGAATAATAATATTTATAAATAAATATTTAGTCGTAACTTTCTTCTACAATTCGTATAAGCGCGCTCTAAATCTAATCGAAAAAATCTATTCGAGAAGTCGGACGCGAAAAATCGAAAAACAAAACTGAAAAATAAGAAAAACGGAGCCGTGAAAAAAGGTCACCATCCTACTAGAGGTAAAGAGTGAAGAATGAGACGACTGGAAGACTGAGGTGTATTGATTGATGTGACGATGGAAAAAATCGAAAGTGTATGTTACAAGCCACGCCCCTTTTTTGATGACGTACATGAGAGGTTATCGATTAGATGTTTATATGTCAATAGAGTATTTACTGACTTCTTAATCGAATAATTGGCAATTGAATTTTAGGCGTATTTTACATCTAGAGTTTTTGAAAAAATAATGGCGGAGATGAAGAGCTGATCGGAAAAACCGTAAAAAGGAAAAAAAACAGGAGCAATGTAGAGAGTCACCATCCACCATGAGTGCAAGAGTAAAGAATGAGCGTTCTGGAAGGTGGGAGGAGGGAGGGGATGTGTCGATGGAGAGAGAGAGAGACGCAGAGATAGAAAGTGAGGCAGTATGTTACAAGACACGCCTACTTTTTAAGAGCGAAAGGAGCCAAAAATTGTTGGCCAATTGCCAAACCTAGAAGAAATCGAACAATTGTGAATAATAGAACAGATCTTTTGAAAACTCTAACAAGTTGATAATTCAAAAATCAAAATTTCTAAACGGTTTTTGTTGTGAAACAGTCATATTCAAACTGATTGGAAAAAAAAGAAGCGCATTCAGGTTCAAAATGATACTTTTTACACCCTCAGTCGGATCAGTCACACCCCCCCCCCCCCCCCCCTGTACAGAGACACATCCCAGTTTGCATTCCAGTCTGATAAGACGAGGTTAAGACGGCATTCTAACCAACATCCCCCCCTATACAGAGACACATCCCAGTTTGCATTCCAGTCTGATCAGACGAGGTTAAGACGGCATTCTAACCAACATCCCCCCTATACAGAGACACATCCCAGTTTGCATTCCAGTCTGATAAGACGAGGTTAAGACGGCATTCTAACCAACATCCCCCCTATACAGAGACACATCCCAGTTTGCATTCCAGTCTGATAAGACGAGGTTAAGACGGCATTCTAACCAACATCCCCCCTATACAGAGACACATCCCAGTTTGCATTCCCGTCTGATAAGACGAGGTTAGAATAGCATTCTAACCAACATCCCCCCTATACAGAGACACATCCCAGTTTGCATTCCAGTCTCATAAGACGAGGTTAAGACGGCATTCTAACCAACATCCCCCCTATACAGAGACACATCCCAGTTTGCATTCCAGTCTGATAAGACGAGGTTAGAATAGCATTCTAACCAACATCCCCCCTATACAGAGACACATCCCAGTTTGCATTGCAGTCTGATAAGACGAGGTTACGACGGCATTCTAACCAACATCCCCCCTATACAGAGACACATCCCAGTTTGCATTCCAGTCTGATAAGACGAGGTTAAGACGGCATTCTAACCAACATCCCCCCTATACAGAGACACATCCCAGTTTGCATTCCAGTCTGATAAGACGAGGTTAGAATAGCATTCTAACCAACATCCCCCCTATACAGAGACACATCCCAGTTTGCATTGCAGTCTGATAAGACGAGGTTACGACGGCATTCTAACCAACATCCCCCCTATACAGAGACACATCCCAGTTTGCATTCCAGTCTCATAAGACGAGGTTAAGACGGCATTCTAACCAACATCCCCCCTATACAGAGACACATCCCAGTTTGCATTCCAGTCTGATAAGACGAGGTTAGAATAGCATTCTAACCAACATCCCCCCTATACAGAGACACATCCCAGTTTGCATTGCAGTCTGATAAGACGAGGTTACGACGGCATTCTAACCAACATCCCCCCTATACAGAGACACATCCCAGTTTGCATTGCAGTCTGATAAGACGAGGTTAAGACGGCATTCTAACCAACATCTCCCCTGTACAGAGACACATCCCAGTTTGCATTGCAGTCTGATAAGACGAGGTTACGACGGCATTCTAACCAACATCCCCCCTATACAGAGACACATCCCAGTTTGCATTGCAGTCTGATAAGACGAGGTTAAGACGGCATTCTAACCAACATCCCCCCTATACAGAGACACATCCCAGTTTGCATTGCAGTCTGATAAGACGAGGTTAGAATAGCATTCTAACCAACATCCCCCCTATACAGAGACACATCCCAGTTTGCATTGCAGTCTGATAAGACGAGGTTACGACGGCATTCTAACCAACATCCCCCCTATACAGAGACACATCCCAGTTTGCATTGCAGTCTGATAAGACGAGGTTACGACGGCATTCTAACCAACATCCCCCCTATACAGAGACACATCCCAGTTTGCATTGCAGTCTGATAAGACGAGGTTAAGACGGCATTCTAACCAACATCTCCCCTGTACAGAGACACATCCCAGTTTGCATTCCAGTCTGATAAGACGAGGTTAGAATAGCATTCTAACCAACATCCCCCCTATACAGAGACACATCCCAGTTTGCATTCCAGTCTGATAAGACGAGGTTAGAATAGCATTCTAACCAACATCCCCCCTATACAGAGACACATCCCAGTTTGCATTCCAGTCTGATAAGACGAGGTTAGAATAGCATTCTAACCAACATCCCCCCTATACAGAGACACATCCCAGTTTGCATTGCAGTCTGATAAGACGAGGTTACGACGGCATTCTAACCAACATCCCCCCTATACAGAGACACATCCCAGTTTGCATTCCAGTCTCATAAGACGAGGTTAAGACGGCATTCTAACCAACATCCCCCCTATACAGAGACACATCCCAGTTTGCATTCCAGTCTGATAAGACGAGGTTAGAATAGCATTCTAACCAACATCCCCCCTATACAGAGACACATCCCAGTTTGCATTGCAGTCTGATAAGACGAGGTTACGACGGCATTCTAACCAACATCCCCCCTATACAGAGACACATCCCAGTTTGCATTCCAGTCTGATAAGACGAGGTTAAGACGGCATTCTAACCAACATCTCCCCTGTACAGAGACACATCCCAGTTTGCATTCCAGTCTGATAAGACGAGGTTAGAATAGCATTCTAACCAACATCCCCTCTATACAGAGACACATCCCAGTTTGCATTGCAGTCTGATAAGACGAGGTTAAGACGGCATTCTAACCAACATCTCCCCTGTACAGAGACACATCCCAGTTTGCATTCCAGTCTGATAAGACGAGGTTAGAATAGCATTCTAACCAACATCCCCCCTATACAGAGACACATCCCAGTTTGCATTCCAGTCTGATAAGACGAGGTTAGAATAGCATTCTAACCAACATCCCCCCTATACAGAGACACATCCCAGTTTGCATTCCAGTCTGATAAGACGAGGTTAGAATAGCATTCTAACCAACATCCCCCCTATACAGAGACACATCCCAGTTTGCATTCCAGTCTGATAAGACGAGGTTAAGACGGCATTCTAACCAACATCTCCCCTGTACAGAGACACATCCCAGTTTGCATTCCAGTCTGATAAGACGAGGTTAGAATAGCATTCTAACCAACATCCCCCCTATACAGAGACACATCCCAGTTTGCATTCCAGTCTGATAAGACGAGGTTAGAATAGCATTCTAACCAACATCCCCCCTATACAGAGACACATCCCAGTTTGCATTCCAGTCTGATAAGACGAGGTTAAGACGGCATTCTAACCAACATCTCCCCTGTACAGAGACACATCCCAGTATGCATTCCAGTCTGCTAAGACGCGGTTAAGACGGCATTCTAACCAACATCTCCCCTGTACAGAGACACATCCCAGTATGCATTCCAGTCTGCTAAGACGAGGTTAAGACGGCATTCTAACCAACATCTCCCCTGTACAGAGACACATCCCAGTATGCATTCCAGTCTGCTAAGACGCGGTTAAGACGGCATTCTAACCAACATCTCCCCTGTACAGAGACACATCCCAGTATGCATTCCAGTCTGCTAAGACGCGGTTAAGACGGCATTCTAACCAACATCTCCCCTGTACAGAGACACATCCCAGTATGCATTCCAGTCTGCTAAGACGCGGTTAAGACGGCATTCTAACCAACATCTCCCCTGTACAGAGACACATCCCAGTATGCATTCCAGTCTGCTAAGACGCGGTTAAGACGGCATTCTAACCAACATCTCCCCTGTACAGAGACACATCCCAGTATGCATTCCAGTCTGCTGAGACGAGGTTAAGACGGGATTCTAACCAACATCTCCCCTGTACAGAGACACATCCCAGTATGCATTCCAGTCTGCTGAGACGAGGTTAAGACGGCATTCTAACCAACATCCCCCCTATACAGAGACACATCCCAGTTTGCATTCCAGTCTGATAAGACGAGGTTAGAATAGCATTCTAACCAACATCCCCCCTATACAGAGACACATCCCAGTTTGCATTGCAGTCTGATAAGACGAGGTTACGACGGCATTCTAACCAACATCCCCCCTATACAGAGACACATCCCAGTTTGCATTCCAGTCTCATAAGACGAGGTTAAGACGGCATTCTAACCAACATCCCCCCTATACAGAGACACATCCCAGTTTGCATTCCAGTCTGATAAGACGAGGTTAGAATAGCATTCTAACCAACATCCCCCCTATACAGAGACACATCCCAGTTTGCATTGCAGTCTGATAAGACGAGGTTACGACGGCATTCTAACCAACATCCCCCCTATACAGAGACACATCCCAGTTTGCATTGCAGTCTGATAAGACGAGGTTAAGACGGCATTCTAACCAACATCTCCCCTGTACAGAGACACATCCCAGTTTGCATTGCAGTCTGATAAGACGAGGTTACGACGGCATTCTAACCAACATCCCCCCTATACAGAGACACATCCCAGTTTGCATTGCAGTCTGATAAGACGAGGTTAAGACGGCATTCTAACCAACATCCCCCCTATACAGAGACACATCCCAGTTTGCATTGCAGTCTGATAAGACGAGGTTAGAATAGCATTCTAACCAACATCTCCCCTGTACAGAGACACATCCCAGTTTGCATTGCAGTCTGATAAGACGAGGTTACGACGGCATTCTAACCAACATCCCCCCTATACAGAGACACATCCCAGTTTGCATTGCAGTCTGATAAGACGAGGTTACGACGGCATTCTAACCAACATCCCCCCTATACAGAGACACATCCCAGTTTGCATTGCAGTCTGATAAGACGAGGTTAGAATAGCATTCTAACCAACATCTCCCCTGTACAGAGACACATCCCAGTTTGCATTCCAGTCTGATAAGACGAGGTTAGAATAGCATTCTAACCAACATCCCCCCTATACAGAGACACATCCCAGTTTGCATTCCAGTCTGATAAGACGAGGTTAAGACGGCATTCTAACCAACATCTCCCCTGTACAGAGACACATCCCAGTATGCATTCCAGTCTGCTAAGACGCGGTTAAGACGGCATTCTAACCAACATCTCCCCTGTACAGAGACACATCCCAGTATGCATTCCAGTCTGCTAAGACGAGGTTAAGACGGCATTCTAACCAACATCTCCCCTGTACAGAGACACATCCCAGTATGCATTCCAGTCTGCTAAGACGCGGTTAGAATAGCATTCTAACCAACATCCCCCCTATACAGAGACACATCCCAGTTTGCATTCCAGTCTGATAAGACGAGGTTAGAATAGCATTCTAACCAACATCCCCCCTATACAGAGACACATCCCAGTTTGCATTCCAGTCTGATAAGACGAGGTTAAGACGGCATTCTAACCAACATCTCCCCTGTACAGAGACACATCCCAGTTTGCATTCCAGTCTGCTAAGACGAGGTTAAGACGGCATTCTAACCAACATCTCCCCTGTACAGAGACACATCCCAGTATGCATTCCAGTCTGCTAAGACGCGGTTAAGACGGCATTCTAACCAACATCTCCCCTGTACAGAGACACATCCCAGTTTGCATTCCAGTCTGATAAGACGAGGTTAAGACGGCATTCTAACCAACATCCCCCCCTATACAGAGACACATCCCAGTTTGCATTCCAGTCTGATCAGACGAGGTTAAGACGGCATTCTAACCAACATCCCCCCTATACAGAGACACATCCCAGTTTGCATTCCAGTCTGATAAGACGAGGTTAAGACGGCATTCTAACCAACATCCCCCCTATACAGAGACACATCCCAGTTTGCATTCCAGTCTGATAAGACGAGGTTAGAATAGCATTCTAACCAACATCCCCCCTATACAGAGACACATCCCAGTTTGCATTCCAGTCTGATAAGACGAGGTTAGAATAGCATTCTAACCAACATCCCCCCTATACAGAGACACATCCCAGTTTGCATTCCAGTCTGATAAGACGAGGTTAGAATAGCATTCTAACCAACATCCCCCCTATACAGAGACACATCCCAGTTTGCATTCCAGTCTGATAAGACGAGGTTAGAATAGCATTCTAACCAACATCCCCCCTATACAGAGACACATCCCAGTTTGCATTCCAGTCTGATAAGACGAGGTTAAGACGGCATTCTAACCAACATCTCCCCTGTACAGAGACACATCCCAGTATGCATTCCAGTCTGCTAAGACGCGGTTAAGACGGCATTCTAACCAACATCTCCCCTGTACAGAGACACATCCCAGTATGCATTCCAGTCTGCTAAGACGAGGTTAAGACGGCATTCTAACCAACATCTCCCCTGTACAGAGACACATCCCAGTATGCATTCCAGTCTGCTAAGACGCGGTTAAGACGGCATTCTAACCAACATCTCCCCTGTACAGAGACACATCCCAGTTTGCATTCCAGTCTGATAAGACGAGGTTAAGACGGCATTCTAACCAACATCCCCCCCTATACAGAGACACATCCCAGTTTGCATTCCAGTCTGATCAGACGAGGTTAAGACGGCATTCTAACCAACATCCCCCCTATACAGAGACACATCCCAGTTTGCATTCCAGTCTGATAAGACGAGGTTAAGACGGCATTCTAACCAACATCCCCCCTATACAGAGACACATCCCAGTTTGCATTCCAGTCTGATAAGACGAGGTTAAGACGGCATTCTAACCAACATCCCCCCTATACAGAGACACATCCCAGTTTGCATTCCCGTCTGATAAGACGAGGTTAGAATAGCATTCTAACCAACATCCCCCCTATACAGAGACACATCCCAGTTTGCATTCCAGTCTCATAAGACGAGGTTAAGACGGCATTCTAACCAACATCCCCCCTATACAGAGACACATCCCAGTTTGCATTCCAGTCTGATAAGACGAGGTTAGAATAGCATTCTAACCAACATCCCCCCTATACAGAGACACATCCCAGTTTGCATTGCAGTCTGATAAGACGAGGTTACGACGGCATTCTAACCAACATCCCCCCTATACAGAGACACATCCCAGTTTGCATTCCAGTCTGATAAGACGAGGTTAAGACGGCATTCTAACCAACATCCCCCCTATACAGAGACACATCCCAGTTTGCATTCCAGTCTGATAAGACGAGGTTAGAATAGCATTCTAACCAACATCCCCCCTATACAGAGACACATCCCAGTTTGCATTGCAGTCTGATAAGACGAGGTTACGACGGCATTCTAACCAACATCCCCCCTATACAGAGACACATCCCAGTTTGCATTCCAGTCTCATAAGACGAGGTTAAGACGGCATTCTAACCAACATCCCCCCTATACAGAGACACATCCCAGTTTGCATTCCAGTCTGATAAGACGAGGTTAGAATAGCATTCTAACCAACATCCCCCCTATACAGAGACACATCCCAGTTTGCATTGCAGTCTGATAAGACGAGGTTACGACGGCATTCTAACCAACATCCCCCCTATACAGAGACACATCCCAGTTTGCATTGCAGTCTGATAAGACGAGGTTAAGACGGCATTCTAACCAACATCTCCCCTGTACAGAGACACATCCCAGTTTGCATTGCAGTCTGATAAGACGAGGTTACGACGGCATTCTAACCAACATCCCCCCTATACAGAGACACATCCCAGTTTGCATTGCAGTCTGATAAGACGAGGTTAAGACGGCATTCTAACCAACATCCCCCCTATACAGAGACACATCCCAGTTTGCATTGCAGTCTGATAAGACGAGGTTAGAATAGCATTCTAACCAACATCCCCCCTATACAGAGACACATCCCAGTTTGCATTGCAGTCTGATAAGACGAGGTTACGACGGCATTCTAACCAACATCCCCCCTATACAGAGACACATCCCAGTTTGCATTGCAGTCTGATAAGACGAGGTTACGACGGCATTCTAACCAACATCCCCCCTATACAGAGACACATCCCAGTTTGCATTGCAGTCTGATAAGACGAGGTTAAGACGGCATTCTAACCAACATCTCCCCTGTACAGAGACACATCCCAGTTTGCATTCCAGTCTGATAAGACGAGGTTAGAATAGCATTCTAACCAACATCCCCCCTATACAGAGACACATCCCAGTTTGCATTCCAGTCTGATAAGACGAGGTTAGAATAGCATTCTAACCAACATCCCCCCTATACAGAGACACATCCCAGTTTGCATTCCAGTCTGATAAGACGAGGTTAGAATAGCATTCTAACCAACATCCCCCCTATACAGAGACACATCCCAGTTTGCATTGCAGTCTGATAAGACGAGGTTACGACGGCATTCTAACCAACATCCCCCCTATACAGAGACACATCCCAGTTTGCATTCCAGTCTCATAAGACGAGGTTAAGACGGCATTCTAACCAACATCCCCCCTATACAGAGACACATCCCAGTTTGCATTCCAGTCTGATAAGACGAGGTTAGAATAGCATTCTAACCAACATCCCCCCTATACAGAGACACATCCCAGTTTGCATTGCAGTCTGATAAGACGAGGTTACGACGGCATTCTAACCAACATCCCCCCTATACAGAGACACATCCCAGTTTGCATTCCAGTCTGATAAGACGAGGTTAAGACGGCATTCTAACCAACATCTCCCCTGTACAGAGACACATCCCAGTTTGCATTCCAGTCTGATAAGACGAGGTTAGAATAGCATTCTAACCAACATCCCCTCTATACAGAGACACATCCCAGTTTGCATTGCAGTCTGATAAGACGAGGTTAAGACGGCATTCTAACCAACATCTCCCCTGTACAGAGACACATCCCAGTTTGCATTCCAGTCTGATAAGACGAGGTTAGAATAGCATTCTAACCAACATCCCCCCTATACAGAGACACATCCCAGTTTGCATTCCAGTCTGATAAGACGAGGTTAGAATAGCATTCTAACCAACATCCCCCCTATACAGAGACACATCCCAGTTTGCATTCCAGTCTGATAAGACGAGGTTAGAATAGCATTCTAACCAACATCCCCCCTATACAGAGACACATCCCAGTTTGCATTGCAGTCTGATAAGACGAGGTTACGACGGCATTCTAACCAACATCCCCCCTATACAGAGACACATCCCAGTTTGCATTCCAGTCTCATAAGACGAGGTTAAGACGGCATTCTAACCAACATCCCCCCTATACAGAGACACATCCCAGTTTGCATTCCAGTCTGATAAGACGAGGTTAGAATAGCATTCTAACCAACATCCCCCCTATACAGAGACACATCCCAGTTTGCATTGCAGTCTGATAAGACGAGGTTACGACGGCATTCTAACCAACATCCCCCCTATACAGAGACACATCCCAGTTTGCATTCCAGTCTGATAAGACGAGGTTAAGACGGCATTCTAACCAACATCTCCCCTGTACAGAGACACATCCCAGTTTGCATTCCAGTCTGATAAGACGAGGTTAGAATAGCATTCTAACCAACATCCCCTCTATACAGAGACACATCCCAGTTTGCATTGCAGTCTGATAAGACGAGGTTAAGACGGCATTCTAACCAACATCTCCCCTGTACAGAGACACATCCCAGTTTGCATTCCAGTCTGATAAGACGAGGTTAGAATAGCATTCTAACCAACATCCCCCCTATACAGAGACACATCCCAGTTTGCATTCCAGTCTGATAAGACGAGGTTAGAATAGCATTCTAACCAACATCCCCCCTATACAGAGACACATCCCAGTTTGCATTCCAGTCTGATAAGACGAGGTTAGAATAGCATTCTAACCAACATCCCCCCTATACAGAGACACATCCCAGTTTGCATTCCAGTCTGATAAGACGAGGTTAAGACGGCATTCTAACCAACATCTCCCCTGTACAGAGACACATCCCAGTTTGCATTCCAGTCTGATAAGACGAGGTTAGAATAGCATTCTAACCAACATCCCCCCTATACAGAGACACATCCCAGTTTGCATTCCAGTCTGATAAGACGAGGTTAGAATAGCATTCTAACCAACATCCCCCCTATACAGAGACACATCCCAGTTTGCATTCCAGTCTGATAAGACGAGGTTAAGACGGCATTCTAACCAACATCTCCCCTGTACAGAGACACATCCCAGTATGCATTCCAGTCTGCTAAGACGCGGTTAAGACGGCATTCTAACCAACATCTCCCCTGTACAGAGACACATCCCAGTATGCATTCCAGTCTGCTAAGACGAGGTTAAGACGGCATTCTAACCAACATCTCCCCTGTACAGAGACACATCCCAGTATGCATTCCAGTCTGCTAAGACGCGGTTAGAATAGCATTCTAACCAACATCCCCCCTATACAGAGACACATCCCAGTTTGCATTCCAGTCTCATAAGACGAGGTTAAGACGGCATTCTAACCAACATCCCCCCTATACAGAGACACATCCCAGTTTGCATTCCAGTCTGATAAGACGAGGTTAAGACGGCATTCTAACCAACATCTCCCCTGTACAGAGACACATCCCAGTATGCATTCCAGTCTGCTAAGACGAGGTTAAGACGGCATTCTAACCAACATCTCCCCTGTACAGAGACACATCCCAGTATGCATTCCAGTCTGCTAAGACGCGGTTAAGACGGCATTCTAACCAACATCTCCCCTGTACAGAGACACATCCCAGTTTGCATTCCAGTCTGATAAGACGAGGTTAAGACGGCATTCTAACCAACATCCCCCCCTATACAGAGACACATCCCAGTTTGCATTCCAGTCTGATCAGACGAGGTTAAGACGGCATTCTAACCAACATCCCCCCTATACAGAGACACATCCCAGTTTGCATTCCAGTCTGATAAGACGAGGTTAAGACGGCATTCTAACCAACATCCCCCCTATACAGAGACACATCCCAGTTTGCATTCCAGTCTGATAAGACGAGGTTAGAATAGCATTCTAACCAACATCCCCCCTATACAGAGACACATCCCAGTTTGCATTCCAGTCTGATAAGACGAGGTTAGAATAGCATTCTAACCAACATCCCCCCTATACAGAGACACATCCCAGTTTGCATTCCAGTCTGATAAGACGAGGTTAGAATAGCATTCTAACCAACATCCCCCCTATACAGAGACACATCCCAGTTTGCATTCCAGTCTGATAAGACGAGGTTAGAATAGCATTCTAACCAACATCCCCCCTATACAGAGACACATCCCAGTTTGCATTCCAGTCTGATAAGACGAGGTTAAGACGGCATTCTAACCAACATCTCCCCTGTACAGAGACACATCCCAGTATGCATTCCAGTCTGCTAAGACGCGGTTAAGACGGCATTCTAACCAACATCTCCCCTGTACAGAGACACATCCCAGTATGCATTCCAGTCTGCTAAGACGAGGTTAAGACGGCATTCTAACCAACATCTCCCCTGTACAGAGACACATCCCAGTATGCATTCCAGTCTGCTAAGACGCGGTTAAGACGGCATTCTAACCAACATCTCCCCTGTACAGAGACACATCCCAGTTTGCATTCCAGTCTGATAAGACGAGGTTAAGACGGCATTCTAACCAACATCCCCCCCTATACAGAGACACATCCCAGTTTGCATTCCAGTCTGATCAGACGAGGTTAAGACGGCATTCTAACCAACATCCCCCCTATACAGAGACACATCCCAGTTTGCATTCCAGTCTGATAAGACGAGGTTAAGACGGCATTCTAACCAACATCCCCCCTATACAGAGACACATCCCAGTTTGCATTCCAGTCTGATAAGACGAGGTTAAGACGGCATTCTAACCAACATCCCCCCTATACAGAGACACATCCCAGTTTGCAT